>JBBBVU010000001.1:21506802-21529429 GCA_037177055.1 Atherinosoma microstoma | reverse complement strand
AGTCACGAGGGCAATACTCCACATACACAAACTGACGCTTTTATAGCTGTATGTTAAAGTAGCCTTTTCTTTCTTAGCTGTATGCTTTACAAATCATATTCAAATGCCACAATGGGAAAGAAAGCTTATAATGATGAGGCATGAACTTGACAGATTAGTGCTCGAAATAGCTCCCCAGTAATACGCATGTGAAATGTAATCAGTGTTTTGAGTCTCTCAAAGGTATTCACCAGCAATGCGCCTGTGTTAACTCTCCCATACTTGTTAAAGAGAAAAAAAAATGGATGCAAGAGGAGAGAAATCTTTAAACTGTTTTTCATTTTCCACCTGAGTGACACCTTGGTTTATGGATAACTTTGTTTTTGAGGATTCATGTAACATTTAACAGATAAAACAGTAATTTGTGAAACTGCAGATATTGAATTCATGACTTTGATATCAGAAGAAAATCCTCCGGTATTATACTTATGAGCTCTTATTCAGGGTCTGTATTAATCTAAATGTGCTACTGTGTAACTCTTTGGTTTGATCAAGGTTTGTTTTGCTCAAGCTGTTATTTTCAGCCTTCTGGTCGTCTCTATCAATTTCAGAGTTAATTCACACTGCAAGTTATGGAATCATCTGTTTAGATTGATCATCAATTAGATTTGATTATGGAATCTGAACTGTTACTGTTTTAATAACTGTAGACTTTTGTGGCTTTGTTTTTACGTTTTTGTTTCATTTGCTTTTTTATTTTGTGCTACACTAGTTTGCCATGTAGCAATTGCACTGTGCAATATTACAGTATGAGGACTGGGAAAACTAACTCTATGGATGTGATGTCTCTTACAGTTTGCGATAGTGTTTCCTCTCTAGTTCTCAGTGATTTAGGTGTGACCAAGCCTTCTCTACTTTGTCACATTAAGCGGGTTTTCCAGGTGACTCTTTTGGTGAGTGTCAAATAAGACTTTATGGTGTATTATTGTTAAGATTCACTTTGAATTAAAAAAATCTATTGATGCATCTCTTTCTGACTCAGACTATTCTTCCATCAGTTACATTCATGCAGATATTGTTTATTTTTCTTTCATTTGTGACTTGAACAGCTAATGCAATAGATTATGAGGGGCAGGAAATAGTTAACTATTTGCTTACTAGCATCTTCACATGTATTCACAATAGTGGGGCTCAATAATAGGAAATAATTTGTTGGGGTTTAATACATACGATATTTATCATAGGTTTTCTCAATTCATCATGAGGTTAAAGTGAGACATAAAATAGACAGTCATTATATTTGGTTAAATGTCCATTTGGTTAAATGTCCATGCGAGTTGCAGTGCAACTAGCTTTCGGTAACCATCCACAACCTTCTAGTAGAATTAGTTATATATTAAATCTTCTGTGGCTGAATTCATTAATGTGTCAGACCTCTCAGCTTTGTTCATATTTACAGTGCACCTCAGGTCCTATGTTGAAGAATTCTGAAGTATGCCTTAATTATTCCAACGTTTTGTGTAATCTAATCCAGAAAGCCCCAAAGCATGAAGCTACCACTGCCATGCTTAATGGTATTTAGTTTGCTGTACAGAGTGTAGAATGCTCTGCCATTATTCTTCTAAACATACCACCAGGTCATTCTGGTCAAGCTCTGTTTTGATTTCATCTGATCATAAATAAATCCTCTTGAAGGGTTTCCTCTTCTATCTTTTTCTTCTAAATTCTACGAATGGCAAACCTGCAACCTTCAGTTGTGTTTCAATGGACCAATTCTGGAGCAGGAGCTTTTTCTCCAAACTGGGTTTCTATCCCTCTGGTCATTACCACATCACAACTTACAGTTGTTTAATTGATGATGATTCTCTGCAGTTTAAAAATGGCTCAAAGCAATATTACTGACTTAAAAAAAAAAAAAGTAGAAAAAAATAAAAAATAGTTCTTCCAGCTGTACTCATTTATGATCACTAAAAAGAAGTTAAGAGGCCATGGCAAGTTATTCAATAATGTTGAAATTATAACATAAAAGTGAGTTTATAAAACCCAAGATAAATCCAAACTTGTGCAACAAAGTATTTATGTTTTTCTTTGAAAAATGTATGTTGAAAAGTCAATCTGGATGACAGAAATAACTTAAAATTAAAGTCTAATGTTGCTAAAACATCTTTAAGAAAGGACTTTGCAAACCAAAGTAATAGGAACTGTTGAAAGAGGCCAGAAGCAGAGATAGTTCAATGTTCTGTGTGGCACATCATTTGAAGACATAATTTGAATATAAGATTATTTACCATTAGCTGCTTTTTCTAATACGGTTAAGAGAAACTCAAATGTGAACGAAGAGGATCGTGTGACATGACTTAACAGCCTTGAGCACCAACTGTGGATGGTGGGAACACCTTCCTGTTTTATATACAAGCCAAAATTGAGAAAATAAACAGATGCAAATGATAATACTAATTTACTTTGACTTTTAATTAGCCAAAGGCAGTTTTGATGCCAGGATATTTTGTGTTTTCACTAATTTGTAAATTGATTTGTAACTAAACATTAAGTTTTGTATTTCAACCCTGTAACACCATCCACAAAAAGTGGGTGCAGGATCAGTTGAGGGTTCGGAGGAAAAAAGAAAAGAAGTGGTTGTAATGAAACAGAATGTGAGGTCATTTCTGTGTGTAAAGGACAAAGGTACAACCCTAAGCTGTACACTCCTGATTTTTGATCAGACAGATGGCACTGTTTCAAAAACTGTCATACATTAATAGCTGATGTAACAGGCACAGAATAACCAGGGAAAACATTTATCAAGCTCTAACATTTCAAGCTTCATTTGGAAATTGCACATAAAATTTCATTATGCAAAAAAAAATAAAAAATCCTCATGTTGACATTATCCTGAGGCTGTGTCAACTCCTCTTGGCTGTGAGGCATCTGGGATGGACAATCACACAGTGGAAACATATTGTGGTCAGACCAATAAAAAAATCAAGAAATGGATTGTGCTCCAGACCAAAAATGAAAACTTTTTTTTTTCCAAATATGTTGGAGGCCTCAAAATGTGTGATGTGTGAAACGAGAAACCTCAATCTCTATGCGCAATTTCGTTTCTCGAGTCCAGTGTCTTTTGTGGGTCTGGACTGACATCCTGTGGAGGTGAAGAGCTACAACAGCCACTGCTGTATCCACTCAGAGATTCAGGTAATCACCACAGGTTTGGCAGTATCTGTTAAAAGCTTTATGTGGTGTTGTATGCCACTGTGAATATTAATTCCGCAGTGTGAGCGAGCGGGGTCAGCGTTAAGATTGAACCTACACTGCATGGGGCTGGGTGTGATTTTCTATTCGGCCAGCAGAGGGCGTCCTGCGGAGTGCCCAGCTTTGACTTTCTCCACGCAATTAACGCAGATACTAGTTTGCTCAGTTTGACCAGGTTAGGGAGGCTGATCTGAATGATCCTCCCGCCTGTAGCAGCAGTGTGCTTTTATTCATGACTGAAAGTCTCCTGCACACACCGGAATGACCACCAACCATCTACAGCAGCTCTGAAAAAGACACTTCACGCCAACAGCTAAATGTCAAACCTCTGGCAAAGTGTGCGCCGCCTTGCGCCACACGGTGATGATGATGGGTGGACCAAGCGCAGCCGACCGATAGGGCGCATTTCTTAATTTCCCCCCTCTGCGCCGCGTCCCCCCACCCTCCCCGATCCATCCATCCAGCCAACCAGCCAGCCCTGGACACGCTACGAGACCGCGGGACGCCCGTGTTTTCCCGTTTACACACGAGGATTGATCCAATGTATTATTTACGAGCGAAACTTCAGCAACTTATCCACTGGATATGGCTCCCGGTTTGAGGAGTGATGGGCGGGCGGGTCACCCCGAAGTGGTGGGAGCCTGCGGAGCAGACCCCGGCGGATGCTCGCCGCACAGGACGGATGCTGGGGGAGAGAAGGGGAGGTGTTTGAGGACCAGATTGCGAGCTGGAGCAGCGGGGATGCTTGCAAACTGCCTGCTGTCTGTGGCAGTGCTTTTACTTCTTGTCCGGTGCGCTGTGGCCGCAGAGGGTAAGAACACCGCCGAGCTATGTGCTCCAACATGCAGAGACACATGCCATGTTTGTTGCATTAAGCTCTCTCACGTTTAAAGCTGCACTGCGTGTGGCGTCTGCTGTGGAGGAATAAAAGCACACTGGGTGGAAAATGGATCTTTTGTTTTACACAAGCAGCGTTGTGTAATCCGCTGCAGGGAGCATGATTCACAGGCTGTGCGGATGGAGCAGTGGATGGATGAATAGCATGCTAAATCATTTTTAAGAAAGAAAAACTTCTATTCTTAAACTATCTGTGATTTATGCACTTCAAGTTCTTTACATATGTTGTGACTTGCTCTTATTGCATTGAAATGAGTGCTGTCATAGAATATGCCCTAAAGACTATTACCCACACAGGATGAAGTCTCTGACATATTTCAGAGATTGTGTTCATTCTGCACTGCTCAGGGTTTGCTCCTGTGTGATGTAACTCTATCTCTCTCTTACTTATCTGCCACCTGAGCCTGAAGCCAGTCAACTCCTTTGTCTAGCTCATCAGATTGCACTGCACAGAGCCTTTGCTTCTCCTCAGTAGCTGAACTCAGTATGGTCCATTTCAGCCTCAACATTGTCTCTCAGTCCAACTTCACCTCCTCATTGTTCTTCTGATGCCATTTCATTTAGGTTGCATTGCCATGACAGAGGTTATTAAACCATATTATTGTCTGTAATAAGCTGTAGGGAGTTATTCTGGGAATGCAGTGCAGTCACAGGACAGTCAGTGTTTCAGAGCATCTGGGTCAGCACTAATGACACGCATACTGTAGCCCACTGAGGGTCTGTTTGTCTCAGGCGGCATGCACTGCAGCTGAGGTAACGCTGGCCGACTTTGCCATCAAGCCCTGGAGAAAGTGCTTGCCTGTGAAAGACAGTTTCTCTTTGCATGAGCACTGATTGGGCACTTTGTTTCACCCCTTTCCATGATTATTTGAGCCACTTCCTTACAGATTGCTTTATAGGTTTTGAAACTGGTGTGACCACAGCTGAAAAGGGAACAACAGATGTGCTAAACCACAGTGGCTTTGTCACCCCTCTCCAGTCAGCAAACTGTTGTGTTGTGGCTGTAGTCTCACCTCTACTGATGCACTGCTACAGCAGCGATCTCCTCCTCCTCCTCCTCCTCCTGCTCACAGTCAGCATTCATTCTTAAACACGAGTGCAGCAATAGCACCTGAGCTGCACCATAAATATTTGGTGACAGGCAAACGAATGCTTTTGGTCATCACTTACATCAGATTCAAGGGCAATTATTTCAGGATAAATTTGTGGTGAATTTCGGGATGTAAAAGTATGATAGGCGCAAATAGAGTTCAATCGATTCAAGGATGTGATTAAGATATACTGGGATGTAAGGTTAAATCGCAAAAAAGATTGATTAAAAAAAATGACTTTACACAACACAAATGTCCTAAATTTTCTGCAAAAGTTCCCCAAAACAAAAGCCTCTAAAATCCAAACAAAATGGGAATTATTCAGTTGAATCTTTTCACAGAACAGTTAAACACATAAACCTGATCAATACCAGGATCACAAATGTCGTTTTATTGGCCCACCTTAGTGAACGTATTATCTTGAGTTTGAGCTCAACATATTGGCATGTTTCGGATCTCAACCTTCCATGGTTCCTTATGGGTCTTCAATGGATAGAATAGCTTTTTGAATGAGGGATGCATGTTGTCAATGATCTTTCGAAAATATGTTTCTCTTCAGTCAGCTACACATATTCAACAAATGAGCTGCTGCTTCAGTTTGCAACATCACTGTAATGCTTTTGGAAGGGGAAAATTCCCGTCCAATTGATGTCTGTCATACTAGGCTGCACTATAAAGGGAGATCAAACTGCAGCTACCCCTTTAATGGTGGGACAAGTCGAGTTTTAAAGCTGATGTCCGAAACTGTCTTTCTGAGCACAACAACCTGGAGCTGTCACTTTGTTCTCTGACTTTTATCAGTCACAGAGCCTACATTTTGTGCAAGAAAAATGGAATGTTGCAGAAGAAAAAAAATAGCTGATAGCCATTCATAGCTGTAAGAAAATCACACAATAGATACAAAAAATAGATAGTAATCCCAAATCAAACTAATTTATTAGAAAGTAGCATTTCTTTATCTCTCAGTTATACCACTTCAAAACATTTGTTTAAATACCGTCTGCCACTGATTTTACAATGATATTTGCTACACTGGAAGCTGAACTCTGATTCAACCATAACATAATGACCACCTGCTTTTCATTAAGTAGGCCCTTTTCATGCCAACTAAAGATCGCCAGTTTTATGAGGAGGTGGACATAGTGAAGGAGGAAGGTTGCATGTCCAGTCTGAAGGTAAATGACAGAATGAGGATGAGACTTAAAGAATAGGGATCAGGCTGATTGACTCAGACAGAAGTGAGCAAAAAGATTCCTGAGGCAGAGTGGCAACATCAGAAATAAGAATCAGTTAAGTTTGGTAGAGTGAGAAAATGGAATAGATGAAGAGAGCAGTAAGAGAAATGCCAATACACCCTGTTATAAGTGAATGTAAGAAGTAACAGATCTTCCTTTTCTGAAGTTTTGCCTAAAACTTAATCACTGTTTTTAATGTTATGGTTCTTTGGTGTATACCAGTAGGTATCAGCTGAAAACAATTTTTTTTGTACTCAATTGAATACAGAAATATTCTGACCCAGGCTGCGCAATGCTGTAAAGGTTAGCACTGTTTTCTTGCAAGAAGGTTGCTGGTTCAAACCTTGGCTGGTCCTTTCTGTGTGGAGTTTGATGCGTTCCCTGTGTATGTGTGGCTTCTCTCTGGGTATTGTAACTTCTTCCCACAGTCCAAAGACATGCATGTAAGGTTAATTGGTGTTTATAAGCACACCCTAGTGTCTGTCTCCCATGCAATCCTGCATTGAACTAAGCAGGTATAGACGATGGATGGGATATTCGGATCCTTCCTAATTTTAAACAGTTATTATGGTAAATGGGTTAATCACTTTTAGCTACATTGCTTCTACATTCAGAGACCAATTCAATAACATCAATGAGATGTGTGCAGAATTTTAATGCTGGAAAAAAAAAGAAGAAGATTGGATGCAGTTTAGAAAGCTATAACACATGTATGATGTAATATTCAAATTGCAAAGCTGTGAACTCCAGCACATCTCAGCAGAATCCTGCAGAGGCATAACTTGGAGAAAAGGTCAAGAACTTTATGTTGGTGTAGATTGTCATTCATCCAGGTTACAGTAATCCCAAGAGCTTGTATGAAGGCTGGACTTCTTTTCTTCTTGTTTTCTGAAGATGTTTTCACTAACCTTTTGAAAGGCTTCTTCAGTTCTGATTAATGTTCACACATGGTCAATGTCAATGTGACCTTAATGACACTGTATCACAAGATTTGAGAATTCCTAGGAGCACAGTGGTCATGGAAAGAAGTTTGGAACCATAAGGACTCTTGTTGGAGCTGACTGACTAGCAATCACATATGAATGGTCACCCCTGGTTCTAAAGCCCTCTGCTGAAATGGGAGGTCAGTCAAATGATCTCAGTAGTACTGTAGCTATTAGGTATTTATGTAAGAGTGGCTCAACTGAAAGCCCTCCTGAAAGTAGGAATTAACTATTTTGTTTGGAGGTTGCCAGATGCTGTTTGAGTTAGGGAAAATACTCTCTGATGTGATGACATAGCTCAAACCTCCTTGAACATATTAGCAAAGATGTTCAGTTGGCAGCTCACAGACGGTTCATCCAATCTGGTGGAGCTTGAAAGGATCTGCCAGTAAGAATGGGATAAATTTTCCTCATGCAGGTTTTCAAAGTCTTTAGAGACTCAAACGTGAAGATTCAAAGCTGGAATAGCTTTCAAAAGTAGCTTTCACAAAATATTATACTCAAAGATTGAACCCCCTGATAGATTCTTAAAATTAATTTAGAATAAATTGAATCTGTGACATAAAATGTGCAATAACTGTCCTTGTCCAGATGCTTTTAAATTCACTGTAAGACAGCTGAGAATTTATGAGAAATACAAATGAGGTCGCAGGTAGATTATGTTAAAAATACTGCCCTTTTTGTGAAGTTGTCCCTGCTCCTGCTTATAGAACAGGAAAGTTAACTATTTTTATCTGTAAAAGTTCAACAAAAATCCAACAGAATGTATCAAAATAATTTATTTTACCACTTACTAATTCTAGAAAAATGTATGCCATTACAGCTAATGCACAATACATGTTGGGCCACAATGTTTATAAATTTTAATGGATGAAAAATATCCTCAATTGACACAAGGCAGTAGTATCCAGACTCAGGGTTTGATGTCCAGATTAGTGGTATCTTCCCTTTAGACCATTCAGAGGGCAATGCAAGACGCAGCGTGTTTCGTCAATAATCAACTGTATCTCTTTTTGGATTCTCCGCACTTTTCCAAATAGCTCCTGAAATTATACTTAGCAGAAGCTTGAGGACACCCTGAAGCACAAGCTGTAAGAAAAGGCCTCTTTGGTCCTTTCACATTCAAATAACTTCTTCTGAGTCCTACAACCACAACTTGTTCGTCGCTTATGAGTGCTGACATCTTGGCTTTGAACGGAGCTGACATCTCAGACTTTTCTGAATGAAAAACTATCCTTGAGCTGTTGCCACTCATCACTTTCTGCCAAGGAATTCATTGACAAAACACATCAGAGCAAGACTGAAAGCCATTTCCTCCCTGCAGTTCAGTCTGAATTGACAGTTAATGTGCATCGAATGGCCAGTAACACTTTGTGGTTTACATGTTTTTTTAAATTCTTCATTCTACCTGTGCTTTTCCTTTCCCTCCCTCCACCCATGAGCCTTTCCTGAGCTGCCAAGATGGTTAAAGTCAGGAAAATTGGTTTACAACAAAAGGGAATCATGATTCACACTTGGTCTGAGGGCCTGTCTGTATGAGTTCTTGGTTTTTATAGGAGGACGAAATTTCTCTGTTTATTTCCCTGGTTTCATCTCATTTTAGTGATTTACAGTACAACAGTTAATTATGCTGTGAGCAAATCTGTCAGGAGGGCTTGAGATGTATGTGTCTGCTCCTGTGTGTGTGTGTGTGTGTGTGTGTGTGTGTGGTCAGGATAGATGGTTTCTCATTAGGTTGAGCTTCAGCTTTGCATGTTTGATTTGCATCCACTTGAGATGCAAACATTTGTCTTGGTGAACAGTTATCAAACTGAAAAGACAGTGTACAAAACCCTTGATGATTTCTATGAAAGAAAGAAAAAACGTGTTTGTTCTTCCATCTGCTTTGTTTTATATGTGACACACTTGTTTTGACAGGAGGACAATAAGACTTCTGTTCAACATTATGGAGGAACTTGTGCAAGAAATGAAAAATAATAAGGAAGCAGAAGGAGTATTATCTAGTGATGAAAAACGTATTAGTACTGGCAATCACTCAGAGAGTCAAAAGACATTTTCGGTTATCTACTGCAGCTATAATTCACTCCCAGGGCTCTTTCGGTTTCTGTCATACAGTAGCTTTAAAGTGTCAGAGGTGTGTAGTTTTTTCTCCCCCACCGCTATAAACAATGCAGGCAGCACCTCCACAACACATAGATGTAATGATAGGAAAGGCAAACAGGCTTCTAATTAGTACCATGGACCATCTGCCTCACATTTTACCACATATAGTTCAGTGCAATCAGGGAATATTGTGAGTGTGTGATGAGCTATCTCTGTGTTTCCCTCCAGTATCTCCCTGTACCTTTGTGCCTCTGCTTTCTTTTGTTTATCTGTGTATTTTCTGGCTGTTTGTTGGATTCTGATGGCAAATGAAAGCTTGGCTCTGCTGTTGCTTGAGAAAGGGCAGCAGGCTGCCTGATTTATTGGGACATGCTCGATAATACACCACACTGCTCTGCACAAGGCCAGCATTAATCACACTGCATCACATTGGACTGCAGCAGAAAAACATCATGAGAGGACTGATTGTTTGGAAAATGTAGGAACATTCAATTTTGAAGAACAACTCAATTTTATGTTTGTAAAATTGCCCACATCTTTTAGGGCAAATATACTGTGTTAGAGTGATTGTACCTGTGTTTGAATTTGGTGAATATTACAACAGATTTATTTTGCTATTGCTAGTTATTGTGGTGAGATATGCAGATATTTAGCTTAGAGTGAAACAGGATGTCCGTTATATACCAAGGATATGAACAATGGGGCTTATCTCACCTTAACACCTGCAAGAAAGCTGGGAGAAGAGTAAAGTATGACCTGTATGTGCCCCCACTGAAAATAGATCTAATCAGCTGAAGCATATGAAATCACCTACTTAGGTTTGGCACAGCAGTCTAAGGCCAATAAAAGTTCATTGTGTTTAGTGTAAATACTTGCTCTAAAAGCTGATGGTCAGATGGAGCCTTCAGTTCAGAACAAGATAGGTAAAAGATTTTAACACACATGGTCACACCAGAATTTCGTATGGTGTACCATAAATGAGCGGGAGGGGCAGTCTGAGAGATGTGGTCAGTGGTCACATTTCATGGCAAACTGTCATTGAGTTTTTGTCTGCAGTTGATTTAAATGGAAATAGTGTAAGTGTAACTAAAGGCTTAGCATTGCATTTCTACACAGGCGTCTCTGTAGTCTGCAGGTCTCTTTAGACCGTGGGATTTTAGAAAATCCCTTTGAACCACTGAAGGAGGGAACATGAGATTTCTACTATAGACATTTACATTCATCACAGATTCATTTGAAATTTTGCCCACTTTGCAGCCAGCAAATGGTGCCTGCAACAGGGATGTTCTGAGGACAACTGCATAATAATGTAATTTACAAGAAAAGAAAAGAAAAGTTTCTAGATGCCAGGCTTGGCTCTGTGTTGTGTGGCCCACTACATATGGACCTTTGTCACAGGTTACCATTCAGCCTATAGATTTGTGTTTTGGTTTCTTCACAAAAGCCAGTTATGTGTTAAGGTGCTGAAGATATTTTAGAGTTTATAATCTTTTTTTTTGTTTTTAACAATCGTTTATTAGGTTGAACTACATGGTAAATGATCAATGAATGTCTCTTTGTTGGCCTGTTACCCCTTTTTCAGCCCAGGAATTTTCACAAGCAGACCTGTCATAGTAGTTTTATCATTAAGGTTTGTGCATGCCAATCTTTTGTGTGCTCTAATTGGATTATTACATAGAAATTGGGGCTAGACTAGCATAATTAATCATCGTGTTAACACAATTACATCGTGGTAGTATGAAGAGGGTGTTTTTGTCTCAACAAATAGTGTTGTCTAATTTAAAAATACCAACAAATTTAAATTTAAAATGTAGAAAGAAAAAAAGGTTTTGACATCTGAGTATTTCTTTGAAATATACATAACTGACTTAATTTATGGGTTTACTGACCATTTTCAGCCATGTAGATGTCCAAAGTACATATCCATACAGAAAAACAATCACTTGGGACATTGATTTAGTTAGAAAATGATTATTAAACCAGTCATTACATGAAGCGACCCCATGTATGGTCCTCAGCTCAGGTTGCAAAAGGTTGTTTTGACACTGAAACATCCACGTTCCATTGATTCCAAGTAATATCACAGGGATTCATTCTCTGATTTCTTGCTTTGAGTAAAGCAAGTCGAGAGTGGAGGCAGTCTGCTTGCTATAGAGATGACAGGAAATGTGAAGCATCAAGACTAAGCTCAACTTGGAGAGCATTAAAGGAAAAGTTTTCATTTTTAGAAGTCTAACTTATCAGTCAGTAATCAAACTTAGTACTTTTAGAAATTTTCTTCTGACAGAATATAGAAGCAGTTTTGCAGGTAATTTGCATCACTTCCACAAACTACTGAAACATGTTACCTGTAGTTACAAAAAAGATCAAACCTTGATTAAACTGTTTCATACACTTTTAGCATCTGCAGCATAATGAATTTCGCCCACTTTTTGGTGAATTCATAAATCTGTACCATGTAGGAATTGTTTATGTCCTTCTTTAGTTCTCTGAAGCCATCCCTTAAGTCTTAAAATAAGACACATTGTTCTCTACAGACCAGTTCATCAACTCATTACTGGCATAATCCGAGTATGTAGCTCCTTTGTCTCTGGAGAACTTCCCCTTTGCATACATACACACTCATGCACACAAACACACACAAATGCACAAAAGGCCTGCACACACATGCTCCTGCTCTGGAACTAAAGTACATGTGGGTCTCAGAATTTGTATCCTTTCCTCCTTCATGTATATATCCCTCAACCCTTTAACAATTGTGTATTTATGTGATATTAGTCACAGCTTCAAAAATGGAACAACCCTTCAAAATTCTGGAGTCACTGTACTAGATGTCCAGTTTGTTTCCTGATATAAAATCCATTGTATTTTTTTTTTTTTCTAAGCTAAAATAAGGCACAGCTCTAGACCTCATATATAGCACAGGAGACCTATAACTCTTTAATTATTTTACAAAAATGAATGTCTGTAAACAAGCAAACCAAATAAACTGTTCTACTGCACGGTGCAGCTTGAATGAAATGCAGTTCAGAGGGTGACTGTTTCTGACTCAGTGTATTTTTGCTCCCTACAGTCTGGAACATTTCAGATGATTAATGAAGGTCAAACATGTGTCCCCAGGATTGGAACACAGTTACAAATAATATACATACTTCTCATTCATGATATTGCCTCTCCTGGGCAGTGAACATCATTATCAAACATGGACAGCACCCAGTGAAATGTGGATCACAAACAGTTGCAGTTGTAAAAGGGAAGAGTAAAGGATCAGATCAGAAGAAAATCAGAATTCAGAAAGTGAGTCTGCAAGGAAGAAAGGCAACCAAGTGCAGCTTGAAAGGATTTAAAACACACTTTAGCACACAGAGGTCAAATTCTGGTCGTCAAGGACTGCTGTCCTCCAAGTTTTATATGTGTCCCTTGTTTAATACACTAGAATCAAATTAATGGGCTATTATCAGTCTTGTGCAGAACTTAGCAATATTTTGAGGAGATCCGTTTAATCTGATTGCCTTCATTTTCTTGGACAATTTCTTTGATGAAAAACAGAGAAAAATGATTTTGCTTTCACATGCTTGCATGTAGATTCATATTACTAGATACCTATCTGAAAAAAAAAATTCTGTTCTGATGCTGATTTGTCTCTTTTCTCAAATTCCAGAGATGAGCAGAACCGGATGGAACCTTTTTAAAAATATGTCTCATGCAGGTAGCCATCCTCTGCATGGTATCTGTCTACTTACTTTCTCGTATACTTAAACTCTGGTATAAATCATCCACTCATCAGTGGGTGTTTATGAAAAGATACTCAAAAATCTAAACGAGAAAATTTTGTGATGAACTGTGAAATGAATGTTGTAAAAAGATGAGTGATAAAACATCGCCATAGTAGATTGTTCTATCAGAACTTGTACACCTCCAAATGTTGACATTATTTCTCTGTTGGCATCTTGGACGGCATCCAGGAGAAGCAGTCGGAGACCTGTGGGGAAAAAATATGTTTTTCTTTGTATTCAGCATTTAACTCTTTTCGTTACTCATCTCAGCCATCTGCAAAGTGAAGAAAATTCACAAAATCATTTATTGAATCCAATCAACCATGAAAAGAAGTGGAGATGGGGTTTCTCTGTTACTTTCCTGACATACTTTCCCATTCTCATTTGAAAACAAGCATCTAAGACCATTTAGCTTTTGGTAGCAGAGCTTCATTTTTTGACCAGCTACAACAAAAAGGCACCAGCAAAGTTTTTCCGATATGAAAATGCTGTTTACAACCAGGAGAAGAGTACTTGGGTTTCCAGTTTTTGATGCACATTTTTATTTTGCAGAGAAAGAAAGGTGGATGGAAACAGTAAAAAGAAAAAGAAAAAAAACTTCTTCAAGTTAGCAAAACAATGCATATAATTGCTTGAGGTAGTTTTTGTCTGTTTTAAAACATAGTTGATGCAGGTCAAGGTAAGTAGAAGTGCCCAAACGCTTGCCTATGCTAGCACATTTTTAGGAAGCCCTCATAGATTGAGCTACATTTTAAGTTTCATGCTGATTGGTTAAGAGCTAGCTTTACCTGGGAAGAGCCATCATTAACTGATTTTAGCTCAAAGAGGATGAAAACTATAAAGGTTGAAGAATAATGAGAGAAAAGGACTGACAAAAGCTGCACTGGACAATCTGAACTATTAGTAACACTTGGTTTCACTCCATCACAAAGCAGATTTTTTTTAATATAATGGAGTAGACTTATAGACCTATGGAGGAGAAAAGTGAAAAGACCAAGATTATTTTTCCCCTCCCATATTTCCACAGATATCTGAGACTATCCACCCAGGGGTGGAAACAATCTACAACATGTAGATGTACGTTTGGCAAGCTCCACCGCAATAGCTGAACCATCCTCTGTTGCATGACCAGTTACATGAGCAGTTGGGTGTTTCTGCTTCATTATATTTTAAACACTTACAGTATCAACGTCACACATAAGAGTCCCTTTGCTTCAGTTCATCTTAAATGAGCTTGGCCTCAGAGAATTCCTGGATCTTGTCTGTTTTCTTTGCATGGTGGTGTTTAAACTGCATGAGGGTTGCTCTGCAGTGATTTCCACAACAGAATCAGATGTTTTTTCAATGCAGCCACTTGAGGATTAAATTAAGTTTTCAGCTTTGGTTGTCCATACAGAGTTTTCCCATATTTTCAAATCTTTTAATGACATTACGAACTGCAGACATTGAAATGACCTAATTCAATATACAGATTTTCCCTTTGTCCAAATTCAAACATGCAAACTGAACATGTTGGAAAAAACCATCTAGGGTGAAGATTTTTACTGACCTATTGTAACTTTTATGTGTGGACAGCGTAACTGTGATTTATACTTTTTGCTGATTCACAGTCAGATGTTGGGTGTTCCCCAGTTTTTTTTTCTTTTTGTACAACTTTTTAAATTTTTTATTGCACCTATGTTTCTTGGAAGTTGTTTTGTGTGATGAAATGTAAAGTGACACATGAAGCAACATATGCCAGTTGTAGAAAACTGTGCTGGCATTTGGCACTGTTGAGCAGGCTGATACTGGGAGGAAGGATGGTGATAAACCCTCAGGCCGTCATAAAACTTCAAAGCATCGAGACACAGTGCGTCTGCTGACTGGCATAGGAAGCAACTGGTGCTGGTGTGTATTATTTTGCACGCTGACAGTATGATAATAGCACAGTGATAGTAAGTTTCTTTACTCCCTCACAGCCCTACATGTTTTTTAAAAAAGGCACTGTGTTTTAAAAATATATATAGCCTACCTTGTACTCTCATAAATCCCAAAACACATTAAAGTGTGCTTCAAAGAGAACCTAAGTTATGTCTGTTCTTTTAGGTAAGAGTTTAGTGTCACAGAATCTGTGATGTATTAATGTCTTTATCATGCCAATGATAAAATATAACTTTTTATTTATTTATTTATTTATTACTTAAACTTGGTTGGCTTTACCTTCTGATGCTATTTAGAAATCAAACTTCTTATTTATTATCAAAATTCTTTATACTGTAAATGACATGCTCAGTATTTTTATGGTTCGCAATAAGCCTTTAAAAATGTTGTTTTCCTAACTGTTTTTGTGATTAATTAACTTTAAATAATGTATGTTTTTTTACTCAGCGGAAACACTGTTGCCTAATTACTTCTAAAGTATTTAATTGTGTCAATTTTAAATCTGCAATTACAGCTGCTTTATGATTCAACAACATTGTGAACTAACTAACAGAAGACCTGAAGGCAGATGCTTTTCTCGAACACAGCAACATAAACTTTACTGAAACTTTTGCAGTAGTGGCATGTCAAAGTAGGAAAACAACTGGTAAATAATGAAAGGTGCATTTCAAATCCAAAGCCTTGCAATGATAATAATTTGTTCACAGTAGGATGCTCACCAGCTCTGTGCCTACTATGAATATGTGCAAAATTTGGATGTGCTCTTACTTGTCAGTATTTGTCAGAGGAATCTCATTTGCACCACTGTCACAGTGGCAGCTGCAACATCACATCATTGGCCCTGGGGTGTTGTGTTGAATTTAGGATGTAGCTGAGGCCTTTGGTTGAGAGCTCATCCATCATGCTGCCTGCTGAAGTCTGTGGTGATCTCTTTGTTGGCTCTGACTATGTAAGGTATCAAAGTTGAATGTCTGATCGCTGTGATGTGAAGCACGGACACTGTCTGTGCTGTAGTGCAAATATGTAATGTTTGACCTGGAATTCAGCCACGATGACCTGCACGATACAACCTTGTGTTGTTTTATTACTTCCTGTGTATCTCAGTTGTAAGATTTACATTATTTGTGGTTGCTCTGTGTTTTTATGCTGATTCCAGAAAATGAAAGTCACACCTGCTCAAACAACTGAGTATATCAGTGCTCATTTGAAAAATGACATTAAGCCTGCATTAGAAGTCCGGAGAGTACATTTTCACTATAGCTTTTACCCTTTCTCATCATTGTCATATATTAAAAACATAACCAGTGGTAACCAGTGTTAATATTCAACCTGATCTAATGCTACTTTTGTGACTGAATACATTTTCTAGATCCTCTCAAAACCATAATGTATTCCTAATCACAACCAAGTGGTTTAGTTGCCTAAAGCTAACCAGTGAGTGAAAAACTGAAGTTTGAACTAAATAAAGTTAAAAACAACAACTACAGCAACAAAATCCTGGTCAGACAAGACACACAAGACACATTTTCTGGTTTATGATCCTGCATATAACTCTAAATGCGGCCCCAGCCACAGTTAAAACTAGTATATATCCTTTCTTGGCAGTTTCACAAAATTCTGTGAAAGTGTCCCCCTGAAAATAATATCTTTATTCACATACATGAAAGAAAAGAAAGTCATTTTCAATAACACAAACTGATTAAAGAAGGAAAAGTAGAACGGTGGCATTTCATTCTACTGTATACAGTGGCTATGATATGTGTTATCCATCAAGAAGATTTGGAAACTGATTCCCAAATCCTTCAGAATCCCCCAAAAGTAAGCTACTTCATAGCCTGTTGTTGCTGTGACCCCATATTACAGAGCATTGTCACTGCATTACAAAGATTTTGACATTCTTGTGCTTGACTCCAGTTTGGATTTTTGAGATGATCCTGGAGGCTTAGCAGGCTTATCCCACCTTATTATCCCTCGTGGTCTTCCTCCTCCATCACATACCTCATACCTCAGTATCCTCTACTGCATTGCATGACAATAAATATGATCAGAGTACAAAGATCTGCTTAATCTCACAGGTTACCGCTTTTCAATGTGGAGGTCAGGACCCTCAGGAACGAGTCAGTCAATCACCTGGTTGTCTGCTGAAACGATTTGTCATCCCCTGTATATTTGTTTATTTATTTTTTCCAGCTGTCTGTTTAACTTAGGTTGTGCTTTTTTTCTATGAGAAATTAAATGATATCAATAAGCCCCACTATGCACATTTAAAATCATGGTTTTTGGCCTCTAAGTGGCTACACCACACCAGAAAGTTTTTTTAATGGTTCACTTCTTGCAGCGATTAGACAGAGTGTCTATGTTACATTCCTTGAAAGCCTTGGCCGCTTTGTTTTGTAAGACACTGAAGAGTAAGTAATTATGTTTTGATGTAACAACAGCAGAGTCACTTTACTTAAAACTTGTACATACTGGTGCTTATGTAAAGATGCCATGACTGCAATTTGGGTTCATTATTATTAAAGGGATACCGTGTAACGTTTGACCTAAACATTAGCCTAATGTGAGAAATAATGGATGATTTCTGGGGACAATATACAGTGCTTGACGCGTGTCGGCGCTCCGAGAGGGCTCTGATTTGTGCTACTTCTTCCTCCTCTCCGATCAAAAGTTTGTCATGGCTGACAGAAGTAAGAAGATGAATACGGTGTCTAAGGAGGCCAGAAAGAGAAAGACTTTAATTCTGCGACAGTGTTGTGTGGACTGTGGGGAGTTAAAGGCTTAGTGCCCCTAGTGCCCAAAAGTTATACGGTATCCCTTTAATTACGCAAACAAATGAGACATTTTAAAAGTCCCTGGTTGGCTTTGATTGGGCTCCTTGAGGTTTTGCAGAAAGTCAAAATTCACCAAAAATGCACGTTGATTTTTGTAATAGGAAGTTGAAGGTAATTATGCTATCATTCCACAACTGATCTGACAGGAACAGAAGCTTGTTAAAAATGCTACGTTGTACTTTTAAATGGAGATGAGTTCAAGTCATGTACAATACAACAGGTATGGTCAGCATTCTGTCACTACGCAGGATGAGCTTTGATTCCTTCTGAAGTCTCTCTGAGGGCCCAATTAACTGGTCAGAAGCACAGGCATGTAGTCTTTGCATCAGCGATGAAAAGAGCAGAGTAGAGCAGTAGAGGCTGACCAAGCTGAACTTTGCATGCTGTGATGCGATGGTCTTTTGAATGGCAGATCACAGAGGCCACCCTGAAGGCACACTTTATTTTTATTGATCTATTTTATTGATAGTTTTGGATTCTGTAGTTTATGAGCGTTGTGTTGAGTCAAATATGGAGATGTCTGAGGTCTTAATGAATTCAGATATGCAATGTACCATTACTCAATATTGGACAGTTTTTTTTCCATCTACAACATTTGAGCCATTCTACAGAAGCAGGTAATTAAATAGACAGACAGACAGACAGACAGACAGACAGACAGACAGACAGACAGACAGACAGACAGATATGGACAGTTTGTTCAGTGTCTTCTTCTACAGCACAGCTTCAATAGTGTCCTGTTTGGAGCCAATGACAGACCGCTTTCTTAATCAGTTCACAAATCTCTAATGATTGTATTCCCCTTTCGTTCCTAAATTTTTGAAGCAGTTGCAAACTTTACTTTTAGTCAATTGAGAGAGTTTTGGTAACACTTTACAAAAAGGTACAAAAAATTGTGCTTAGTTACCAGGGAACTCCTTAGGAATGAATCAGGGTAGTGGGTAACTAATGGGTAGTTAACCTGTACTTATTGGTGAACATGCAGCCCAGGTCTATTAGGGGACTACTGGTTACTTTTCAGGGAGAACAAAGAGGAACGAATCAGGACCTAATGGGTTAACCAGTACTCATTGGTGTACACGCAGCACAGGTTTATTAGGGGACTACTGGTTAGTTATCAGGGAAAGCAAAGAGGAATTAATCTGGAGATACTGTTTGACGCCTAGGAACGAATCAGGAACTAATGAGTACTTACTACAGAACGCCTTAGGAACGAATCAGGAACTTATAAGTACTTACTGGTGAACACACAGTCAAGCCTCTTTAGGGGACTACTGGTTAGTTATCTGAAAAAAAGAGAGATTCTCCATGTGAGTTCTGGATTAACTTTGAACCAGTGAGTAAACAGCTTATAATTGTCAAAAAACTGTTTCCTAGTGATTATTGATTTCATTGGATACTCTGTTTTGTAAAACCAGGAAGGATGTAAGTCTTACATTGTAAGAAATTAGCAATTTCATATTTTTGTACTGCTGTCATCTTAACTTTAAGTGACCATCATTGTCTGGCTATTATTTATTACTTTGTTTACTTTCATGTAACGTGTAACATCATACCAAGTACTTACTAAGAAATTAATCATTACTTAATGAGAAACTGACCATTGCCTACTGTTTTTGTGTACCCTAAAGTGAAGCATCATACCAAGTACTCACTGAGGAACTTACTTTCTATTTTCCTAAATTCCTTTCTAAATGATGAGAAATGATCATATTCAATGCAGCTGAGATATTTAACTGGGAAACTTTGAGAGCGGATTGTATTTTTCTGTAATACCACAATGCATACATGAAAATGATTCATATCAAATTTGAAATAAAATCAAGACAAAATGAGAGCTTTGACTTTAAAGACGCACTACAGAACTTTTGTCATTTTCCCAGTGACACGCCCCCTAGCAACGGCTAATTTGGCATCCATCTTGTATCATACTGTGAGCTCTCTCCAGCCAGTAAAAGACAGACTTATCCTGACTCTTGTCTTAATTCTTGCTTGGTCCCTTTATCGCTTTCTTTTTCTTGTCTTCTTGTGTTTCTTTGTTGAATCAGCAACAGTGCACGTTCAAAACGGCTGGTGTCTTTATAAAACACAAAATCTAACTGCGCACAAAGTTAGAGTTTGGATCCACTTCTTTGTATAATTGAAGTGACAGGAATTCCTTGACTATACATTTAAAAAGATAGCCGCAATTAACACTAAATATTAAAAGACAGTGTCTATTTATCAAACATACACAAGTGACAGCACTGCCCACCATTTTTCTAGAATGACCCATTTAGTTGTCAGCTGCAACTACCGATTTGGCTTCAATTTATGATATTAGAACGTCTGGGGACACAATGAATTTCTGAGTTCACGCTACATTTACTATGGCAGGACGCATCTGGATGCCCGCCTGTTGAAACTGATTTTTACATGGCCTCACCCAGACCAAAGCCGTCACAAGCGCTCCTGTTATATGGGACAGGTTTGATTCGATAAGACTGTACAGAGGAGCACTGTCATCACGTTCATTGCTGTGATCTGTTGAATGTCTATCCAGTCACATCCAGAGGCATTTTGCTCTGCACCAGTTGATACTGTAATGCCCCTTGAAAATCAAAAATAATTTCATTCGTGTAGCTGGAAAATAAGCCCCAGGATTTTCTATTTCCACGCTTTTCTAATTTAGGATGAGCTTCTACATCATGACCCAATATTGAAGCAACTCTCACTGAAAGGAAGGACATGGCTAAACCTAAACTTCATTCTTTTCCTCTAACAAATCTTTTTCTGATGTTTTTGCATCATTATTTATTGGCTATAGTTCAACCTATATTCTAAAATGGAAAAAAAAAACATAAAATTTTTTCTCTCTCTTTTTTTAAGCAGTGGGCATTCATGTTTGTCCTGCATGCTGTCTCATCAGCTGTGTTGTCACTATCTGACGCCTTCCCTTGACAGCCTCCCGTGTCAAATGGCTGCTGTAATCTCCTGGCCCATCACAGCCCCCAGCATGCAGCAACACTCCTACATTTGTGCCCCTGCCTGCTCTGATATACACGTCTCCATGAGACAGCCATGAACCCCAGTTTGATGCAGTCCCATGTAAGAAAACACAACTATCACCTTGTACCATGACAGGAAGTCCTCATTTGCAGACACAGTGACACATTTTATTTTCTGATTTGTATAAGTGATTAAATGCATCTCGTGTCCAGATTGGAGTCCCATTAACATATGTTTTCTTTTGGGCCTTTTTTTACACCAACTCAAACCATAAAATATTTCAGTAGATTTTTATGTGAACGTGTAATCATTTGATTTAATTTGTTTGATACTTCCATGGTGAGTTAGCACATGTATTTACCTTTGCTTTTATCTTTCAGTTCAGAGGCCAGCGTTGCCTCTGGGTGTGGTGCTGAAGTGAAAGACGACTTATCTTTGCTGGTCTGTGATAGCCTGCAGAAGTGTACTGAGGCCTTTGACTTCCAGTCATCATGTCTGGCTCAGCAGGGTTCATCAAATCACTTCAAGCATCAAAGGAATATTTTACCTTGATATATTCTTCCATCTTTATATACCATAAATCTGTAATGATCGGTGCAAGTACTTTTTTTTTTAATGATATGTGCTGAGTTTTTTCTCAGCTGAGCCAGTCAGTTTCCATTTCAGAAATTTACTTTGTGCCACTGTGACTATGTACACATGCACATTAATATTCCAAGTAGTGATCTTAACATGCATAAGACAATATTCCAGTTAAGTTGTTAGCATGAGTTGCAGATAGGATATCCTATTCACATTTCTGATTACATGTTATATATATGCAAAGGGTTACAAGGCAAAGGGTTAAAAATACTGCACAGCAGCCATCCACGCAGCAATCCACCAGCAGCCCCCCTGTGTACAGTAATCGTAAAATAGCACCATATTTCATTTCACTGCACCGCTGGTTTTGCTAAGGTAAGGCATTATCTAATATTAATATTAAATAGGCCACTCAGCTGCTGCACTGAGCTTTTGTAGGGGATTTTTTTAAAGCCACAAATTCATACAAAGTTTATTTAGAGCCAGAAATGGTTATTGAACCTGATGGTCTCATTTTTAGAAGTATTTGTGAAAGTCTTTGGTTTTTCTTTTTTGATTGTATTAGTGCAGTGTGGTTAGTTGCTGTTAAGATATGGATAATGGAAGAATTAAGACCAAGAACTAATTTCCCAAGTCAGAAATCAGCGTGGAAGTTCTGATGAATATGGGTTTGAAGATCATCTGTGAAGATATTTGTAACCTGTAAAAAATTTAAACAGTTTGGTAGCATTTGACATTGTGCAACTTGAACTTAAGGAATTTAAATCTATTTGTACTTCTTCTGTGAAAAGCGCCTCCCTCTTTGCCCTGTTGGTGGAGCAATGTTGTTGGTGGCACAGACATCAAAGTGTATCAGGTTCCTCCTTTGCCGACTTTGCACCTCTCCATCAAGCTAAAAATCTGGTTTGTAAATGTATCGGATAAGATAACTGTCAAAAAGGCGTGTGAATGATTTTAACATTTGTATTCGTATTTTTATGATAATAAAAG
>JBBBVU010000001.1:21490556-21506702 GCA_037177055.1 Atherinosoma microstoma | reverse complement strand
CTAATCCACACAATTTCTCAGACTCACGTATATGACAGCAGAGTTTTGTGCACAAGACTTTTATTATCATAAAAATATGAATACAAATGTTAAAATCATTCACACGCCTTTTTGACAGTTATCTTATCCGATATTAATGCTGCCTAACTCTGCTCCATGACTTGCAAACACATAAACTGTAGATGAAACTCAACCTCAGAGATGCACATTAGTCAAATGTCATTCATGGGTTTTTGTTACCCCATGTCATTTAAACATTTGACTCAGCTGAGGTAATCGTCATTCATGCAAAGGTTTATTTCAATTTGGACCTCTGTTTCTCTGTTTTTGCCAAAAGGGTCTGAGCCTGATATGTGATCCTTCATGTGAAAATGGAGGGCATGTTTCCCCCTATCATCTTCCAAAAAAGCTTGCTAAAAGCTCTGAATTATGGCACTCTGGTATGTTGTATTCAGGCAGTTCCTGCAGTGGCAAACATAGAGGCGCTCAATAGGAACATTATCCTAATGTATCATATAGCGGTGGAAATGCAGGAGGAAATATTTGTAACATTTAGTTTACAGAGCACAATGTACCAGCCATAATTTTATCACCAGTCTCACTTGCTCTGCGAGTAAGTGGCTGGTTGGTCACATTTCAATCACATGACCAACCAAAGATTTTGCACCTTGCTTCTCACAGGATTTTTCATTTTATCGCTCAAACCTGTACATGCTGGCTCAGACACAGTAGCAAGAACAGTGGAGAGCAGCCTCCATAAGCAGTAATAGGAGAGGGCAGACTGCACCAACATAAGCCGTCACTACAGTGTCCTGAACTGCTTCAGGACAGAAGTAAGTGTATAGCGACAAGTCAGGCTGAAAAAGATGAAAAGCCTCTTGAGGCTGCACTTTCATCTGAAGGGAAGGAGAGAAAAAAAAAGGGGGGAAGAGAAAGACAGGTAGCAAGAGCAGCTTCCTCTGAGTCAGCCCTCTGTCCAGTGATTGCTTCTTTACTCCAAGGATTTTTTTACACAAGTAAATTAAGCAAAATGTGTTTTGAAGACATTCAGAAATACTCACATAGTTTTTTAGTGTAAATCAACATACACTATTTCTTTTTGTGTTTGTTTCATGATGTGAGCCAATGTTCATAATTTTTATTGCAGCGTTAACTAAAATTGAGTCTGTCATATTTTCTTTACTGCCCTTACAACTGAGATTAAAATGTAGCTTGAGAATAGAAGAGAAATATCAAATTCATAATCTGCACACTGGCTCACTTACATTACGCAACATTATCTATTCAGTCTTCTCAAAGTTTCCTCATATTTACTATCACACTTGTCATACCGGATGAAAGCTATAATAACTGTACTGTCAAGTGTGTTGCACTTTGCCTCCAAATTCCGTTTTTTATTCTTAAGGAGAATGTGTTATTTCTTCTTTCAAAAGTTATATAATCACACTTTCAGATGGGACTACAAACACACTGTCAAATAAATGAATGAGTGAATGTTTGAATGAACGTCTCTTTTAAATAGTTGCAGGGTTAAGTGTGTGCCGCAGGGCTCTGTTTTTTAGCAGCTGTTGCGTGTCTCTTCCTACTGTGCTGTTTGTAAAAACATAAGTAGATAAATGAAAAAGTGCAGGTAGTGTGACATCCTGCCTCCCATCCACAGTGTGACCCTGCAGTTCTTGGCATCTCTGCCATCCCTTCCTTCTCCTCCTTCTCAAGTTCTGTAGTCATAGGGAAACAGAGCATGATGTGAAATTAATATTTTCAGATCCATATTTTATAATTTGAATAAAAACAACAGCTTAAAGCAAGTGTGTGTGCTCTTGCTTTTCACAAACAGCTAAAACATTAAAAGAGACTTTTGAGGCACTTCCTCAGAATGAGTCGACCAGACTTCTCAAATTTGTTTCTCTGCTCCCAGGGCGCCAGCCAGCTCACTGTTGAATTATCCTCTCTTGTTTACTGTTTTCTGCACATAAGAGAACAAAAACAGCTCAAAGCAAAAGAGAGAAGCTGTGTATGGTATGGGTGGAGCAGTGAAGGCCCCACCAGTGTCATGTCTGAGTGCTGGTAGCTCAAAGATAGCGCTGGCTTGCAGAATGGGAAAAATCAGTGTGCAAATGTGGTCTGTGGTTTGGGTCTGCTGGAAGAGGAAGGTTTTCTGGACAAGTCAAAATCATGCAGCTATTTAAAACAAATGCATAAACAAAAAAACAAAAAAACTTAAAATCAAGATGCTTCTTCATTACATGTTCTTGGAATATACTTTTCCATCAAAAGGTTTTTTTTTAGGGGTGGGACTAGATTAAAAAAATTCACCTGTTTAAGTAGAGGCTTTATAATTAATTATCTCAATTAATCGCATTCTAATTGCATATTGATAGTTACCTCAAAAAGCAAAATTTTGCTAAATCACCTCATTCCATGCTCCCTGACAATGAAGAATGGTTTTATTTAGGTATCTCAATTTTCCAACTGTTTGTATAAATGAAAAAATATACTGCACTGAATTAGTTGTCTAAAACCTATTACTCCAACTATCAGTTGAAAATATTTTATGTATCTTGTGCACATTTCATAGCAGCATTGATATTTGGTATTTTTTCAATTGGAAGTGAACTCCAAAAGAAAAATAAATTTTTTTTTGAGGTGGATACAGACAATGATGACTGAAGAATAAGCAATGAATATGTGTTCTGCTTCTTTTTAATACTAATTCTTCTTCTTCTGTGATTTAAATGCATCAACTTGTTTCAAGGCCTTTAACTTCAAATATTAGAACATCTGCCTTTTGATGATTATCCATTGACAGTAAAGTGACAGATTTTGCTGTAAAGCCAGATTTTGCTGCATAGCCAAGACCTGCAGACTTGTTAGAAATTGCAGTTTTTGTTCAAGAATGACCTCTAGTTTAGTCATTTTCTTGCTCTTCATTCTTTTTTTCATCCACCCTTCCCACAGCTCCCAGCCCATGCTTTCACTGTTTCTCTCTCATTTTATCCATGCTTCTTGTCCTCTCTTGTTCATTGTAAAATCCTCCCATATGTTCTGCACCATCAGAGCAGGTGGCAAACCACAGGTACACCCTACACCTCCGCTTGCGCTGCTGTCCATCCCAACTCATGTTGCCGCTGGGCTCGCTAATCAACTGTGGAAGTTTTCACTGACCTCTTTGTGGCCTTGAAGCAGGACTCATGTCCTTTATTTTAAGAGTCCTTTTGTGAAGTGTAATTCCCTTATTGCCACCCTTTCTTCTGTATCGCCAGTTTTTAAGAATGGATTAAATAATGCAGTGCAGCAATTTCACTAATCACATTTCAGCACATTAGTGATTTATTGAAGAAAAGGAATTAAGTGGGATCATGAAGACAGCATGAAGAAATGAACACTGACATTTAATGAAATTCCTCTGAAAACAAATTACAAAGAGCATTATAGCAATTCTCTCAGACATTGACGATATTTAGGAGTTCATTCAGAGAAGGTAACCTGGAAATATTTGTTTTTGTTAGATCACAGTTCTCATTTAACGTAATGCAGATATGTGACAATGAAAAAAAGTGTTTCAGTGCCAGCTGTATGAGTGCACAATGCCTTAGGCTGTGTATAATTCGGAAAACATGGACTCAGAGTGCTCATATCGCTGCAGAATGTGCTGGATAGTTTATAATTAGGTATGTTTTTATCAAGAAAATGTGATTGGAAAAACAAAATAGAAGAAAATTATGGATAGATGCTTCTGCTATCACACACAATTGTCCTTAAATGGATCCACATTGGTCTCTTGTTCATGCCCCTGTAACATTTGAAGGAGTGAGAGCTGCTGCACTTTAGCAGGAGAAACATGCTGAGGGGGTGGAAGATGTGACAAGACTGCTAAGCTTTATAAATGGATAGAAGAACCTCTGTACGGATGAGTTGAGGATGTGCTGAGAATAAAAGGAATGAAGAGGACAGGAGTGGATGATGGACAACTCCATGTCAGCCATATTGGTCCGTTAATCACCTTCAGCATCTAGATGATAGTTACTTCTCTCCTTATCAGCCTCTCTCTGACTTTTACTAAGGTGTGATTTTTCCAAGGGCACAAAAACCTGCAACATGAGCCTATTATGTGTTTTCAGAAATAGTGTTGGCCGTACTTCTTTTCTTTTGAATAATTCTATTTGTTCCACTTTGAGGATTGTCTTTTTCTTCTCTCCTATAGCAACACAAATGCTTGCCCTTGGTATAGTCTGAGACTATTAGAGAGATGTGTTTACACCTGCAAACCTGGCCTGTGAGTAGGGTTTGTGATGAGCATTAACCTTGTCAACAGGTCTGTCATGATAATTTGTTTCGATTTTATAATGTCCCAAATGTAACTGCAGTTATTATTATTTTCATTTTAAGACTAACGTATCTGACAGAATAAAGATATATTAGTATAATAAAAAGGGGAAAAACCTAAATGTAACATCCACAACAAACAATATCCTCTGCATAAATCAAACCACTGGACCAAAACAACATTTTAGTCAGAATTTTTTGTGTCAATGAACTCTCTTCTTTTATTTGGTTTAAACACAAATTCCTCCCACACTAGTGCTGTGGTTGGGAAAAACACCTATTAGCCTTGAGTAGCATGTTATGTTCACCTCACTTGGTTGATTGTTGCTCTGTATGTGTTTCTGAGTGTCTGTGTGTGTGTGTGGAGTTGCTGCCTGATGCACATCCACAAGGGAACTGTAAAACTTAGTCTTACAGTAATTGTAAAATACCCTGCTTTATATTGTGGCACTACATATAAACATTCCTATGATTTTAATAAAAAATATCCAGGTCAGCTAGTTTCATTCATGCACAATATTTTGATGATGTTATACATGTGACCAACCTACTTGGCAAATTGACAAAACACCATTATTTTTTATCATTACTTTTACACCCAAATCTGCACCCACCTGTATGTGTACTATGCTAGATGTTACATACTTTTTTTTTACTTATTTAGTTTTTATTAAAGCTGTCATGAAAAATTACATCTATGTCTAAGAAAAATCCAGGAAATGGATGGAATTACATTTTTGTGGCAAATTATTAAAGATAAAATCAGATCAAGGTCACATGTGTGATGAAAAATCTTTTTTTTTCTTTCAAAACCCATCTGACAACATAAGCGCGTGCCTTATCTTGCACAAGTGTAAGCATTATCAAAAGGCAATAAGCAGTTATTTGGAGGGTTTTTAATGGAAGCTGAATTATTTTTCCCAATGTCAGAAACAAGGCACGACAAAAACATATTTTATAAAGTTTTGGGGTATAAAAATTGCAGCATAACATTATTTTGGATCAATAAGACACTCATTATGTTGGATTTTTAAGAGAGGACAAAGCTTTTTTTTATTGATCAACATGCTTTTTTAATAAACTATGAGTCATATATGAGAAAAAGCTTTTGGGTTTTGGTGATGAATAAAGCCATTTGGCTTGTGTTTATCCTGCTGTTATGTATTGAGATATGTTTTGGAATAACCTCCAAAAGACTGACCACAAACCTTTAGAGCAGCAGTTCATTTGAACCAGCATCACTTTATTGATGATTCACCAATATTTTTAACTACAGGGCTTTGAGGGCTAAAGAAGAGCTTGTATTGATTAATAAAAAAATGCATTAATGAATATAAATTAGTCTGACTAATGTTTCAATTCATTGCACAAACACTGGTGTTAGTGGGGGATAAGTTGGCTGATTAGAAACAAGAAGTTTAAGTTGTGGCAATTAAATGGAGTTTTAGTATTAAATTGTCATCTCCTTTTCTGTTCTTTTAACAGATAACTCCACCTACGATGCCTCGGGTTCCCTGCCCTTACCGAGCGACCCTACAGTCACAGGTGCTCCTGCTCACCCGTTGGCTGAGCTGTCGGTGGTGGAAAAGACACCTTTCCCAGCTGTCCATTCAGTCAGTGACTCAGACTCTGATGGGGAAGGGTTGTCGGGTCAGCCCGCCTTTTCCTCCGTCTTAACCGTGATGGCAGGAACTGTCAAACATCCAGTGAGCCTTGATCACAGTAGAACCTTGCCAACTATCAGTAGTGATGAGACCCAAACCACCCAATGGCCTTCACGTAGTTCCAGCCAAGGCTCGGACATGTTCTCCTCGTCATCGTTTGTGGAAGGCAAGATCCTCAAAGCAAGCTCAGGTCTGATTTTCAGCATGTCTCACGAACATACCACCCCATCTCAGGCTGTTAGTTCCACTGTCTTCTGGCCATCATGTGTGCCATTAATGTATGGAAAGAAGAATCTCTCATCATCTCCATTTTTATCATTGGCATCAGTGTCTTCCTCAGCTCCATCCATGTCCTCTGTGCCATCATCCCTTGTTTCTTTATTTTTTCTATCATCTTCCACTGGGCAGGTAAATAAAGCTGCTTTCTCTCAGGGCGAGGGGATTGTGTCCAGCCCTGTTCCTCAAACAGAGACAGCATCACCAGCATGGCCTCGGGGTTGGACAGACACTCTAACAACTGCAAATCCACCTCTCATTCAGTTGGTGACCTACATGCTGTTGTACAGGAAATCCAAAATGCCAAAAGCAAACCATCAAACTTTACAAGTGAATCTAGCACTGAAAAGAGCAATAAAATGACCAAGCAGTCCTTGTATTCACCAGATAAAACTGATCATATGTACATAAGGAGTGGAAGCACAAATGTAATCCATAGACCAGAAACCATCACATTTCCATCATATTCGTCTCCTAAAATGTTCTGAACCTTTTAGAGATTTTATTTAGACCAACTCAAAATCAGAACACAAGCATGAACTCTGGGTCCGCTAATAATCTTGAAATTAGCCCCTCAATTCCCTTCAATCAAAAGAGTCAAGCTGTTCAAAGGCTGCAGGGAGCTTCACAGAATCCTTTCTGCTGCTCCTAAAGGCTATTCAGTTTCTAGTCATGTCACACGGCAGATGTTACAGCGAACAGCATATATAAAAAAGGAAGACAGGACTGTGGTAGATAGTCACACTTTATTTCACAAGCGCAATGCAGTTGTGTCAGCGCTCAATTTGCATGTTTTAAATCCAAGTGTAATGTCACTAAAGACCATCGCACTTAGCAGATGGTTTTTCACTGTTCCTCCAGAATCTTTGTCAGATCAAACGCCTCAATCTCAAACTGCAACCACCAAACTAACACATATCCACTCTGGCATAGTGTCCTCAGAGTATGCATCTAATTCGGGTGATTTACTGATGGCAGCAGGTCACAGCAGTCCCAGACTTCCTGCCATCAATATAAATTACAACCAGTGAGAGATAGCAGGAGCAGAGCTCAGTTCTGCTTCCACTCAAGCTCACCTGAATAACTCACTTTCACTCACACAGATGAGACCTGAGTCCAGGGGTTCCATCCTCAGTTTGAGGAACCAAGATGAAATGATCTTGACCACGTCAGAGTCAAATTTGCTCAGAGATGTTCAGGAACTTGTAACACAAACCAGGTCTTTCAAGGATGTTACACACAGAAGTTGGGGCACTCTAAAAAGGATATTTACCCCCAACAGTAGGGCAAGCTGTCCTTCAGACCCAGCAGAGTTTGCAAAGTATGTGACCTATAAAGCCAAGCATCAAAGTAGTTCACACCTCACTCAGTCTACATACTTACCATTTAGTAAGAACTCAAACCACGATGATATGGATGATTGCACTGAGGTATATATCAAAAGTAAGGTTAATTCTGCACCACAAATAACCCCCTTAGAAAGGCCTCCTCAAACAAGATCTTAACTTAATTCCCTGCTCAAATTCCATACAGCCACTTTAGCTTCCAAGAAATCAGTAGCATCCTCAGCTGAAGCCTCTGTTTCTGTAAATACAGAGGGAACTGCTCAGGTCCATACAAGTGTGGGAAACTATGTAATGTCAAACATGTCACACAAAGTCTGCAAAGCATTTAAATGGAAATACTGTGAAGAGTCCTCTTCCTCCTTGTTTTAAAGGAAATGAAGAATCAGTTCTGATCACAGACTCAGCATTTTACAGGACAGGTGCCCCATCAGGGCAACTCACAACACTTTCCATGACATCAGAAGATTTCTTTATGCTGAATAGAGGCTCTGAAGATTCTGGTAAAAAATCTGCTAAAATCCTTCCTTCCCCAATAACTTTTGATGTTGCGCTAGGACCTGTTAAAAGCCTCTCTCGTAAAGATGATGCAACATTTGCCAAACGTTATGAGCAGTCGTCTCCTAACTCCTGGTCAGAAATCATCCTGACACAGAAGACAAGCTCCGCCTCTCTGGGACCAATCAGCAGCTCCAGTAGTAATAAATCAAATACCTTTTTAAGCAGACAAACAAGCTTTAACACTGCTGCTTCCTCTGCAGTAACTACATCATTTAGTGATGTTCAGAACAACATGGAAACATCGAGTTCTATTTTCAGTTTTGGCACAAAACTAATGGCGCTATATACAAAGTAGAAACCCACCAAGCCTTTTCAAAGCAGTGCTTTTAAATCAGAAAATGTATCTACTGGCTTTGACAGGACAAAATCTAATTTTCCAGCAGATGGCTCATCATATGAACATCCAAACCTGGAAGACAGACAGGAGCATAATGTGCATTTATTGAATTCAAATGATTTAACAGCTGTTGTCAGTGATCCATATCCAGTTTATTCAACTGATGGAGAGTATCTATCATCTGCCTATGTAGGAGGATTATCAGACTATAAAGAGTATAGTCTTGATTTGTCTCCTGCCTCTCTCAGATCGGCTGTGGCTGTCAATACAAAGCCAGGAGTCACTGTGAGCAATGCTGCTACATCAGCTTGGGGGTCAGATCCTTCTCTGACCCTCTCTTACATAACAACTGCCTCTGAAAGATCCTCACAAGCAACTTCTTTTGATTTGGTACACAAGAGCAGGCACAGCCCCCCTCTGGCCGATGTTCAATCTGCATTTGATTCCACTATCACACTTCCAGCTGACATTAAAACAAAAAAATACAGTTCTCAAGAAAAATCTACCTCACCAGCTGACCCGGTGCCATCCGTCTCTTCTTTTCATTCCTCATTGTCGTCAGTAACCTTTTCATCGCTGCCATATTCATCCTCTCATGTATCCCCTTTATACATGAAACCCACCTTTTCAGTGTCATTTTTACCCACATCAACCATATACCCATTGTTATCTGTCTCTTTGAAACCCACAAATACATTGTCATCAAAAACTTTGACCTCGTCATTAGAGTCTGATCACTCACAGGAAGTGACTGAGACATTTGTTCTTACAGAAGCCGAGGAGGATGAGGCAACTGTTGGAACATCCAAGTCAGTTGTGCTCATTTTCCCCAAAGAAAAAGAGGCAAGTTTAGCTCCCTCTCAGTCAGACTGGATTACCCTTTCTGCTGGTCCCAAGCAGGGTGCATCTCAGGTATCACCTCTGACTCCACAACAGGACACCACAACAGCCTCTGGGAAGCTCACCACCACACTTGTAGCTTCAACCACGCAAGATCCCACCACGACCACGCCTTCTCTAAGAGTCACAACACCGTCATCCACTACAACCACAACACAGCCCACACCTACCACCAGGAGAACTACAACCACTACCACCACCATCAGGACTTACACCAGCAGGAGAGCGTTCATGCCACCTGTTCCTAGAACAAGCCCTCCAAGGGGGGTTACCGCCGTCTTTGTCTCGCCTTTCACTACCACCACAGAGGTTCCACCACAACAATGCAACATCACGGAGAAATTATGGGTGAAAACAGGTAAACAATACTTTTATATGGGTTATGAAGAAAAATGTAAAACATTTGTATTTTTCTAATGTGTTTTGCCTGCTGACTGCTGGTGGTGTCTCCCCCCCCTTTTTTTGTTTTTTTCCCCTTGTCAGTTGTTTCCATCTATGTGAGAAGAAACAGACTGGATAGCATTCAGAGGCAGAACCTGAGAAGGGGACTAAGCCAAGGCCTTAGGAAAGCTCTGAATGATTTGTCTGCCCAAGCACAGGTCAGGCCGCAGTCACTTATTGCACATTATTCATCAACTGCAGTTTCATTCATGGCACACTGTGTAACAATAATGTGTTTCCTTTTACGTGTGTACATGAGAAAGAACAGACACGAACAACTTCAGGCACCACAGACATTTTGTCCGAATGGTCTCAACAAACTGAGCAGTAAAAATCCATGAGTCAGTCATCCAATACAACATACAGACATATGTTGTTTATCTTACTTAGTTTGTCCAAATACTGTTCGTAAGTGGGGAGATTTAATTTTCCCCAGTCACATCCCTTTTCTCTCTCCCTTCCTTTCCCTTTCCCTCCCCATTTCTTTCCTCTTCCATCAGATTGGACTAAACCTTTAAACAAACAAAGCAAAAGATAACAAGCATCCCCATCCCAACATGCAACATGGTGAAAATCACTTTTACCTCAATTATGTGTAAACATTAAGTCAGAGGAACCTGGGATGCTACCAGTGGTGGACAGTAACATACACATTTACACAGTATATTTACTTTAGTATCTATACTTTACTTGAGTAATTTTTTTTTTTTTAAACATATGACTTTCACTCCACTACATACGTATCAAAGACAAATACTGTAGTTTCGACTCCTCTACATTTCTAGAAAGCTTGTCGTTACTCGTTCCTTTTAGGCTCAGCATGGCTTTGCAGTCAGTTGTTGGTATTTTTCTTTTCTAAAATGCAATTGGCCATGCTGTGCTCCTCACCACTCACACCTGAAATGGATTTGGAATTATGCCATCTTGTTGAATTTCCCCTCGGGGATCAATAAAGTATACAAAGTCTATATCTATCTATCTTCGTTTTATGTAGCGAGCTCTCCCTACCTTCATTTAAACAAAACTCAGTTGTGGAGACGGTAGGAAAAACTCAAGCAGCAAAACCATTGCACCCATGGCCATATCTCAGCTCGATGTTTGAGATTTCAGAAATGAGAAATTATTCATATAAGTTTAAATGTCTTCTGTGTTCACTGCTAACAAACTACATTGCTGTCCATTTTGTTTTTGATAGCATTTTTATGCTGAAATTTTTACAGCTGGTTTAGACTTTTTGTAGCAGTGTCGTTCTACATCTCACTACATCATTAGGTCATTTCAGAGAGTTACAAGGTTCGGTAAAAGCACTCAGAAAACAATACAGCAATGTGCTAATATTAGAAAATCTACTCTTTACTTTTGACTACTTAAGTATTTTTATACTACTTCACTACTTTAAGTACTTCAGTACTTTAACTTGAGTAAAATTTTGACAGGGCAACTTTTACTTCTAGTTGAGTAAGATTTGATCACAAGTATCAATACTTTGACTCAAGTACTGGAGTTGATTACTTTGTCCACCACTGGATGTGACACAGCAACAGGTGGATGCTTACTGAATAACAAATTAATAACTTTTTTTTAGTTGTTTTTTTTTACCTTTACTCACATTTTTCACATGCTTATTTTCTACATATTGGCATGTTCTCAACTAGATCGTTCTGCTTTTTTTCTTGTAGAATGCAAAAACTTTTGATATGTTAACACACTGTTTAGACTTATGCAGTCATAAAGTCAACAAACTGAAGTGATTTATGCCATATGCATAATGATAACCCCATAGATTTCACCTAGTGCTATCAATAAGTTATAGATTCCCATTTTTTTCTTCCTAAGGTTCGAGGTTACTTTATTAGAACTTTGACTTGGATTAAGGAAACTGCTGAATAGAAATAAAAAATTGTACACCTTAGTACAGAACAGCAGAATAAAAACACCAAAAACCAGTGAAAATAAGAACAAATATATTAAACAATTTGAATTTAGTAGTAGTAATAGTTTATTCAGTATAGCAAATAAAAGAGATAACAATAACAATCGTGTTAAATATATCCACAAGAAAATTCAAATTGTTGCAATTTGCGACCGAAAGGGTTTAGGCTGAAGTTAAACTTATTTTACCTAACCCTGTACAATATAAGCCAACATAAAGCATCTGCATTGAAAATAAAATACTAAAAATAACTGAAATATTATTAATAATGTTTACAAAGTTAAGGTGGAAGATGTTTGTTTTACCATGAAATGTTTGGACTGGCATCAAGGTAAAATGAATATATTCCGCCATAACTTCTTGGTAAACTTTGATAGCAACATCTTTGCTCATCCCGGTTGACAGAGCTTTCATATGGAAGCATATGTGCACCACTAAGGGCAATTTGCAATTCAATTGGCAAAATGGTAATTCAATATTTAAAATGGCAATTTAATTGTTAAAATGGCAATTCAATGTTTAATTTTGTCATGTAATTTGAAAATGAATTCCTGGGGTAGGCTCCAGCCCACCTGCGACCCTGAATTGGATTAAGCGGTACAGAAAATGGATGGATGGATGGATGGAATTTGAAAATGTATTTGGCAATTGACAATTTTACTTACAAAGTGGCAATGTAATCTTCAATATAGTTTTGATAATCTTAATGACAAGCAGGATTTAAAATTGAATGATCAAATGTCATACTGCCATGGCATACTTGCACCTTTATTCAAATGTATATCCATTTGTCCAAATATGTTGAAGTATGTGTGCACTTTTAATGTTAAAATGGCAGTTCAGTATTTAATTTCGTCACACAATTTGACAATGCATTTGGCGATTAAAAATGCAATGTGTAAAGTGGCTATTCAATTGTTAAAATGGCAATTTAATATTTTATTTTATCATGGAATTTGAAAATGCATTTGGCAATTCGCAATTCAATTGTTGAAATGGCAATTTAATATTTAATTTCATTATGCAATTTGACAATGCATTTGGTAATTGTCAATTCAATGTGCAAAGTGCAATGCAATCCTCTCATCACTTAGTATTTGTTAATACAACAGCGCCCCCTCATTGCATTGCATTTTGTAACACACGTTATGTGCACCAAAATTTAATTTGACATTTCATGAATACATGTCCTCTCATCAAGGCGGGTCTTCTTTAACAACGTCACTTCTGTGGCTGCCAGGTACTGGCTATTCCTCCCCTGGACATGCCCATCTCGACAGACCTGCCAAAACCACCATCATGGTGGAGTGTAGCTGTCGCAGCCAAACCGGGGATAAAAAGAAAAACATAACGTTAAAAACGTTACCGGCAAAAGAAAACTGGGACGCTGGGACGTCGAGCCCATACCGAGCCGTCACCAACAGGAGTTTCGCCAGCGGCCAGTCCCTGACCGCGCCAGTGTCACTCCCAAAGTTGTGACCACCGAATTGTGTGACTCCAGGAGGCGCTGCAGCGTTTCATCAGCTTGTTTCAGCATCTGATCAGCATGGTTAGCGTGAAAGAAGAGTGCCTATACAAATTGTTACTTTCCCCCCTACGCAAATAACGTCAGGTTCTGCACCCCGCTATGCTTTTAATCTTCTATGTAAAGCGCTGCGAATGGTCTTGTAGCCTACATGAAACGTGCCAGTTACAAATAAACTCGCCGCAATCTTCATTAAATGTAATAAAAACACACATTTCTCCTCAGACAGTGAAGTAACTACAGGTATCTGCCACTGTCAAATAATGTGACCTTAATTTAACTCCATTGTAAGTGTCAGAGTTTCTTCTCCCTGATGTCTAAAAACAGGCATATCACCTCTTTGATCAACAACTAGAATAGAGTGCAGGTGGTCACATCAACTGACACATCAAAATAGATGTGCTATTAAGTACAATAAAAAAGAACATTTCCTTTAAAATAATAAATAATAATAATATTCATGAATGAGATATTTAACTCTGTTATGTCTGTCGGGTCAATGCGAATATCAGATGGATCCAATTTCAAGCGTAGGCAAAGTTTTTATTATTATTATTTATCTTTTATCTATTATTTAACAATTAAATTGCCATTTTAGATATTGAATTGCCCTTTTAAAAATTAAATTGCCATTTTAAATATTGAATTGCCATTTTGCCAATTGAATTGCAAATTGCACATATGCTTCCATACTTTCAGAGCACTGGTTTTGTTTTGCTAGCGGAGGAGTTGTTACAAATGCCCGCCCTACTCTGCTTCTGTTTGGCTCTAATATTACAAACCCCTGTGTACTAATAGGCTACTTTTTCCTGTCATTTTTAGAAGCCCTCTGCTCATGCCCTCCTGGCTGTTTCACATGCAGAGGGCAGTTTGGCTGTCAAAGACGGTCGAGACACACTGATTAATAGGTGAGACGGCAAAATGTGGTGAACATAGAGTTGTTATCACTAGATCGCCGTGAATAATATCCAAGGACACTATTTCACTCTATAAACAATTTATTTTCCTACTTATGGATGATACATTTTGAAAAAGACTTAGGGATAATAGCATTTTGTATTTCAAAACATAAGTTGGGCTGGGTCCATACTGATGTGCCTTGCGGTCCAGATCTAGACCGGAGTTCGGACTTTGAGGACTCCTGTCCTATACCATTCAGATGCCCAGGATCCAGATTACCAACAGAACTCATTTCAGAACCATCTGCAAACCCAAGATCGGTTATCCCTGATGAAGTCCTTTCAGAACCTGTGGTTCCAACAGAACCTCCAACAGAACCACAGCCTGAATCGAACCCTTCATCGTCAGCATCTCTACCTGAACCATCAGCAGCAGAACCACATCCCATCCTAAAACTGCTGCTCGCCAACACACCATCAAATGAACAAACTTCCAACACGAACTGTGTTGAAGCAAAGAAGGACAGCCCAGGTCTACTTTTGATCCCAGAACACCAGCTTCATCAGGCCTTGGTTGCTAGGGATGAGGTGATTTCATCATCTTCACTTGAACCAACAATCTTCCAACACGAACTGTGTTGAAGCAAAGGACATCCCTCACAGTCCAGGTCTATTGATGATCCCAGAACTCCAGTTCCATCAGGCCTTGGCTGATAGGGATGAGAAGATTTCAGCATTACAGAGACAGCACAATGTTTTGCTGAATCAACTGAAGGAATTGCATGATCAGGTTCACAAAAGTAAGATCTCGCAGTCATCAGCTTTGACGCAGGTGCAAAAACTTGAAGCAGAGCTCTGTGAGGAGAAAGTGAAAAGGAGATTTGCTGAGGTTTCTTTATCTGAGCTGCAACTTGAAACAGACAAAGCCAAGGCTGACATAAACCTAACTAAATGAAAAGTTTTGTAAGGCTGCTCCAACACACCTGACTCAAATTAATGAGTCATTGTGCAGAGCTTCATTGGCTATTAGATCCATTTAATTTGATGCAGGTGTGTTGAGGGCAGAAACACGTTGAAAACCTGCTGGATTGCGGACCTCGTAGGACCAAATTGAATATCACTGACTTAGACGAACCCCACTTTCCCTTCTCCTCGCCGCTGTCTCATCAGCCGCTGCCAGCGTGCACGTGGTTGACACGGCAGCAGTTTGGACGGATCAGATATCAACTGCTGGGTGACATCATATTATGATGTCACCCAGCAGTTGAGTGACCAGCAGCAATCAGCTGTTAGATGGGAGTGAAAAATGGTGTCTGATTTTACTGATCTGTAAAATAAAATCAAATTTCAGGGGGGTAAAAGCTCCATTGCCCCATCTTCTTTTATCCTGTCGTGTCGGGCTTCACGCCGTGGTGGGACGAGCGCGATGTGGACCTAGAAGAATATGAAAAATCTGAATTTGGGCATATCTCCGTGAGAGAAGACACATAAGAAACTAGACTTGCTATGTGAACGGAGCAAACGGGAGCCACACACAAACACTATTGCTCTCTTCTTTGGGACATTAGCTAAGCCCCGCAGTTGGAATTTTAAAAAGGAATGAGCAACATTTTGCAACATCATCAAGCTTTATTCAGATTATTATGCGTGAATATACCGAGGCTAAGAGGGCAAAGTCACAGGTATATTTGCATGTCACAACCTTCTGTTTTCCAGTCCATTTTTGGGCTATTGCCTTTTGTGCAAGCTTTTGTAATGACTCTTTTGCATTGTGATGAAAAATTTAGAAAAATATCAAAAATGGCAGAGTAACCTCTCTGGATCTTATCTTTACACTGGATTTTACAGCAATCAAAATAAACATATAGGTAGGTAGGTAGGTAGGTAGGTAGGTAGGTAGGTAGGTAGGTAGGTAGGTAGGTAGGTAGGTAGGTAGGTAGG
>JBBBVU010000001.1:21476207-21486456 GCA_037177055.1 Atherinosoma microstoma | reverse complement strand
ACACACACACACACACACACACACATATATTCTCCAGCATATTAGAGTGAGCTATAGCAGTTTTGTCCCTTTTTAGACATCCATGCCATCATGTGGTTTATGTAATTTGGCATTCACAAACCAATGCAAACTGTTTGTAATTTTGAGTAAAATTGTCCCTTTGTGTGTTGGGGTGGCCTTTTTTTTTCAAGAGCTGCTTCTTAGATGCACATTAATTATGCTAGAGAGGGAATGCTTGCATAAATTTTAATGAACTGCCTTATTAAAGTGCACCCTATATTAACGCTAATTTGACAGTTATGCATGAATGTAAAAAATGATGGTACAATATTTCTACACACTTTCATTGCTTGCCAATTTCTGTGCTTATTGATCCAAGACAATTACTGTTTATTTTTTGTCACTCTCTTATATGTGATTTACCTCTAACTTGCACATCATTGCTTAATGTATCATCCTAAACATTTTGGTTATTACAAACATGGTTTTCTGTATGATTTAACCCTTTTCTGTTATTTTCTTAGATGCTGAATGTCTCTCAGGCAGCAGGCTCTCCTGCTGTGTCACTGGTTTATGCTATAAGAAATGGGACTGCCTATCTTAATGGCACTGCTGCCTCAAACCTCCTTGGTCAGCTCTCTGCTGAGTTGGTGGGCTACTTCCTCTTCTACCCTCCACTTGTCGTTGCTGAGCGTAAGTATAGTTAAAAGGTTATATTCTGCAGAACATGCGTTTGTCAGGAGTTATTTTAAAGCATTAAAAGTACAGTTGCTAAAAGAAGCGCTCATGCTCTCTTTGGCAATATTTTTGGGGAAAAAAACTGGCCTAAGACACCAACCTATTGATTATCCTTACAGAAATCCAGATATAACACAAAAGTAGCAAACTGTAGTTGATTAACTGGAGTGAAAGTTATTCTGGGCCTTTTTTTCATTGACATGGACTGAGTGGATTCGTCTTGGAAATGCTCCAACTTTGTAATTCAGTCCCAAAGCGTAACTTATCCTCAGGTTACAAGTAGCCAGATGCTTTTGATTGTTTTACTGCTCTTACAATCACAAATGTGTTTTGATATGTTAGTCACTCAAACTGCTATCTCAGCTTCAATCATTGTTAGGGTTGTACACAGACAAAAAAAGAAAATAAAATAATGACAGGGAATTTGTAATAGTCTAAACAGTGATCCCAGTGGTGTCCTAGACTGTTTCCAGTGTATTCTATAAAGGGAGATATAGCAGACACAGGTTTAACAGATTTTACGTTTCCCTCATCTGCAATTTGTCAATAAGTCAATTGCATGAGGATGGGCAAAATCTTTGTGCTAGACAGTTTGTGTCTAAGAGCCCCTTTTAAACCAATTTAAGTGTTTGAACAGACAAAACATAACTAAATTGACTGTGTTTTGGGCTGAGTGTTGCCAAAACATTGATAAGCCACACTCAGTGCTGTCTCTAAATACAACCTTTGCAGACACTGAATCCCTGCCTGTTATTTGTTTCATGTATAGTTTTTTCCTGTGCAGAAGCTGCATCTTTGTGTTTTACAATATAATCCTGTGCAAAATAATGTCTTTCCTAATGAGCAGAAAGAGGCATGGATAAAATATATAGCTGCGGCTGGAGGTCCATGTTGGAAAGTTGCAACTCTGGTTAACATTCTGTTACAGCAGATCCAAGACTACCTACATCAGATTTAATAGTTTATAAGCAGCAGCAGTGTTTGAATTCCTTTAGACTAGGGTCAATCTGACACAAGACTGTGCTATGGCTATGTATAATAATGTTCAATACCAAATTAGAGCCAATGCTTGTTTCACGACTTAGACCAGTGCCTTTCTTGTAATACTTTGTGCCAGATCCCTGTCTTGAGACCATCTCATTTGAACTTTGGAAACAGCTGTGTTTGAAACCATTACTGTCCATCCCAATTTAATACACATATGTAACAAGATGAAATCAAGAAATGATCCAGTTTTATATCCAGAAATTCAAAGATCAGTTTTGCTATCATGATTTCCATCACATCACACTTTCCTAGTTGCTTTTAACATTCTCACTCAGGAACAGAATATAGTGACCACATTTCCTTTTTTGTTGCATACTGAACTGGTGACACGTGGTGATTTTACTTTCCTGCCTTTTTAAAAATGTCTAAAGAATCTGTTAGAATATCTTTAAGCATTTGAATTAATTTTAAGCATTTTCCTGGTTTAGCTGAAGCTTTGTTCTCTATGAAAATCATCTTTATTGGGACTAATTTACAATCGTTTTTTTTTTTTTTTTTACATAAAAGGGGAATTATTCTCTCCTATATAGAATATTACTCCTGAATTACCTGAAACCTCTAATTTTTCCTTGGTTTTCTTTTCCTTTGTTATTTAATGACATCACTATTAAAAACATTTAACTAATGTCTGGCTACTGAACAGTTCGGCACACTTCAAGACAGTTCAGCTGCCTTTCAATTTACAATTATGGATCAATCGGCTGACCAGTTACAGCTGATTTTCCTACTGGGTAAGGGGTCTTAGAGAGCTTGGTAACTAACATCTCAGTCCGGTGGAAGTGCTGCCCCCTTGTGAAGCAAGGAACCAAAAAAACAAAACAAAAAGCTGCTGATCTTCATACTGTTTACAGTGCTAGTAATAACTAAGTTTTCCTGTGAAAGAGGAAACTTCTGCCAAACACAGAAAAATGTAATTTGAAAACTAGCACACACAGAAGTATTTATGAAAGGAAGAATATAAAAAACAATGGAAATTGATGAGGAATTGTTGATGAGCCACAATCAACAACAAAAATACAAACTCTTTAAGTTGGTGCAACAACACCAGCAACGAAGCTAAACTTATAGAAACAAAAAAACAGTGGCCACACACAAGGATGGCTTAAACTCATCTGTCAACTGGTGAACTGTAGTGTGATGTCAAGTTTCCAAGCTACAAGACAGAGAAAGTGAAGAGACACTGCAGCAATGTACAGTGTGAGAAAAATAATGTTTTCCAAACATTAAAGCCTCTGTAAAATGTACTCTGAACTTTGAATCATGGACTTGAAAAAATGTCTTGATGAACCATAGAACAAGCTGTGTTGCAGGATTTAGAACCAAAAGTTGATTTTCAAGCGGTAACTTTAATGTTACGTTTGATAAAATCTGTTCATCTTAAAGGAAAAAATACTTTTTCTTTGCTCAAGATGTGGCATATCCTTTGCAGAAGCTTTCCTACTCAATTATTGCAACACTTCGAGTGAGTCTCCAGCTCTGTAAAAAAAGAACTGTGGAGTTCATGACTATCATTATTTGTTTTCACTGCAGTGGCCTTTCCATCGGTGCAGATGTGATGTATTTACAGATGACTGATGACCAGCTGCACCTGGTAAATAAAATATGGTCACATAATATTTCCCTACTTTATGAGCAAGTGTCTGCAGCCTGCATCTTCCATTACGTAACTGTTCAACCTGCAATGGATTATGGGATGCAGACAACGCCAGAAGATACTGATATGAGATTAGAGATTTGGTGATCTTGTCTAAACTGAGTGGAAAGTAAGGTTGTATTTCTGAGCCAAATTTACAGGCAGCATTAGGGTTTATGGGTTGCATCTCTTAAATTCATTCTGTAAGGGACTTAGCTACTGATCTGCAATATCACTGAAGGCAGATGCAATTTTGGTTTACACACTGTTGGAATTAAGAAACAGAGACTCTGTTAGTAAGCTTGAAATTAAAAGTCACTTTGTGCTGTGATTGAATTAAGCTAGAAAATCTGGTTACCTACAGGCAGGATGTTTCACTGTCGGAGCATAAAAAGAGAGGAAGACAACTCCATAGAAAGAAGAAGAGACACTGACATGGAGAAATGCCCAGTGAAACAGCAGAGTCAAGGAAAGAATGAGAGTGTGGGTAGCAGGGATATTGCTGTTTGTTTTGTAGCCACACTGACAGTGATATTACACTTTTCACAGGAGGTGCGAGCATATGCTAACAGTGGCTGCCCCTTCACTTCAAAGCCAATTATTGCAGTAAATAATTAACAGTGGGGGGATTCTCCCACCACCTCGGGCTCTGGCCAGGCAGAAAAAGTCCCGGGATCTCACGCCTCTCCAAAATGCCTGCTTGCAGCACTGGTTTCTTTGGCACTTGTGTAGGCTGCACTACGGTGTTCAGCTCTTTTACTTTTCCACTGCACTCTGACTGTTTCTTTCAGGCGGAATATGAGTAAGGCAGTTGGGAAAATTTATTGAATGCAATTGAAAATGGCACTATATGTGCAGGTGTAAAATATGAAATATTGTTTTAATAATAGCTTTATGTTGGAGAATTAGATTTTTTTTTTTTCATTTCTTGGAATTACCTCCAAATGGTCTTCAATGTTTAACCCTCACCCCCCCGGTTCTCATCATAAACCAGCTGAGATTCATGTGAAACCTTCCAGCTGATTTCTTGTCCACAGACTATATGGAACTGATTTTGCCTCAGTGTACAGTTCTGCAAGTCGGCTTTTACAGGCCACTGATACAGCATTCCCCCAAACACTGTTGCACCAGCCTCCACCACAAGAGCTTAATCAGGCAGGAAAAAGATGCAAGAGAACGCAGAGACAACCAGAGCTCAGACAGCTTAAAGCTCCCACTCCCCTGTATTTGTAGCAATAATGAGACTTTAAAATGACACAAAAAATGTGCCAAACAGTAAACTGTCCACCTTCATGAAATCTGTGTATTTGGCCCAATTTTGTAAATACGTTCTGAATTTAAAATATCTGGTAAGCAAGAACATCAATGAGAGAAATATTTTTCATAATCAGTTTAAGGAATGAGGGTTTATTGTAAAAAAACTAAACTAAACTAAACTAAAAAAAAAAACAATTATTCCAAGGAAAATACAAATATATTGCAGTGTGAAAAGATGGCTGCTTTAACCTACCTTTTTGTTTTTCTTTGCAGCACTTGAATATCACAATCTGAACACATCCGTTGCAACCAGAGACTTCTGGGTTGTCACAGGTAGGGGTGCCAATGCTTCAGTATTTTACTGATTTAAAGGAATTGTGTTTATAATATTACAGAATGCATCCATCAATATGCAGAAAAAAGGTGTCTTGTTATCTTGCCCTACTGATAAAACACTGGTTGTTACACATTTGATAAACAGTCAAATAAAGGGGGCGACTCACATGATAAGGATGTACTTGACAAATAGCTCTTCAACAAAACTGTGCAATATCTGCTCATGTTTACCGTCTGAACTGTTTTCTTTCACTTCAGGCATAATGGGAGTCCTTGATAGTATTTTCTGTGGCCTTTATGAATGAAGACATGTGCTGAGCAGGAAGAATAAATCTCAGAATCTTAGCTGTTATGGATCAGTTTTTCAGATCAGACTCCATTGTTCTTAACCCTGCATTTGCTGCACTGGGAGGTCAAGTTAATACAAGGTCAGCAACTACATAATGTGAATTACTCAGAATGAACAAGACATACAACCAACATTATTGGTTTTTAGCTGTTGATAAAGTGGAACCTGTAAGCATGATCTTTCTTTCTTTTCCCTTTCATCTCTAGGAGACAAAACAGTTTGGTTTTGAGTTGTTGTTCATTCATTTCTATGAAATTTTTTTTCCCAGAAATCACTTAAACAATTTCCATCCTGCTCAAAAATACCAAACATCAAATAATTTTCAGTATTTTAACCCTTTACATGCCAGTTTAAATATCTGAAGTACTACCTCATTCAATACAAAAAAAAAACCACTCAAAAACTGAATTATTTTCCATATAATAAAGATCAGATAGATGGGTCTTTGGTGATAATTAGACACTTGGATATGTCAAAATTTATTTAATTTCATTCTTTTTTGTTCGTAGTATCAGATACAACTTCTTGGCCAAAGGTGTCCAATTGACTTCCACAGAAAACCACAGTTTTTGATCTGCCAATTATTATAGTTTAAAACAATTCTTTTTTTATGTCAGCATTTCATTTGGAATAAAAAAAGTTAAATCTGACATTTTCACAGGATTCCACCAGATTCAACTGTTTGACTATTGTAGACAAATACATGAAATTATTGTATCTTTTAATTCTATTATGAAGCTGTTAGGATGGTCCTGGTGTCCTATCCATGTTCAGAAGAAAAGTAAGATGAGCTATCAGAAGTGAAGAATACAGTAAGTATTCTATGTCAGACACTTCTTCAAAGCTTGTGTCTTCTTCAGATGAGTCCTGGAGTTTGACAGATAATAGCTATAGCCATGTCCAAAGCCTCTTCTGCAGTGAAAAACTTCTTCATTTTTACTCCAGACTTTCCACTTCTCTGCTCTCTAATAAAATTAAGCTGCACGTTTATGTTTGTCTGTGAAACTGCCAGGTGCATTAACACAGTTACATTGTTTTATTTGTTTTTGAGAACAGCAAAGGAAGAATGTTTTGTTTTCACTCATTCACCTCTTCAAAGTCAGTAACATCCTTCAAACGATGCCCTTTTTAGCCCTGAAATTATCAATGCGTGCTTACAAATTCAGGCTCTCTCTTTTTCTAACACACACACAGACACTTGTACACACACACACATGTACTCACACACACTCAGAATACAAACACAGACACAAATACATCACTCTTGGTGTTCCCTGGTTTCAGTTTCAGTTTCAGTTTAGTTTATTTATTCAAACATCCAGAATAATAAAAATAAACAAATACAAAAGAAACATCATATACATGTCTGAAGTAGTAGTAACACAGCTCCATAATATAACTGTTAAAAATACCAGAATTTCCTGCATCGGTCCACAATAGTAAAACAGCTGAACCTGGAATCCTTTAAAAATGTCAGATTTAACTATTTGTCTTCTAAATGAAATGTTGACATCAAAAAAATATTTGCTTTAAACTATAATAATTTGTAAATTAAAAACTGTCAAAGGGACACTTTTGGCCATGAGGACCACCATAGGTTGTATCTGATATTACATAAAAAATACAAATGGAATTAAATAAGTTTTGTGGTTAATCTTTGACATATCCAAGTGTCTAATCACCACCAAACACCTATCTAATATTTATTATATGGAAAACAATCAAGTTTTTGTGTTTGTTTTTTTTCTATGAATGAAGCAGTACCTCAAATAATCAAACTGGCATTTAAAGGGTAAAAAGCCTGAAAATGTTTGAAAGTTTGATATTTTTGAGCAGGTTATTGCGATTAAAAATTTGAATCGACAGACAGCCCTAATTTATTCGTGAGTAAATGTGCTCTTTGGTTAGTGTTTTTGCATCACAACTACTTGGTGAAAAAAGATTATGATGAAAACAATGCTTCATGACCCAGCATATTAGATAATGATGTGGAAATACAATGTTTCACTGTGTTTACTTGGTGTGTTAAAATGGAACATTGCAAAGGCTTTGCTCTGCATTGAATCAAACTTAATTGAACTCAATTAAAACATTAGTATATAACTGTCAGAGTGAGACCAGGCTGCATTGATAGCAGATCTTTGTTTCTGTGGGTTTCAGCTGATGCCTCACATCATAAGGATGTTTTATCAGAATCAGATTTGAGAAGTTTCAGTGTTGGACCAATGCCTCAGGCTCTTTGTCAGGTTCCTCTGATTAATACATAGTTGCAGACAGCATTGCACTGCTGCTGGAGAGCATGTTGCCACAAGGACTCATGTCCCCAACATTATTGCATAAAGCCAACTTAAGACTACAAGATTTTAAGTCTTGTGGGATCATTGTATTGCTCACACAACATAACCTACTTCTCTTATATTTTGGAGTTTTGAAGCCCCTGTGTACGTACAACACAGTGATCTACAGCAGGTTGTCTCACATGACAAGATCTTTGGCCTGTTTCCTCTATGGCCAGTTTCATGAGATGAATGTAGATTTTCATCACAATCTCAAGCATGTTTGTTATTTTTTTGTTCTTTCCTTCTTTTTTTTGTGGGGGGGGGTTCACCTTTTCATGTCCCCTAACCCTCTCTCCTGCATTCTCATTGGTTGTGGCTTTTCCCTGACTGCTCATTCAACACTCTATCCCATCCACCTCTTTCCCATATTAGTTCGTATTGCCGGCAGTAAGTTGGATTCGTTCCCAGTGGGCACTGGACTCCGTTAAGGCTGCTCTTTGTCACAGATTCTGTTCATAACTTTTATGGACAGAATTTCTAGGTGCAGCAGGGGTGTTAAGGGGATCCAGTTTGGTGCTTTTTGTAGATGAGGTGGTTCTGAAGCCTTCATCAGACCATGATCTTTAACTCTCACTGGAGCAATTTGTAGCAGAATGTGAAGCGGCTGGGATGAAAATCAGCACCTCCAAATCCAAGAAAAGGGTGGTATAGCTTCTCCGGGTTGGGAATAAGACCCTGCCCAAGGTGGAGGAGTTCAGGTATCTTGGGGTCTTGTTTATGAGGGAGGGAGGAAGGAGCGAGAGATTGACAGGTGAATCTGTGAAGCGCAGTGATGCAGAGACTCTTCATCTGTCTGTAATGGTGAAAAAGGAGCTTAGCCATAGCCAAAGTTCTCGATTTACTGGTCAATCTATTTTCCTATCCTCACCTACTGTACGGTCACGAGCTGTGGGTAGTGACAGAAAGAATGAGATTGTGAATACAAGCGACTGAAATGAGTTTCTGCTGTGGCTGGGCTCTCCCTTTGAGATAGGGGGAGGAGCTTGGTAATCTGGGAGGAGCTTAGACTAGACCTGCCGCTCCTGCACATTGAGAGAAGCCAGATGAGGTGGCTTGGGCATCTTGTCGAGATGCCTACTGGGGAGGTTTTCCGGGCACATCCCACCGAGAGGAGGCTTTGGGGAAGACCCAGGACACAATGGAGGGACTTCGTTTTGGCTGACCTGGAAACGCCTTGTGATTGTCCCGGGGGGGCTGGAAGAAGTGGCCGGGAGAGGGAAGTCTGGGTCTCTCTGCTTTGGCTACTGCCCTTGTGATTTGACCCTGGATAAGAAGAGGAGAATTAATGGATCTTTCCCATATTTATGGAAATATCAAGCGCTGCACTGTCAATATTCAGATGTTTCAGCAAGCCCCACAAATCACATTTTTGCTAATCATATTTAATAATAGTGTGATTGATGAACACCAGTCAAAGGCTGATTCCCCTCCAATCTGCACCTTTTTTTTTTATTCAGCAACATCAATACAGAAAAAGAAGATAAAACACAAGAGCATAGGTGTACCAGAACAAAAAACAAACCAATATTGAAAAGGTCTATGACTGTGAGTGTTATGGCTGGGATATACTTGCTGCTGGCGATGCGTCCGTGTACGTATCATGGTTGCCACGCGTTCCCGTCCGTTTGGCTCGTAGGCCGCTCGTGTTGATGCGAGGTAACGTGTCGGGTGCGCAAGCTGCAATATTGACTTGACCACTAGAGGTGCTCATGCACAATTTTGGTCAATGGGCCGTACATACCGCATGTATGTGCACATCGGCTGCATATACCACCTCTAACGGCGATGGGACCTTTTCTCTCTTGTTTCAACAGTAAAAGTGAAATGAGCAATTCTTCTTCTTTGTTGGCAAAGTCCATTTTCAACACGAGATCTTTGTTGTTAGCAGAGAAAAGCCCGGAAATACAATGCGACCGGCAGCTTGATACTTTCAGAGTACAAGTGCTGTGTACTCCCGAGTGGTGCCCTCCAGTATCGACCATTTTGGCCACGTTGTGCCTTCTTCTTTTGCAGCAAGTGCACACACAGACGTAGCAGAAAATTGATGTGTAGGCCTGTGTACACAAGTATATCCCAGCCCTTAAGTGCTTACTCCTCTTTGTTTAATGTCCAGGCTAATGGCAATAGCAATATTTGTGATTTGGCTACATATCGGTCATAATACTAAAAATAATAGTAACAATGATAGTAATAGTAATCATAATAATAAATACAATGGATGATACTAATAATGGCAGTATTAATAATATTAAGTCTCTAGTCTGTACTATGATCATAGTGTTTATCACTATAATGGTAAAAATGTCTGCGCTCCTCATAAATATATGCAAACAAGCACACATTCACTTCTCAGTTACTTTACTGAAAATAGACACCACCACCCCCTCCTCTTCTTTTTTCCCTTTCCCCCCTTCTCTGACTTCCATTCTTCCCTCCCCAACCCTCCCCAAATAAATAAATATTTCTATGTTTTTACACGCACGCACGCACGCACACACACACACACACACACACACACACACACACACACACACACACACACACACACAC
>JBBBVU010000001.1:21452631-21464827 GCA_037177055.1 Atherinosoma microstoma | reverse complement strand
TTTGCAAAATAAGGAAAGCCTGTTTCACTTGAACTGAGGACAAATCTGACCTCATGTAGCTTCACATTAACATCTTCTAAATATAAATGCCACTTTTGGAATCAGCTGCAGATGTTTACCTGATTAATACATAATGATTGGCTTAGAACTGTCAATAGAATAGTTTTTAACTGAGTCCAACTAGATTTAAGCCTTTGAAAAGGAAATTCTTACATATTACAGAGCTGCTTTTCTGAAACCATTTCTTCAGTTTAAATCTGTACTTTTAGGCCATATGAAATGTGTTTTGATGAACAGAAAAAATGTATATATAAACATGTTAGTGTACTTATAATTTTCTGGATTAAATTTTTTGTTCTTTGCCCAACCAAGTATTGTTGTCGGAAACTATTTGAAATAAGCAGTTTTTTAGCTTTTTTTTTTTTTCAAAACAGTAAAAGCTGGTTAAATAACATGTTGAGCAACACATTCATACATTTATTTGTTCATCTTGTTCATGTTCTGATAATCTAAATATTTTTGACTGTGCTATTGTCTGATAATTAAATGATTATTTCCTAATGAACTGCGTGGTCATTCATCCACATATCTTTTAAAGCATCAATTTCACACCACAATTAGCAAGAAGATGCTTGTGTCTGGTTTTGTTCTGATCTCTCCATGTTCTGTTGTGTCCTTTGCTCTATCTTTTCTGCAGGTCAACTTGGCACTAAAACAGAAATCAGACATTGAGCACTACAGGAACAAACTGAGGCTGAAGGCTAAGAAGAAGGGCTATTATGATTTCCCATCCACCAATGGCAGCAGCAGCGGAGGTCGAGTGATGCCGCAGAAACAGCGGCACGGTCATGATGGGAGGGAAGCTGGTGAGCGTGGGAAACCACTGGAGCCCGACGATGAGCGAGGTTCCACTTATGTCAAGTCTCACGGGAGGTGAGGAGAGAATGGAGAAAGCAAGAGGAACCTTGGTTTGGGTGAATGTAAATAGAGAGGAAAATCCATGCTTTAAACAGCAAATAGGTGCATGGTCTTAGCATCATCCTGTATCAATGGGCAGTTTGAGAGTCATCAGTTTTGTCTGATTTTCTATGTATAATAGAGATACGAGTGTCAGGGTGTTGGAAGATTCATCATACTGATTATGGTCTTCTGTGTTACATATTAACTTAAACATGGGCAGTCTTTTGTGAATAGATTTAGATTTATGATTCTCCAAAATGGAGAAAAAATAATGTTTTTTTTTTTTTTGTATGTGTGTTTACAAATTAATTAGAAAATAAAATTAACTAATGAGATTTTAGAAAGTATCCAAAGCCTTCACTTTTTTCTTGTTTCAAGCATCTTTTGGGGCAGTGGGAAACTTCAATCTCTTTAGTTGTGATTCAACATGCTTTGTTCACCCTTTGCTTGGTAAGCACTTCCATTCCTCTTGGCTGAAACAATCAGGCTGAACCAGCTCTCTCCAGAGATGCTCTAGATTCAGCTCCACACTGAGTTATTCAAGGAGGTTTCCAAAAGCCACTCCACTGGATTCAGGATGCTACAACTCAGTTTTCTTTCAGGATTGATCTATACTTTCCTCCATCCATCTCCTCCTCCTTTCCTCCTTACTGACTGGTCTCTCATCCCCTGTCACAGAAAATCCTCCTTACAGAATGATGCAGCACATCACTGTATTTGGCTGTGGGGATGGCTATTAATGAGATGATTTTCTCCAGACAGACTGTTGAAAATTGTGGCCAAATAGTTCAATCTTTTTCTCGTGAAATCATTGGATTTTGTTTTTTATTGTCTGAAAGGCAGATGCCTTTTGGAAAATTTTGGTGAGCAGTGGCTCCCTGTTTGGACTCTACCATAGGTGGATGCTGCAATAATTGTGATCCTTCTGTCATGTTTTCTTGTATCCACGAAGGAAATCTGGATGTCAGTCATAATGATCATTGGCTTATTGATTTGACAGGTCAACCAGACCTAGAAAGCGGTGGCTAATTTCCTTTTACGTACAGCTAAGATTTTTTTTCAATTCCCTACAATGTCTGTATCTTGACACAAACCTGGCTTACAGTCTATGAACCATTCACTTGACCTCATGGTTGAGCACAACAGGATCAATCTGAGGCTTAAGGCTAAGACTGACAGACAGTACACCATCATGTATGTGCATTCTTGATTATGTTCAATGAATATAAATAGGCAAATGTTGAGTCTAGTCAGATTGTAGCAGCTTCGTGAGGACTGCTGACAGAGGGATGCACCTGTTCAGTCATAGACTGAATACCTAATTAAGCATTATGCATGAATCTTATATCTTTTCAAAATGAACAAAAACAATCTGAAAACTAGTTTTTGCTTTGCTATTTTCAAGAATTCTGTGCAGGCAAATGGGAATAAAGAAAATTAACCAGTACTAAGATGAGTCTAAGACATAAAAAAAGTAAAAAGAACCCCAGATGATTCTGAGATTTTCTGTCTGCACTGTGTAAAATGTATCCATATAAAATGTATCTCAACAGAAAGCATTTTTTTTCATGTTGTCTTGTGTGTTGACCCACAGAAGTGTTAATTACCATTTTAACTTGCATCCTATTGAGCAACATAAGCAGCTGTTTACAGACAAAATCCTTCCTTTCCTTATTAGTGACAGCACCAACACTTTCCTGTCAGTATGTTGCCTTCCACTATTATTATACTTTGTGCATCGTTTAACCAGATGCTTTATCAGTGCTGCATCTTACTCTTGAAGAAGAAACTAAAAATATTTCCATTCAGAACATTTGCAAAGATTATCTAATTTGTATCACTTATGTCATTTGATGTTATCATGAAATATTCAAACATTAAGCGTATATTTTGTCTGTGTAGCAACTCCCTGTAGCTTCTCAAAATGTACTGCATTACTTTTCCCCACCTAGTTCATCATGTCAGGTGCAATAAAGTCAGTGAGGTTTATTGTACCTCAGCCGTTTGACTCGAGGCACACTACAACTGAAGGAGAAATTTAAAAGTTTTGAATTATTAACTACTGTACTTCCGGTCTGATTTCTATTGAATGTAGTTTTTACTCTAACTGGCAGACACTCCCAGGCAGGGCAGATGGCTTATCGCAGCAGACAAAGTCTGAGCAGTCCAAGCCCTGGAGGAACAGAGATGGACCTGCTTGTAATGAGAGAGAGACCCAGGAGAGGCATCCGCAACAGTGGCTATGATGTGAGTCACATGCAATCCTACACCAACCCTGTATGCCCAACTAAATCAGCCAATTAGCGGTTAAACGATATCTTTATATTTTTCAAGGCTATTTTAAAAGATTATTCAAATGGTCATATATAGAGTACATTGGAGTACTTGTGGGTGTAATTGTTCCTGTTGGCCTTGGTACTTTTAAGAGATTCCTGGATGGGAAGCAAAATCCACTGTCCTCATTATCCAAATGATTTCTACAGCTCAGCCAAACCTTAAATGAGGTGTCAGCCATCTCAGTTGGACAAAAAGATTGTGTAGGTTTCGAAGTTGCAGAATCTTTTAAAATGCTAATTTTCCCTCTTGTATTTCTGTGAACACTGGTCGCTTACTGCTCTACTGCGGAGGAACAACAGGGAAGGACGCATGCTAAATATAGTGCAACTTAGGAACATACCTAAATTATTATAAAACACACATGGAGCATGATATTAGCTTAATATGAATCTAGAAATTAGTTTTCACCCATTAACAGGACTTTGTCCCACATTACTTGCACTGAGTTGCATGTTTGTTTCACATTGTATGGGAATATGTGTTAGTAGACAGTCGTTTTATACCCTTTAAAAATGTAGATACATTAAAAATGTGTGTGTAGCTTTTCAACTGTACAAAAAATTCCAAGAGTTGTCACTTACTTGACTGAGCATCACTGAGACAATTACTAATTATTTTTAGATATTGTAATCAGAAGTCCAGATGCCATTATTTTCAACCTATAAAATTAAAGACATACAGTACATGGCTTTTAAAGATCATAATCAACTATTGCTTATTTTCCTCTTCATTGTCCTATTAAAGATAGTGAAGAAACAAAGCTAGATATCCAACCTTTTCTGCTCAGGTATGTTTTCAAGTGTGTCACAGCAAACTGTATGCAGAGAAGTGGGTTATTGAAATTAAGAGTAAAGATTTATATGCTCCCATAATATTGATATATAATGCATCTCAGGATGGCTGGTTTGTGTCCCTACTCTTGCTTTTCCATTATGGTTCTGTATATCACATTGTTTGGTCATGAATTCAGAATATTTGAGAATATTTGAGTGATCCAGCAGCCTGTTCCTAAAAAGCATTTTTATTCTCAGGAAGTGATGGAAATATTCACTGAACTCTCTCTGACCCGCCAGCCATTTGACTTGTCACAGCAGGGAAAGCACAAGTTTAACTGGCTCTGGTGCTTCGCATTTTGGCACACTGGCATAGCTAAATGGATCATTTATATGGAATGGTAACGTTGTTGTCCTGAAATTGCAGGTTTTATTTCTGGTCTGATGACCACTTGTCTTTTTATAATAGATGTCTTTGTTCATGTTGGTTCCCTGAGAGAAAATGCAACTCACCATAAGAAGAATTATATCACAGACAATTCTTGACTGCCCCTCTTGTGAAATACTTGTTTTTTGATTAGCATGAGTCTTAGTTCGTTTGTACTGTGGTTAAATTCTGTGTAGCCAGCTGTTTAGCTCTGATAGAAATATCTGGGACGGTAGCCTGCAGAAGCTACAATTTAACTTTTAAAAAATTCCTGGCTCTGTGGATTCCAAAGTGACTTGTATGGTTGTAGATGCAAGTCTTATGTCCTGTGTTGCAGAGGGGCGGATTTATGAGGTGGACTATGTTACATCTCCCGTGGCTGCCCTCTATTCACACAGGAAGTAGGGCAGCCTTAACTCACTGAATTAAAAATCTGAAGGGATGGAAACTGTTGCTAAAGAAAAGCATATGAAATGGTGTGATGAGAAACAAGAAAATGTAAGAAATAAAAGATGGGAGAGATTAAGGATGATTAGGTGGGAGATGATGTACAGTATATAGTGTTGATACAGTGCAAATTCTTAACTTAAATCGAGGTCTAAATGAAAACAAGACATTGTCAGAGTTTAGAAGAGATTTCATTGTGTTCAGTTTCTGTTCATGTCACAGACTGAACCGGAGCTGATTGAAGAAACGAATGTTGATCATTTGATGGGCCCGCGAGGATATATGTATGGCCGGGGCTTGAAAGGCCACTCAGAAACATCCACTCTGAGCTCACAGCCATCCATTGATGAAGTGCGACAACAGATGCACCTGCTGCTGGAGGAGGCCTTCAGTCTGGCTTCAGGGGGGCAGTCCACATCTGGAAGGCACACCCATCACCATCAACTCCATCCTGACCACTACAGCCCTGCACCGCCTGCCCTCCCTTACACGGAGGTGGTGACCAGCGCTCCAGGCACAATGAGCTGTGGGCGGGGAGGCCTGCAGTGGGTACCACCTTATGGTGCTGACATGTATCAATGCAGCCTGCCTAAACCTGTAAGTTGCCTCAGAGTATCTGTCTTGAGCACTGTCTAGTAAACTATTGGAAAAAAGACAGAACCTTAAATGGCTTTCATTTTCTTCTAAAGGCCTTTCGCTTCACTCAGCTTCCTGAGATGACCATGGGCTCTCCTCCACCTTTACCACCCCGCACTGGGCCTCCACCTAGGACCACCTTAAGACGGTAAAGTTGAAGTCATGGACAGACACAATCATAAAATCCCCAACTGAAAAGTTAAATATGTAAGAAAAAAAAGATGTGCTTTAGAACTTTAAGACATAATATGTGCATGCAATTGGTAAGAGTGAAGAAGAAAACCTGAGATAGAATCACCGGCTGAGGTGAGGCATTGTGGCCATTGTGACTTTAAGCTATATATACATTTTAATACTAAACTAGTATATAGAGAGATGTTGAGAATTTTAATAAAGCAGTTTGTTTTTCCCACGTGGAGTGTGTCTTCCATCTAGTGGTGTGATTCTGTAGCAACCTTTTCCTCATACCGCTGCAATGTTTGTTCAACTTAGTTCTACTTCAGACTTGGGGCCTAAGGGAAGGAGCTTAGAGACATCTGTCACTGAAATGCTGAGTCAACACGAAAACAACCCATATGGCCCAACCACTAGAGCAGCACTTCCATCTATCACTGCAGAACAGCCTGTGTCAAACTACTCAGGTAAGCATTAGTAGGTGATTAGTAGGTGTCAGACAAAAGTTGTCCATAATGAGCTTCCATCTGTGCCAACATTTTTAAAAAAAAATTTTAACAATAGCGTTGCTCAGAAAAAAAAATTAATACATTGATCAATGATTGTCACTATCTCACTTTTCAACAGGAAACCCAATAACAGCCGTCTACTCCATCCCAGCCACTAGGCCTGGTTACTCAGAGTATTTTGTCTCCACATCACCCACCTCGTATCACAGTCCCTCTTGGATGTCCTATCCACCAGAACCTGAGGATGTTGCTCCACAATGGGCAGACTCTGTAAGGGAGCCCATCTTCATTCTTTCATGAATCCACTGATAGTAATAGCGAAAGAAAAAAACAGGACCAGATTCCAAGATACATTTCAAAAGTCCATCTTAAACATTTGCCCCAGTGTCCCAAACAGCAGATGATTAAACCTTTAAAGTGGCTATTGGGAAATTTGTTGCATAATTAAGGATTTGTTCAGACTTTGAACAGGTTGTAGATGACTTAATTAAGTATTAGTAAGTGAAATTAAAGTGCTTAATCATAACATCAACATTTGGCTGTCATCATGTTTTTTCATAACATTCTTCAACTATAGAGCCACAGAGTATGCTACAGTACAACAATGCATCAATTTATGGTTGTAAAGGAATAAACACTCAAATACCAAACATGGTTACTATCACAAAGATGTACAGAATCTGCCATATGTCTATATGACTGCATAGATTGTTGTCTTTTGCATTCTGTCTTATTTATTCTCCTCAGACTTTATCCTCTAACATCTTTCTACCACCTCCTCTGTTTAACATTAGATAAGAAAAGTTTGATTTATCCCGCTAGATAAATCATGATCCTTGTGTCCATGTCTTCTCCTGCACTGGGCTTTCCTTGTGTGTACTGAATGATGTCCTTTTTCCTGTGTGTATGCCTGTTTCAACCAGATATTCCCATGCAGTGTCATTTTGTAGAACCAGTGTCATTTAGAAACCATTCTTTACTGAACAGAATTTAAGGCTGGCGTTGAGTGGACACAAGAAAAACACAGGGGTAGTTGAGCAACTTTTCTCAATGAACAACTTTTTTATTTTAATGATTGTTTACTTAAAAAAAAAGAAGCTCATTTTTGTTTAAAACTCCAATTTGATGTTTATTGTTATGTGTACATTCATTCCTTTCCCTGTTATTTTAGCCCATCTATACAGTTTTTCATCAGATATGATCATGTTTACCTATCTATAGAACTTTTTTAAGATCATAGTTCAGGACAAAATTGTTCACTCAGCATAATGAAAGATCAACACACATGCATCCATTTTTAGAGGGTGGTCATATTCAAGTTGCTGTGTTGTGCTACCCTGTCCACTCTGTTTTTCAGGTACCCTTGCCTGGATATGTAGAGGCTTTTCCCAATCCTCGTTACCCACAGGGGAGCCCCACCAGACTGCCCCTGCAATATAACCAGACACTGGAGCAGCTGCCTACAGCCTCCAGCACAGCATCTGAGCAAAATCTTCCCCAGGTGCTGAAGGACATGGACAGCATGCCTCTGAGCAGCCTCTCCACCTCTGCACTTGTGCAGGCTATAAGGCAGGAAGTCGCCAAGCTGGCAAAGAAGCAGAATGATGTTTTTGAGTTCTAGTTTAAATGTTGCTCCCACGTGTGCACGAGATGGTAAACTGTTCATTGGTCTACAACAGAGGCACACAAAGGAGGCAATCCTTCAGACTGATTTTTAATATTTGTATTGTCTAACAGACTGATCTTCTTTACCTGCAGATTATCCACTTCTTGATGTTTTTTCACACACCATTGGTGTATTTCAACTCTTAAGTTACTGGAAAAGATTATTTTGTTTTTAGACAAAATATCCCATACTCTGTAAACGATGACCCAAATAATCATACAGGTCGTTGTAGATAAGTCAGTAGGATATAAATGTCAAGAATCTTTTTTTTTTTCAAGGATTAGGCATTTGTTTTGGTGAATCAGCATCATTTGACAAGAGTGAAAGAGCAACATTGTTGTCTGTACTGAGAGGACCAAAATTCTCCCTGTCAGATGGTTAAGTAAAAATCACAGTGTATTTGAGCGTGTACAGTTTAAGGACATCGTGTATTTAATCCCTTTTTATAGAGCATCAGTTTCAACAAGATGGGCTACATAAACATGAACTCATTTTCTACATCCATGCCACAAAAAGTACCATAAATGTTTCAAAATTTTAATTTAAAAGATTTGTGTATATGTCAGATAGTAACAACGTAATAACACAAACAACAGTCATCAGTTGTGTAATCTTTATTTAGACATTAAAACTGTAGTTTTGGGTAATTAATGATGGACTAAACACATCATAAAAGTAACTGCATTTTCTGTCAAATCTAACTTAACATTCGTTAGGATGCATCTCATGATAATGTAACTTACACATATGATGTTTGTGTTTTTGTATCTGAACAAGTAATTTGTCACTGTACTTGATTTAACTTGTTTTTTCTGTTGTTGCTTCTTGCAGAAAATGACTTTCAAAATCCCAAAATGAAAAACTTCAATTTAGTTCATATCTGCAGCTGTCAGTGTGATACTGAGTGCTGTGGTTTTTAGTTGCCTATATTGTACAATCTAAAAATGATATACAACAACAATTTTCTTTGCTTCTGACAGTAGCCACTGTTTGTTTTGGTTTTTTTTATTGTTTGAATTTATAGAATTAAGCTATAAAAGAATGAGTACACTATATGTTTACTGCCCTTACAGTGTTCATGAATATAACTGAGATCATGTGAAATATTGGCCTGCCTAAGGGACTCAGATACACTCTGTGTTCCCTGAGTTCCCTGGTTTGTAAGGTGCAAAGTGCATACAGTATGCACTTTAGACAGTTACCTCAAAAGACCATTTCTGGTCATTTTAAACATAGTTAAAGGTAAACATGACAAAGCAACATAACAAGCCTTGTCTCACCAAGTCACATTGAAACATTACAAATTTTGAAATGTAAGGCTCAGTGTAGTGCTGGGCAGAACACAACGTTCTTTGACTAATATGTCCTCAGAGCACATGCTAAAGAAATTACAAGTTTTGCAACTTGCATGAAAGAAGCTCATTTAAGTTACAACTGTTTCAGCAGGGAAACAAAGGAAGGAGATCTGCTTTATTTGTTCAAAGATTGGAGCATTCATGGATCCAGCTGACCTTTCTAATGACGTATAGACTTATGTTTGAATTAATTTCCCGTTTCTTATTTTGTTCATGTAATCAGACCACCATGATGTCACCATACAAAAATCTGTTTTATGAACAATTCAGTAAATTCTGTAAGACAAATAAGAAAAATCGATGCAAACATGAAGGAAATTAACCTTTGGTTGGAATCCTACTCATATTTCCCAGTGGCATAAAAACCTACAATAGGTTAAGATGGAGACAGAATACCAAAATGTTGACTTGGGAAAGGGAAGGGATGAGTGCATGCGTTATAGGTCTATAGCAAAGGTGTTGTGATATGTTTGCATTTACATCGAAATGCTATAGATTGCCTATTTTTATTATAATACAAATGTAATTTAATATTATGCTGATTATATTATAACCAATACTGTAAAGTTGTCGGCTGTGACATGGGGAGTTTACTACAGTATGAGTAAAGTTGCCTTTAAATCAATATTTTCTTTCATTGAAAAGTGTTGCTTTTTCAGGATGGAAATAACCCTTTTGACTTATGAACAAACCCTTTCTGGACTCCATGAGTTGTTTTTTGTACTCGTGTCTTAATGTGTATTCAAAAACTCAAACTCATCAAGAACTTTACCGTTGCTCATTTTCCGAAGATTCATAATCATTACGAAGATGAACACTTGTGTCTTATAAACTGTAGGGAATACAAACTAACCATTTTTGTGTATACCAGAAGTGATCATATGTCCACATTCTCATGCTGAATACCCATGTTATTAAATACAAGGGTCTGATGGCATTTATTGGTTTAGAGAACTGCTGAGTATCTATTCTACAAAAAGAACTATGAAGTGAGCTAAATCTATTAAAAATCAATGTCTTTTTGTCTTCCTGACTGGTTTCCTCATTTCCTTTTCATCTGCTGCTTGATCTTGTTATAATTGATGTTCCTCAGAGACTGATCTAGCACTGAGGAAGACGGACACTGGAGGAAATATTAGCTGACGTGACTGAAATTAAATAAAAGATTTTATTAGAATCCCAGTCAACCTAGTCCTTCTTTACTCTCTACATGATGCATTTTCCACGTGATCCGATGCTCCACTTCTAAAGTAATCTGTGCTACCACATAGCAGGCCTGTCAAACAGATTAACCATTCAGAAGTCGATAGTAGCAGTATACATATGTTGCTAGCCACAGTGCAGTGTTAATAATAACAATACAAAAAGTCATCAATGCATCCATCCTCTCTTTAGATTAATCTTGTGGTTCAAGCTACAAGGGTTTGCACAGTGTTACATAATAGTGTAGTGACCTAACAGACCATTTAGTGAAACAGAAATTCCTTAATTATCAATTATCACATGCTCAAAGTGTGACGCCATGATAGTAAAGCCTACAATACAGTGGCATACTGGTGGGGGTTGATACTATCAGAGCCACTTTATGAGGTACACTACTGGTAGGTTTTAAGTGGCCAAGGGCTTAAGTTACTTCTGGAGAAGCAACGAATTATCTTTCAATTATCATTGCAAAATCATAGTGAGTTTCCTAGAGGATCACCATTTGTATAATACTTTTTGTGAGTATGACATTGGCCTGTATCTGTACAAAGAAAGCTCAGTGCAGAGGTAAATTATTTCTTTCAGTTTGAATTCTGTATCTGCTGTCAAAGCTGCAGCAGGTAACTTTCCTCTTGGATTTTGTTGCTCTCCTCCGACTTGAGCATTCCTTAGATATACAGTGATGTAAGTTTTTATTCTCATTCTCCTCTTAGTGGCCATTCTTTGAGCTGCATCAGTTTGTTTGCCTTTGTGTCAGTGGCTTTCTTTTTTTCTTTTTTCCATGGCTTTGCCATCACCGTTAATTTAACTAGCAATGTGCCATGTGTTGAGAAATTCTTTATCAATTGTATTATCATCTTTTAATCATTCTTAATTCACTTTTGATCATTGTATGCGTCATACACCAGCTTACATTTATATGTTTACTGTGTACTCATTTTTACACGAAAGCAGTGACAACTTGACGTCTGGTTGTGAAAAACAAAGTGTTGTCTACAGAGCCGTGGAGTCTGAAAATCTGTGATAAGGAGTCTGAGTTTCACAGCAGACTTTAGGTTGCATCAAACCAACACAAGAACACCTGTTTTGAGGATTGGACTGTCTTATTTTGGCTAGTACCAGCCAGTGGAGAAGGGGCTGGTCGAATGAGCAGTAAAACCATCTTTTGATCTGACTTTTCTTCCGAGGGTCTTCGGACTCTGGAAAGGGTCTGAATAGTGTCTGTCATGTACAACTTTTCTAACTTTTTTCTTTTGTAATAAAACTTTGCTATACTTCACTCATCCAGAATCTTGATAATGATTTTTCCACAACATTTGAAATAAGTTTAGAAAATTTACAATTTCTGCTGTCACCTTTTGATTGTGTATAAAACTTTGCACAAAATGTATTTATTTATTTTGCTTTCTGCTAACTGCCATATTAAAACTATTTTCAAGTTTCTTGAGTTGTTTACATTTATATTCAATCTGCTGTGAAAAAAACAACACAAAAATGATATAAACTGGATACAGCTGAAATATATATAACTTGGTACTTTTAGACTGAATTGCGATATGCAAAATCTCTAAATTTCCAACAAATGTTATCATTAGAGGATTAGATTTGGTTATGTTGCTAGTTGTAAAAATTTAGTTTAAAGGAGCTATATCATGCTTTTCCAAGCCTGTCAAAGTCAGCTTTAGGCAATTATATGCTATTTTAGCACC
>JBBBVU010000001.1:21425590-21444988 GCA_037177055.1 Atherinosoma microstoma | reverse complement strand
AGACAGACAGACAGACAGACAGACAGACAGACAGACAGACAGACAGACAGACAGACAGACAGACAGACAGACAGAGATATCCATCCATCCATTTTCTGTACCGCTTAATCCAATTCAGGGTCACGGTTGAGCTGGAGCCTATCCCACCAATTAGCAGACAAGAGGCTGGGTACACCCTGGACAGGTCGCCTGTCCAATCCAGGGCCAGAAAGAGATCATTTATTACAATTCATATCTGATTTCAGAGCAGTCTAACAAGTGGCAATGTTTTTTATATTTTGTTGTCTCGGTTATTGATGGAATAGTTTCCCTTTCTGATGTGTATGGCTTTAAGTGAATTTCTTTTACTTTGAGACATTAGTTGCAGCTTTTAAAAAATAACTACTAACTGAAAAATTTTGAAAAAAAGAAAAAAGGGGAAAAACAGGAGCTTCATACAAAGATATAGTGCATTTTTAGTTCAAAACAACTAAAGTAAACTTCCATCACATCACATCAGACTCACCTACTGTAGGACACCTTGCTCAGTAAATGGCACTCTCATACTGTGACTTGTCTTACTTCCGCTGTCAGGCGTAAAGGAGTGAAATGAGGCAAAGAGAGGAATGAAAGCCAGAGAAGCTTATTGAATACATAAATCACTTCCTGGATAGAGGGATGTTGTTTTATTGCTAATGGATCTCTGCCACTGCTCCGTAAATCACATCACATACAACCAGACAATCACAGTACTTCTTTGAGGCAGGACTCTATATGCAATATATGAAAGAAGACTCTTGTTTTCTATATTGTTAACTTATTTCCTCCCTTCCCCCTTGTTACAAGGATTTTGGGTACAAGCAGAAATGAAAAACAAACAGGATTTGGTTTACTGTTCACTCCTGCCTCTCTTTTCTCTGAGTAAATGGATACTTACTCAGCTCATTGGGGGTTACATTAATCCCTGACGCCGAGCAAAGTCACCACAAGTTCACATCTGACAGGCAGCAATAATGTACAAAAGCATTATTCTTTAAAGAAATTGAAAAAAAAGTCAACTCATGGTATTTCTAAAGAAAAACTACATATTTAAAAAATAACATAACTAAAATAACAGCTGTGGATTAGATTTTTACAATTGAAGTCCAAATGCTCTACTGATAGACATTTTTTTCTTGCATTTAAATGTAATCAAAGAAAGGCATAAGTAATACAAATTCAAGATATCAAATGCCTGTCATTTGTAAGTCACAGGTCTGTATCTCATAATACTTTTGGGGGCCAGATACAAGCAGTAAACAATGTATACACAAAACCCATGCATATGCCCATTACAACACACAAACTGGTATCTATTAAGCAAGACTGTGATATGAGAATGTTCAAAATCTTGAATTCTTGTTTTTAGAGGAATTTAAGCCTCTGAAGTGGAAGCTAAAAAGGAGGTGACAAAATTGATCTAAAACAATTTCACAGAGCTTTCACAGCATGACTGATGGTTTTAAATTTAAAAAAAAAAATGTAATCTTATTTAATAATGTGTTCTACAAAAACACTAAATAAGTGCAGCTGTGCATAACAGCCATTCATCAAGATAGTTGCACTTGTGTAGTTGGAACACCTTACTGTGACATGTGACTAAGAAAAAACAAGTATTTAAAGATTGCACTGATTTGTGTGGCACAAAATGATGAATGTATAATGTGCTTCATCAGGTTTCATTGGGTTGTACTTATTAAGCTGTGAGAAGAAGTGGCTCTGGCACCTGACCTTTACTGTCTGTGTGAGATTATGTGCTTTTTTTTGCATCTCATTTACAGTCTCACTTTCCTTTTGATCTCTTTGGGGCCCTGTGCTCTGATCTTACAGAGCTGATCTCTTCTATTGTTTTTTCTTCTATCCACACAGGGTGGTCACTATACCATTAAGACAAATAAAGTTACAGAATTTATTATGCAACTTAAACATTTCAGTAGTCATTCCAACATGCAGTGTTTTGCTGTCCTCATTGATGTCCTCTGATAAATCTCAGCATTTGTTGGCTGTTATTTTTGACTGTAGTCAGAAGCGTGTTCTGGGCTGAACAACACTCAAGGACTCCCTTGGTGTTTGCTGCAGAAGCTTAATCACTGAAGGTGAGCAAATGCAAGATTTTTTCAGGGGCTGTTAAGATGCTTCTCATATTGTGTACAGCTTTACTGTAACTGTAAACTCTTACAGTAATTCATTATTTAATCATTCTATCATTTAACATATGAGTAGCTGCATATTCATGCCGCCTAACTAGCTCTAATTGTGATGGGTAGGTCTGGTCTCTTGATGATGCAAGTTCAATTCTTTATCCAACTTCATTTTTTAAAAAGCTATTTCATGGCTGCCTCTGTAGTAATGATTTTTGAAGTGATCAGTCTGGTTTAGTCAGATGTGCTCAAATTTGTCTGCTGTCTGTAAGGGATGACTTTGGGTTTATCCTGATTCCTCCTTACTGCAGTCTCAGGGGTCATTTCGCCAAAGAGAGAAATAATTTAGTTGGTGAACTCCAACCTCATGTCCACATCTGAGATGGTGTATCTAACTACAATTTTAACCACTTAGAGACTTTTAAGCTATTTTTATCTTCAGACATCTCTATTCCTACTTTTTGAATGATAGACAGATTTCCAAGAACTGACTATCTATATTTTTCAGGAAGATAAAAAGAAATGGTGACAGTTAATGTTGTGCTTTGTAATCCACATGGCTAGTAAGGATATATACTGAGCTTTCAAAACAGTTCCCCGCAGAGAGTCATAATAATGTTTAATTTTCTTCAGTGAGCCGTTTCAGCTGAGAAAATATTGGCAGGGTGTTTCGTGCATGACTATTTTTTACTCACATTATTTTTGCACTATGTGTTTTTCTGCAGACACAGGTGTTAGAGATAAAAAGTTTGATCATTCTGTTTAGAAGTTAACAATGTGTGACTTTGATGTAAATGTATTTCCCTAAGATTATTTATGCTACTTGAAATACTCTTAATCAGGGATATCCAATTCTGGTCCTGCAGGTTTTAGCTCACAAGGACTGGAGTTGTAGTTCCCTGCTCTAAATGCTTTAAAATTGCTATACCAGGGGTAACCAACTCCAGACCTCTTGGGTCAGTGTCCTGCAGGTTTTCTATTTTTCCCAGCTTTAACTCACCTGAATCAAATTAACGAGTTATTAACAGATTAACAGATACAAAGTGTAAAAGATAAAAAGATTAGGACCCAGAACCGAGAAACCCCAATCACCTCTGAGTACCCTTTGTCACTTTGGAACAACTAATAACTGATTGGCTGACCTGGGGAATGAATATAAGAATATATGGGCACAATTGATCAGACTGGATCAGACATATAAGAAGTAGCACAGGAATTAAAAGATTTAAATACAAACAAAAACCCTTTTAAAACTGATTAGCAAATGAACAGGAAAGCAGTGAAGTGAGTCTAAAACTGGGGTGATGTGCCCTTATTTCTTTGTACCTGTTAAAAACTGTGCAGCTGAATATTGAACTATTTGCAGTTTTACCATGAAAGTATGGCCAATTTCTGCTAACATTGAATTGCAGTAATTCAAGTGGAAGTTAACCAAAGCATTACAGTTTCAAGATTATGCTAGGATAAAAGGGGTTTTTCTTTTGACAGGTGCCTGAGATTTAAAAAAATCAGGATTTAACTACTACATTTACATGTTTATCCAGCTTTAGATCAGCATCGATTTTTATTATTTTTAGTATTTCCAGAACTGCACCTACTTCTTGGAAAAACAACAGCTGGGCATTCACACTGTTTTCCAGGATTTTACATTGGAAACATTCTTTAAACCATTACGTGTTAAGTTTTTAAAGGCACAGGTTCATGAACATTTAAAACAATGCTGAGTGTGATGAGATAACAAGAGTTCTCTTTCCTAGAAGCTTTCACTGTTTTCTGATATGAAACAAGCTTTTTCTCTGCATCTGAAATGATACCTGCAACATTTCTCCATACACTCTTGCCTATTAGCACAGATGTTATCATTTAACTAAGGTTCTCATCTGAGCTTTGGTTTCCTGGTTTTTAATGGGGCCACAATATGCAGAACAGGTAAGTCAAGATGACACCAAGGGTTAATTTCTCATCATTGAAGAACATCAGTGTTTGTAGTATGAAGGACCAGGAGAGTCATCGAAAAAGCAATACAGCTTAATTAATTGTGAAATAAAAATAGAGATTACTAAATACAATTTCAAATTCAACAATTAATTCATAAAGAAATCAAATTTCCAAAGCATTTTGTAATTGCACATTTGAAATGGAATTATTAAAGAGGAATTACATATTGTATTAATTAATTCATTATTAAATTCTGTGATTTGAAAAAGCATTTTCAAATCCTTTTTCTAAAAGCTGAATTAAATAACACAATTCATAAATTTGGTTAGAAATACCTTTCCATATCATACATTCAAAAAATGTAATTCCCTTTTCCATTTCCATTTTCTTTTCCTCCTTGCATTTTCTTTTTTCCAAATGCATTTCCTAAATGGTTTACCCTTTCCATGACAATTCTGGGCCTTGAGCAGTGAAAACAAAGTTTAACCAATGAATGAAATCCCAAACATGCAAACAAACACACTACAAAGATCACACGTATTTCAATTATCCCACCCAGCTGTGGACTATACTACCAACATTGCTAAATTGTTTTGCTGACATTCTCATGGTGGGTATGTCCAGAGAGCATTCTTGAGGCGAACACTGGCACAGTGTGAACACATCAGTGAGGTAGCAAAGAGATTCAGTCCTGTAGTCATAGGCACTATATCTTTTAATGCATAACAAATGCATAATAAAAGGTCTATTTATAATGTTTGCGTGTTAGGGGTAAATTCACTTGCATGAACTCAATCTCAACACTTTCTAATGACTTGTGATTTTTGATCATAACAGTATAACTCCAACATTTAGTAAACACAGTTGTAGGCCTTTTAACATGTGTTATCTTGCTCTTATAATATGTTTGCATAGAAATCTCTAATTGATCTAATTTGGGCTGCAGATACCTGGTTGTTTTAGATCACAATATATTCACTCAGGTAAGACATGATGTTTTTGTATTTAGAGGCAGTGTCACTTTAAAATTTTGATAACCAATCTACAGCCTACATAGGCAGATGTTTTTGAGGCTGAATGCACAAATGACTCTATTAGTACTCAGATTCTTTTTCAGCAATGCATCCTTTTGGAGCATGCAGTGTAGTCTAACATTCATGTCATAATAGCTGAAATTCTTCACTTTTAACCCAAGAAAAACAAAATGTACAGTACCAGTTAAACGTTTGAACATCCTTTCCCATTAAATCCAATGGTAGAGGGTGTCCAAATGTTTGACTGGTACTGTAGATGAACAGTTAATCTCAGTAAAAACAATTCACATGTTCGTCTGCATTACACTATGTTGCTGGCTTGGGAGACTTGATGAAAAAACATGTGGTTAGTGATCCTTTGTGTTGGTGCCTCTGGTCTTGTCATCATGGTCTCTCAGAAAAACAATTATATACTGGTAACTGTCTGCAGTTCTATAAGCACTAGTGCTGTTCATCTTATGAGTGCTATATGTTTAGATGTAGATATAGATTTTCTTTTTTTTGGTAAGGTGTTTTGCCACATAGGGAATGTGTTCCCATTGGAAAGGGATACTTCTACACATGGCTGACTACCCCTCCTTTAAAAACATCTTCCATCTATATTGAACTCAAATGAAAACAGCTTTGATTCTTCATAAGAACATTATTTTCAATCATCTTATTTTCCATTATGCTCTTTTGTTTGTAGGAAAATTACTTGCATTTGACAGAAATTTAATTATTTTCCTTTCTAAATATTCATCCTATATCTGTGCACCAACTTTTTGGTTTGGTTTTAGGTTCAGTGAGGCAGTGTTTTGTAGAACACAGCAGGTGGCCTCTTTCCACAGGAAAAGGAATAATTTCTAAATCCAAAAGAGCCTAAAAACTTATAAATTGCAGTTCTATCACACCTTCACACTTACAGGTGGGTACTGACAAGCCCATATCTTACACTCAAAAGAACTGATGTTGCTGGAATGTGGAGAAGGAAATTTGCGGTAGCCAATTGTATCAAAGAAATGGGAAGACAGCACTGTGTCCTTGCGGATCTCCTAAGGACTGCATAACTGCACATTAGATGTCATTTACCCTTAATCATCCACTGCATCCTAGTAAAGGCTGTTTATGGGCTGTCGCTTCCCATCCAGGGACAATGGACTGTGCATAAGTCCTACTCTGCAACCATGCAGGCATATGGTCCTAAAAAGATAAGTAAGATTTCGGATTTAGCCATAGCTTCCTACTACACTATTTGAGGTAGGAATCGATTGAGGTAGAAATATGTCAAACATTTATAATCCCTAAAAATCTATATTTGTGATTAATAAATAGGCCTCTGTATTTCATACTCATAAACTCAGAACACAGAAGTATACTTGATTCTGTAATAAACTACCCAAATCAATTTTAAGTAATACAAGGCATCCCATAAATCAGACAACTCTTTGAAGAAAAAAAAAGAGAGACTTGTAAATAATAAATGAAGAGAATGACTACAGTAATGCACAAGAACAAAAAGCAACCTGAGTGATTGTCTGTTTGTGTGCTGTACAATAAAACTGCAATTAACCTCCACGGGGCTGCGGATGGTTGTGTCTCTTTTTGACATTTTCCTCTTTTATTTTCTACATATATTGGATCTGTTTTAATTAATTTTTCTGCTTGCAATGATCATTTTGGGCAACACATTTGCATTTTCTTCATTGTCATTGTCTTGTCACAGAAATATTTTCTGTAGCCTATATTATTATCTTTTTATTGTGCACTTATTGTGAATCCTTCAATAAAACAAATGGAATTAAATAGAAAAAGCTGAAGAAAACTGTATACAAGTTCTCTCTTTCTAAATATGTGGACTGTTTGATTTTCAATATGTGTGGGATTGTCTCATGGCACATCTGTATTATACAAACAACCAGTCACACTGACATTTAGTATGCTTTACATTTGTGTAAGGCTGGTGTACAGCTGATGACATGTCTGAGTTACCTCTTCATTTTACAGTTACAAATTCATTTTAAACCTTTTTTTTGTTTCTTTTTTTTTTTCTTTTATTCAACTTGATAATTTATGAACTTCTTGAAGACATATTCTGTTAATCGGACTACAATGCATCACTATGGTGTGTGTAGTTTCCTGGAGGTACTTAGATTCTCTCCCAGAGTCCAGACACACTATTAATGAATATTTGTCATTTGGCTTGAATCTCTATTACTTTCCATAGTGAAACACCTTTGGTAGAGTTGTGTAACCTGTATCCTTAGATAGTTTTTGTTACTCTGTCATCCTTTACAGGTTAAGTTTTTCACAGAAGAAATAAACTAATGTTCTGATGTAATTTTAGATCATTTTAATCATTGATTAGTCTGCTGATGATTTTTCTTTTAGTAATGATTATCAAAAGTTTGTGAAAAGTGCCAGTGACTTTGTGGAGTTTCAAACTAAAGGCCCGAAACCTAAAGACCGTTATCAAAGTATAGTGACATATGACACAGAAAAACAGCAAAACTTATGTAAGAATGTACATCAACAAATGTTTACCCCCTTTGTTCTTGATAAATTACTAAAATGTTTCATTTGGTTTTTCAAACAATCACCTGTTACTTACACTGATAGAATAAATAGCACTTGTAATCCCTTTATATTCAACATTTGTTTGGTCACTGTTAATATTACAGGGAAAAAGTAACAGAAAGTAACAGGGTGAAGCAATTGTCCTGAAATTCTGTCATTAATTGGAATTCTGTAGCACTAAATAGCTGGCCTGTCTCCACAGAGAGAACAATAAAAAAAATTAAAAAAAACAACTGAGTCTTGTCAAAATCATTGCATACTTGGCACACCTATAACGATTTTTTCCCGATTTGACGATGCAGTATTGATAAAAGTTATATGCTATGAATGAGACATTGCTTGGTAAGTATGGGACAATTAAGATGTTTATTTTCATTGTTCTTAGTACTAAATGTGATCTTTTATTATTTTATTTTAGTATTAAAAATTATTTTAGAAGTAAAGAAAAAAATCTTCTGTTGGATATTATTCCAGTTGTTGCTCTGAGATAATTTTTTCTGTATTGCTTTTGAAGTGCAAAATTACGTAGCACAATATTTGTGATTTACTGGTTAAATATTTAATTTGTAACAACGTATTCTCAGTGCTCATGTTTTATGTTGGTTTAAAGAGGAGAATATCCAACTTTAGCACACCAGAGACAAGTAATTATTTTTAAAATGTCCAAATTAAGCCATTTCTAAGGATCTGTTTTAAATTTAGTGTAAGAACCTCAAAAAGTACGTTTTTTTTTATTATTAGTGAAGTTTACAGACTTTCATTAAGCTCATTCCCAGGCATAAATCTGCTCCCCCCCCCCCCCCTCCAATTTCTGTTTCTTTCCTATTTATTACCATGTAGCCATGATTCAGTGACATGTACCCAGTCCTTTGGTTGAGCCAATGTGCATGTTTATCTCAGTTGGTGAGATGGCTGAGAGGACAGGCTTCATATTGTGGAAATATTTGCATTGTTGGAATTTGTGGGCGTAAAGGACAAGCACAGCATAAGAGTGAAATGCAAATGTTTCTTGGGTGTTAATAAATGTCTGATGCCCTGCTTCAGATTTGAAGAAGCACTTGCCAGTTAAACAGAGCACCATACAATTGGTTTTGATTGCTCATTGAGGAGAATATTACTGGTGCTTCAGCTCTGAAACTACAGTGGCCAGCTTTATGTTCTGCTGAAGCTGTATAAACAGGCATTTTGGCGCTCGTGGAAAAGATGGTGCAAATATGTATTAGAAACCATTTTCTTTAGTATATTCAGAAAAATCCTAACGAATAGTAACATGGGTGGAGAAACAGTCCTTGTAAGAAAAAAACTTTTACTAGCTACCTCAAGTGCTATTTCTATTTGAAAAACAAAAAAGAAATGGAATAAATATTACAGAACAGGGCTTTCATTTCAACTGACTTGTGAAGGGTATAGACAGTTATATGGAAATGCCGATGTACTAGAAGGATTAATCTATTTGGCATAAAAATCACATTGTATACAGACAAATGAAAAGACATAAAAGATATTCCTGATAATGAGGGAAAAAAACTAAAATACAGTTCTTGTGACTTAACATGACAGAATATCTCACTGTCACTAACAATGGTTCCAATTTAATTAAGATGTTCCAGGTGTTTGAGAAAACTGCTTTCAACTCTTAAAGAGGAGAAGAATAAAGGGAATGGTGAAATTATCTTTGGGAAATTTTCCATGGAAATGACAACTTTCAAGCCAACATCACAGGCCCGAATTACTTAAACTGACCTAAGGACAACCACTCCTATGACAAATCACCTGTCCAAAAAAAAAACCGCTTATGTTCAGAAGGATTTAATTTAAAATCAAAAATAGACAACTTAGATCCTATTTTCTGCATCCTCTGTATCCAGCATCAACATGTTCTCATTACGTATTTGTAGCAAATAAAGTTTCATAGGATTTGCTATGAATTTCCAGCAACGGGAGAGATCAGTGTGCCTGCACCGCCAGCACATTTGTTTATCCTTTCTATTTAGTCAGAAAGATTTTGACAGCGACAGAAAGCTATGCATAATATGCATACACTTAAAACGTTAAAATTTCTTGGCCCTCCTTGTCCCAGCCACATTCTGAATGATCATGTGGCCTGGCTATACTTGGCCACAGGGATATATCCCTTTGGCTGACTGATCAGCGTGCATGACTTTCACCAGGGAGGTTGTGGGTTCCCTGTCCAGGCCCTCCTTGTCTCTGCCACACATTCAATGCAAGCACATCATTTGTTGTCCAGTATCCAACTATACTAATTGTTATTACCAATATAAGCAGTGAATCGATAATAGGAAAATAAAATGATCTTCGGATGAATGAAATGATGGAAGGACAATAGACTGTTATTTCACATTATGACCACTCAAGTTCTGACAGCATGGTGCAGGGGTGGGGAACCCTGGTATTCGAGGGCCGCATTCCTGCAAGTTTTCCATGCATTCATGCTCCAACATACCTGATTCAAATCAAATGGATCCAACAGCCTATCACAGTGGCTCATGAATTTGGACAATGGATGAAATTTACACTTTAGCTCACATAAAGTGTAGTAGGGTGCAAATGCCTTTGCTTGTTTAATATTTGGTTTCACTGGATAATACCTTATGCATTGTATCTTGTGGGCCTTCAAGATACAGTTTACATATCCTGAACAGTAAAGAAGCTTAACTGGCTATGGAGAACACTGTTGAGTTTTATTAGGTTAGAGATAAAAAAGAACAAGATGCTACTAGCTGTTAAGGATCTGGTTTTCTGTCACAGGTCTAGAGTGAACAATGTGTTGCTTTTATTGCATGTTTTTTTAAAACTTTTTTTATGTGGTTTGATTGTGGTTTTATTCTTTTTTTTTATTGCATGGGTTTTATTTCTATTCATTGCTTGGGTTTTATTTCATTTTTAACTATTGTTTTAGATAGTTGATGTTCACCTCTAGCTTGCAGATGATTGTTAATACCTGTGAGGGTAAGATGGACAGCTGATCCAATCAGCAGAGATGGGTGCAGAGCACCAACAGCCAGAAATCAAAATAGGCTGTAACATGGAGATGGCAGGCTGAACGGGACGGAGAAGAGGCTGGCAGGCGAAGCCGCAGAGCAAGCACAGGAACCGCACGCAGAGGAAAAACAGCTGGGTCGTGACGGGTATACCGTAGGAAAGAAGGGCGGCACTGCCGGGAAGATAGGCGGCGGAAAAGCGCGCTATTGGGAAGAGACACGCAGCGTTAGAGCGCACTGCTGGCGCCGGCCAGCCCAGAGTAAAAGAACAGACTACATCGCGATGAACACGCTGGTGTGTAAGTACCAAACCCATCTCTGTAACACCTGGAGAACCAAAAGTTTCCTTAGTGTGCTAGGATTGAAAACTTTATACTGGCCAAAGTTTTCTTATTTCAGGACCACTGAACGTGCCAAGCTGTGGTGAACTGAATGACGTGCTGCCTGCTTCAGCCGCTCCGTGGTCCGTGGACCACGGATCCTTTTTTATCTGAGGACTATTTTATGCCAAACCTGCTGGGATTTGAGCAATTTATTTTAATAAACTTGCTTGATACACTTGATGTTGCTCCATTGTTTACAGTTACTCACCCGATAATTCAAACTTTACAATGGCTCCTTTTTTTTCTGAGAAGTGTCTGAGAGGGGACTTAAATTGGACGTTCTTAACATGTGCAAGAAACTGCAAACAATAGGTGTTCATTTTTGTAAATGCAAAAGTACTATTTGCTCCTTTTTCCAACTTGCTAATTATGCAGCATGATGCAACTATAAAATCCATTTGAAATGGCAGTGATTGTAACAAGCTGCTTTTTCAAATACAGTTCCTCAGCACATCAATCCACTCACAAATCAGATATCAATTCAGCTCCAAAAGAGAAGGGGGGGACCTTAAACAGTTTACTTCAAGAGTTAGCTGTGTTTTCAATAACTCCAGATGTGGAGAAATGTAAACCCTCAAAGCAACTCCATCTTTTGGCCCAAAGAGAGAAATTGTCAAATAAGATTTCTCAGTTTTGATGAATGTCTTTTGTAATGCAAGTTTTGAAGCTCATTAATTTTAAATGAGTCACATGCTTCTGAATCGGTTTGAAGTAATTAGCTTGACCTTAAATTATTCACCAGAATCCATTTGACATATGAAATTTAACCAGAGGGGAGCATGGCTTTAACATGGACACTGCTTTTAATACTTGGTGGTTTATAAAGTTTAAAATAACATTTACTATTGTTTGCCAGTATTTGGCAAAGCGTATATGCTTATAACACATGGTCTTGAATTCTCATCTACTTCTTTTCCAATAAGTCATGTCGTGTATAAAATGTCAAATTTTCTTTTCATAAAACATCTCTAAGTTTAAATTAAAAGGTGTTTTAGTACAAGGGCAATAGTCTGTTTGATAAGAGCCAAACAGATGTTAGGAGTCTTTCTTAAGCCCTTCATACATTTCTTAGTACTGTTGTTTAGCAAAGGGAATATTACTATATAAGGCAAAATAGGTAATGGTAGTTTAATATAAAACTGAGCATTTTAAACTAAATAGGAGTCCTAGCTGATTTAGTGCTGGACAATGATTGAGATTTAGTTGTACTGAAGAGTTTCTATTTGTCATTGCACATTGAGGTAAATTGAACAAAGACATATTCAGAATATTTGCCAGATATTGGTAATGAGAAACAGTACACACACTCCCTTTACCTTCCCCATTTTTGTTGTCTCTAAAATAAAGAACAAAATCTAACCTTGAAAATCATGGAGTGTAACAATCGTACTGACATTCTTTCTTTAATTGGAATTCTGTAGTGCTGAATAGTTGGCCTGAAACCCACTGAGAGAACTATTTTAATTAAAGTTTCCAGCTGAGTCTCGTCAAGGTCATTGCACACCTAAACACCCATCCTGTTCTTTTAATACAAGACTGTGTTATTAGCAGTCATGTGTGATATGTGTAAGGTTCTTGATCCCTTGGTTTGTATAGTACAGCTGAGATGCTTCATCGCTTTGTTCTCAGAAGTTTAGTCCAAAAACTAATTCAAAATGTTTGACATGAAGAGCAAGTTCTAGATTCTTATTGATCAGAGATGAAGATGCTTTTATGAGTTTTTATGAAGTGTTTTGTAGAACATTTGTGTAAACACTGATATTTTGTGGTGGTTAAACGGGTTGAGGATGTAAACTCATGCAAAAATTTAAGGATAACCTCATTGATAAAGTATCAAAATGCACTGAAATAATCTCCTGAACAGAGATATACATTTTGATGCCTCAAAAATGCTCATACATAATACCTTAAATCATTTGTAGGCATAGGAGGACAACCCAGTACTTACCCTATAACTTTTTGGTGGATTAATACTTTTTTGGAGATTTATTTTATAGCAGCAGTGACATAAAATCTTGCCATAGAGTCAAGTAAGTCATCTCAGCATCTCCTGCCAGCAGTGCTATACTACTGCTGCAAATTCACAGTTGCAAAATGTTTTTGCTTGAACATGTTTGTATGGCTTTGGCCAGTCTCGGTAAACCAGTGACTTTGTTCCGCTGTGGTTTGGTTAGCTGTGGTATTGTGGAGATATTTGAGACAGTTATTTTGTTGTTCTTTTATAACCTAATATAACACAATTGTTATGTTGTTTAAAGGGATCTTTAAAGGGTTTGTTAGTTTACTCGAGGAGTGGGGACTGCTGGTATTGGTCCCAAATCAATTTCATTTAGCAAGTCAATGAAACTCAACAGGAAAAATTGAGGAATTCAGTTTTTGTTTTTTTTAAAGAACTCATACTCTCCATATTATAAGAAGTTGGTCAGCTGAATCATTTAGGCATTATATTTGATTTAAATTAGTACATAGACAAGATATTAAACATTGTAGTGAACAACCATTCCAGGATTAACAACATCAACTTGGGAATTAAATATTTCTCTTTTCCTACAGAAGGAACCTTTGACCTGAGATGGTGAAGCCTAACCAAATTTACCCTCCATAAAGATAACTGTTTCTTATAGTACTTAAGAAGGTTTTTATCTTTTCTTCCTGCAAAGTATCATGTGTTTTTGTTATAACTGTATAATCAATTTAATGAGTCTATTCTTTAGTTTCAATGCTAGGTCCCTTTCTCTGAGATGACCAACGCCCGGCATAAATTTTAGAAGAAGGCTCTTTTCGCGGGGAAACTTAGAGTGTCCAGAACGACTGAGAGGAGCTCTTTGGGCTACTGTCTACCATGCCAGGTTCTACGAAACCCCCTTGGCACCGGTGCTGATCGACCCAGTAAAGACCACCCGTTTCAGTTGTCTTCTGAGAGCCACAAAAAGTAGGACCTTTCTTAAGCGCTCTTAAAAGAATCATTGGGGTGTTTTTAACAGTTTTTCTAAATGTAATTTAATTTCTTGATTCAATTCTACCCGTTAACTGGCTAGGGCTCTCCCATGGGCCCTCTTCCTAAAAGAAAGTTTATATAAGTTTAAATGTAAAAGAGTGAGAGAGATTTAGAAGGTTATTCTATAAAGAGACATTGCTTTTAATTGTACTACAAAAAGTTTGAAAACAGCATCTAATTCAATCAGGGGATGACTTTGTTAGAAGTTTGTGGATTTCTTTGGTGACAGTTAAGGTTAATAATTTCCTTCTAAATTAGGAGATAACCATTTTCATCTTATCTCATGATCATTGAAACTCATCTAGATAATTAGAAATAATACCATCATTCATATATAACCTATTTAGTCTATTTGCTTACTTACCCTATTTATTTTCCTTCTTGTTCTATGCTGAATATCATATCATTGCCTTCTTTCATGCTGTTTGCTTATTTCTGTCAATAAATCTGTGTTATAATTGAGTACGTTGTGGTAATTTCTGGATGCAAAACCTGATAATCATTCTGTAGAATTCATACTTTCAGAAATAGAAAGATTTTATTCTGTTGAATTACAGATTCTTAGGAAAGGTGGTGTCCTGATGTATTAGTTAATACATTAATTATCTTATATTCACCACAACATTGAAGCTGGGAAAAATGATTTCCTTTATTTTTTGTATATTCCCCGTTTGAAATTGATGGGATTCATTTTAAACGTGTTTTCTAAATTTAGCACAAAACGTAAGGAAAGTTCTGTTTGGTGGATTATTTCTTGGTTGCAACATTGCTTCCTGCAATTCATCTTATACCACTGAAAAGCTTGTCTATTACCCTTTCAAATGGTGCCACATTTGTATCGAAAATGTATTTTAGGATGAGCAACAGAGTTAAGTATGTGGGTTGCACCCATGGGAAATAAAGCAGTGGAGGGGAACAGTACAGTATCCTTACTTTTTGTGCCAAGTTTAGTTTCTGTTAAGACTTAGTAAAACTAATCAAAAGGTAGTCATGTACACATTTCTGCTTCTGGTATTGTGCAGAGTTTTACTTGTAAATCTACTTTCAGATTGGGTCAATTTCATGCATCTGGCCCCATTTGTGTGATATACTTGTTCTGTAATGTAATTGTTAACTGTAATATAGTGTTGTACACATTTTGTGGCCAGATTACTGCCTGACTGCTTACAGGCAATGTTAATTACAGATCACCTTGTCGATAATAGACAATAGGTAAAGTGGCAATTGGCAAATGATGTATTAAAACTCAGCACAACTGTTTTCTCTAATGTCAAATAACACTGTTTAATCACAAATCATGCTATTGCACTGCATGTCCCTGTTATCAGCTATATCAATTTATATGCATCTTAATGTAAAACACAGTATTTAGCTGATTTTGTTTCTTTTTTTGTACAGGTTTTTTTTTCTTTTGTCTTTTAAATATCTGGCATGAATACTATGGATTAATTCATGACATGATTACACATGGCAAGGCAAGTTTATTTGTATCTCACATTTCATGTAGGACAATTCAAGGTGCTTTACATAAGACATTGGAAACATTACAGCGGGGTGCAGAAAGCATTAAGAAGTATTAAAACAAAAATGATTTAGCAGCAGGGTCATGTGTGTGTGTTGCTATAGCTCCCATGTGTTATGCCCTCGGGCTGCTGTCTCTACAGCTCAAGGTGCACTATTCTGTCAAACAGCCAGTTATTAGTTGATTATGCATGTTTTTTAAACTGGTTATCGGTCTTGCCATTTTTGGTTCTGCTGTTAGTCTTTTTACAGTTTATACTGTAACTTTGTGTCACCTGAACAAGTTTTACTACAACATAATGTGTTCAGCTAAGAGGAAACGGGATAACTACTGTTAGGACAGGAAACGACATCACTGTAGTTAAAGGACATGCTATGCTACTTGTACTCAATGGGAAGTGATTAAGTCAGTGCTGATGAGATACTTTATTTGAAAGATAATAACAATGAATGTGCTTTATGTATGAGAGTGATGTGGTAGATTGCTGCAATTAAAATCTCTTTTCCGTTGAGATTTTATTCTTTGCATTTTCGTGAATGCTTTAATTGGTCCATTGCAATGATGTCTCTTTTTTTCTAATTGCATAATTTAAATCTAATAGAGTATGCCTGTAACTATGATCTCTGAGTCTGAAGCCTCTAAGTAAAATCCTGCTACTGAGAAGGAGTGCTCATTTGTCACATGCATTTGGAAAGCTTCTGTTTCCTCACTGGGTGGTCATATTGTGCTGATGAAGCTCCTTGCAAGATAGTATCAGCTGCCCAAGTTTCTCTTTGCTACAATGCACTCATTTTATGTTGATTTGAATTGCTTTTTATTTGGATTTCTTATTTTGGTAAAGTAATGAAATGTTGTACAGTCAAATGTAATTGCTTCTTTTATATCTTTATATACGTTTTTTTAATATTCTATAATAATGATAATAAATAGAAGCACTTAGAGTGCAGACCTCTGCCAATCCTTTGTAATTTCTCTTTGCTAATGATTGTGGGTGTCATTTTTTAGTTGGAAGCTCTAATGGCAAAATGATCCCCCATAGCAAAGAATAATGTAAAAAATTCCTGGATCCAGATGGTGATCCGGATCACCCCCAAAATCAAATCAGTCATTCCTCATCTCATTTTTGAGATTTCCTGAAAACTTAATCAAAATTGGTCCATAACTTTGAGTTATTTTGCTAAAAGACAGTCAGACAAACCCATGCCACCGAATACATGACCCCCAGCTTGGCAGACGTATGTGACAGTGTGGTCCTGTCACTATGCCTCCGATTGATCATGTGGCCTGACTACTTAGCCACCCTTTGGTTGACTGGTTAGCGCACATGTCTCTTACCTGGGAGGTTGTGGGTTCAAGACCCTGCCCAGGCCTTCCTTGACCCTGCCACATTCATATCAGAGATAAGAGTTTGTGTTACAACCCCTATTAGGTCCAGGGGAAAAAGGGGTGGCAACCAAAACAATCAGAGACAAAATATATAAAAAGGTAACAGTGATTTATTTACAATGTGAATAACTATACAGCCAAAACCCAATATATATTACATACACACAACAGCCTTTAAATAAAATGGCAAATGAAACCAAAGGAACAACTCAAAACTTCACGTGTCAGGAGAAAAAACACTAAATTAAATCAAACACAAAACAAGTCAAAGTTATCTAACTCTGCAGCCAAACACACCAAACAGCAAAGCAGCTCAGACCAAGGCTGTGTCTCAATAGGTAAGTGCACTGAAACGTACTTGCGTCTTTAGGGTACACTTTCGTCGATAAGTGTTGACCCAAATGGAGCACTGACGTTCTGCACCTACTGGTAGTTACGAAACGTCATTTGTCCGCAACTCTCCAGCTTGTCAAATATATTTGCCAAATAAATGTCTGCAAAATATAAGATTAACCATTTGTAGCCCATATAACCTTTTTACGTCTGCTAAACTGGTTTAAAAACTGCTAATATTTATTGTCCTGACTGTGCTACGTCGGTATAAGTCCCGTCCCTTCCTCTACATTGCCAATATGGTGTCTGTTTAATGCGAGTAGTGTGCATCATTCTTCACTAGATTTTCGGCCGTTTTTAGGGCAGCATCCGGGTACTTTCAGTGCACTGAGTTTTTGCTTAAATCTGCGTGTAAATGCACTACGCACTTAAATGTAGTGCTCGAAAGTATGCTAGTGCGCTGATTGAGACACACCCCAAGACAAAGTGGCAAACTGTGTTCCAATCTGACACAGCTACCCAGATTGATGGTAAAACAGGTGCTTAAATGGTGGAGAGTCACCAAGACCGGCCAATTGGAGAAGTGCCGGAGCAGAGGGCGACCGATCATCTGCAAGTGATGACAGGAGGGTGGAGCAAACCGATGATCAGGAAATGGATCTTGAAGCGACCAATCCTGGAGGAGCAATGGACAGTCCAACTTTGCATAGGCCCACACAGGCTGGCAGGCATAGGGCTGTAACAGTTTGCATTGAAACCCTCGTTTGGTTTATGCGCACCACAGAAATTTCCCACAGAAACTGTAAAGGCTTTAAATGCCTAATTCTAGATACAAGAGTTGTTGATTATTATTACCTCCACCAAGGTTACAATGGCTTGGCAGAGGTCTTTGCTCTCTGAGTGCGTTTAGTTCTTGCTTTTTTGGAAAAGCACTCACACTGAATCAGCTATGCAGTTTAATGAATAGCTTCGAGAACACCTTACCATCAGTAGCCATTTTATACTCTGCACTCTAAACCTAAAACACCATAAATCCATCTCACAGCTGACCAATATAGTTTTAACTGGAAGTTTAACATTCTATTTTAAATGCCATAAGAAAAGGCAAGCTGGATTGGGTTCTCCGATATATATATATATTATCACAATATTCAGGACATTTAAAATAGTAGTTACATTCATGTAGTGCAGTTGAATAAGCAAACACACAATGCCGAATGTAAGGATGAAGGCAAGGCAAGGCAAAGCAAGGGAAATTTATTTATAGAGCACATTTCATGTACAGGACAATTCAAGGTGCTTTACATTGCAGAAAACAGAAGAGAAAAATAACAAATAGATAATAATGATAATAATCTAAATCTAAAATCAAGATTAAGAAAGGACAACATTTAAAACAAGATTAAAAACATGATCAAGTTTAAAATTCAAGCTTAAAAGGAAACAGTACAAATTCAGATACAAACTATGTAAATGTAGCAGAGAACAGGAGGGTCTTTAACCTGTGTGTTTCTGCTGATCTGAGACTTTCTAGGAGTTTGTTCCAGACATGTGGAGCATAGAAGCTGAATGCAGCTTCTCCATGTTTTGTTTTGGCATTATGTTGGCCTTGAGCTCTGGGAACTGACACGAGATCAGATCCAGATGACCTGAGCTGGGCTCATACTGGGTCAGAAGGTCACTGATGTATTTTGGTCCTAAACCATTCAGAGCTTAATAGACCAGCAACAGAACGTTAAAGTCTATCCTCTGACGGACAGGCAGCCAATGTAAAGACCTCAGAACTGGACTGATGTGGTCTACTTTTTTGGTCTTAGTGAGGACTCGAGCAGCAGAGTTCTGAATGAGCTGCAGTTGTCTAATCAATTTTTTTGGTAGACCTGTAAAGATGCTGTTACAATAATCAAGCCAACTAAAGATGAAAGCAGGGACTAGTTTTTCCAGGTCCTGCTGGGACATCAGATCTTTTAACCTTGATATATTCTTAAGGTTAAAGTAGCCTTTATCAGTATGACTTTATCACAGAGCACAAACTTGATTTCCTGTTTTTAACAGAAACCTGGTTAGACAGAGAAAATGAGTCAGTT
>JBBBVU010000001.1:21406303-21419080 GCA_037177055.1 Atherinosoma microstoma | reverse complement strand
CGTAAGACAGTCTCCGTGTGTCGTCCGTGTGTTTATAAGTGGTCAAAAATGAACAAGAAGAAGAAGACTACAGATGATCACTACATATAGGTTAGTGGTTTTATTTGCAGATGGCTGGAAAAAAGTTAAATTGTTGCTGGTGAAAAAAATAAAGGGATGTGAGTCTGTGTATGTTTCTGGGAGGCAGGTCAGAGTCTCTGAGAGAGAAAAGGGTTAGTTAAATTGGTGCTTAAAGTGTTCCTACAAGAGTTGCTCCAAAATGTTCCATACCGACTGATAGTTATTGTTTGGAGCAGCTTTTGGTGGCATTTGAGATTGGTTTTGCTGTTTTTTTCATCATCAGCTTCGGGCATCATCCTGCAAAAATCCTTGCACTGCGAAGAAAGTTGTTGGCTGAAGCTGTGCTGGTGTAGAATGGCTTCTCCATTGACCCACAGGTTGATAGAAAGGATGATCCTGACAGCCTTTTCACTAGAATAGAAACAAGTGTCAGCAGTTTCATTAAATGACGAGACGTGACATGATGTGATGTGACGTGAAATGAAGTGATGTTATTCTAGAGTCCATCTGCTCGACTCTGTATTAACTTTATGAAGCACATGTTGCGAGCGCTGTTTCTATACATTGCTTTGGCGTGCCAAAAGTCATGTGATCACACTAACCAAGGTCTTGTTGCATCAGACATGTGTCGAGCTACTTCACGCAGATTTTGAAGGTGCTGGTGTTGTCAGTGAATTCTTTAAAAGCAGTTTCAATCCTTTACATTACAACTTTATAGATACCGTGACACAGCTGCATAAGCACCCCTCTTCTCAAGTTTTTCCCATTCAAAAATACTGATTTAGCTGGAAAAGGTTACAGATCAGCTACTTTTTTGAAAAAGTTACACCATCATCTTGTAATGTTACCTAAATCAAAGTAACCTAACCGCCCTTTCATCATTCATATTAACAACAAAAGAAAACAGTAACACAGGGTCGAGAACATATAATTTTATTCAGTCAAAGATGAGACAGGAGACCATTGAAGTACTGAAGCCCTATCAACACCTCCCCTCAAATGTATCACATACACACAGCCAGCAAATGTTGCTGTTTTGACTGTATCAACTACTTCAAAGCAGTGATTAGATGTTTCAATGATTCAGTGCTTCACAAAGTTTAGGCCTCAACTCTCATGACGCTGTCAATCATACTTCTAAAAAGTTGCCCCAACTCGGTTAACTTAACTAGCAACCTCAATGGATGAAAGACGGTTCTTTGGATAATAGATTTCAATATAAGAGGCATACAGAAGTGTGTTGGGGTTAAAGCCAAGCATGCTGATTGTGGCTTGTAAATTACAGATTTAACCACATTTATACAAGTTTTTTGTCAGGATATTGTGGTTGAGATTTTAAATATAAAAAAGCAAGAAAATACATGAAGGGACAGAAGCAATGTGGAGTGGTGTTAAAATTACTTAAAGTATTAATTTGTTTTGAGCTCCATTTTCAGCATCATTTTGTGTTTGTACTTGTGTTGCAGAGCCTTTCATATCAGACAGAGACTTGGTAGAAATATTTACTCACTTGCTCAGGTTGTTAAATTACAGGTTTTAAACTCTGTGGTTGACTAATGATACAGCTTGAGTTTTAGTCTTGTACCCAATGTAGATGTAATTTATCATAATTCTTTACTTAGATGAAGTCTTTTAAATGATTCATACTTGAATAATTAGTTCTTATCTGCACTTTATTTGTCGATCATCATCATCAAAAGTTTTGGCATTATGTTGGTCTTGAGCATTCAGGTGTAGCAACCGTTTCTCCCCATCAATGTGGGAAGGGTTATAAGTACGGGTGGAACTTTAACACTTTAATTACGATCAATTAATTACAAAAAAATTAACATGTAAAAAAAAATAATTAACGCATTCAATCACAGTTTGCAGTCCAAACAACGCAGAACGTTTGTCAGTGCGCAATTTACAGGACACTGATTATACTGATGCTACTCGTCAGAGCTCAGCTAATGATGACCCAATCCCAAACCGCCTCCAATACACTACCCCTTACACACTAACCCTCCATGTGGATGTTCTAGCGGAGGCTCTGGCAGGACCTTGAGGCCAGAAGTGCTCTTTTCAGGCTTCAATGGTCTTACTTCTTAATCAGTTTCAATGAAATGACCACTTGAGTTGTTGAACTGAATTTTGGGTCCATTCAATTACTTTGTTTCACTAGCTTAACTTGCAATGGAAAGTTAAAAACACTTGGCTTATTACAGCAGCAGCAGAGCCACAAGGATCACGCTTTTGAATCTTGTTGAGAGCGCGATTCATGCAAATGTCAGAAAGCATTCATGAGCTGAAGCAATGCTGTAAAGATGTGTAGATTGTTTTAAGTCTGTTTCCCAAGAAATAGAGTGCACTGAGTTGTAATTTTAAAATAGTTATTTAAATGACTAGAATTGAGTGCTTTTACTGTAAATATTGTGTTTTGTTTAATATAAGCTCATTTTATAAGACCCTTTTGTGACCTTTTTGATTATTTGATGCTATAATGGATTTTTTTTTTTGTGATAACAGGGAGGAGATACAAACCTGTCATGCTTTAGGGCATGACATTTGAGGAGAGAAAAACAAGAGTTTCTTCAGCTATCGCTTGCAGTTTCCTTAACCAAAGGTCAACTCAAGTGGAAGGTTGCAGACTGAGAAAAGGTCATAGCCTCTTTGAAAATACTGGTACAAAACCCTATCATACACAAGCAGAACATATACCTCTGCTCACGATTCTACAAATAATACACCACTTTTATGACAAGACATGATAGATGTGAACTGAATGCCCAGAGACAGTTGAACAATAGCAATGCGATTTTGCAAGATGTGCTGATGAGAGGCTGTTGTTCAGAGCAGAATAGGAGAATGTCACAGCACTTATTGCTCAGTCAGCATGGATGTTAATGTGACATTTAAGCCAGACCAAAAGGTTGGGTGTCTTGGCTTTCAACTTTATATGGACTGTGTCCTGCAGTGTTCTAATATATACATTAATGTTTTCTGTCTAAACTGTTAACTCACATGGACACATTTTACAAATCATCAAAAATTTAAATGAAGGTTTACACTTTGTGTAAAAAAGAAAGTAAACCCACTTACAGTTTTTAGGTTCCATATATTAGGGAATGATATTTAACATTCTAGTATTTCACATGTTTTGAAATTAAGTAAATAATTCTTCAGATGAATAACACTTGACATATTATACTGTCACTTATTAAAAACAAATTACAAAATACAGGCAGTTTTTGAAAAACTAACTACACTTTGTGATGTTCATTAACTTGTAAAACACCCTAAAGCAGGATTAACTTTAAAAACATCTGTGATCTGTATTTTAATCAGGTTGAGGTTTGAACTTTGCTTGATTATTGGAGCACCTTGATTCTTACTTTTTCAGCCATTCTGTTGTAAGGTTGCTGCTGTACGTGGGTCATGCAAATGGTTCCAAGCTTTAGTTTTCAGACAGACGGCTTCAGTTTATGGCCGACTCAATAACTACAAGGTGCCCAGGTCCCTAGGCTAGAAATCAAGCCAAAATATTACTGTGCTTGACAATTGGTATGAAGGGTTTGTGGTAATATGCTGTGTTTGACATTGCTCAACACTGTGCCTATAATCAAAAAAAGCTTTACATTGAAAAGGGCATTATTTCAGAAATCTTGTGGACTGCAAAAATGCAACTTTGCAAACTCAAGCCATCTTCTTTCTTAAGAGAAGAAGCCTTTTCCTGCCACACTTCCACACAAAAGATAATGAACCATGAACTTTAACATTGAACATGTTTACTGAGACCTGTAGAGTCAGATATATAAGTCTTGTTTTTTTTGTTTTTTTGCAGTTTCTAGTATTGTCTGACCTTGGGGTGAACTTGTATGCATGTTTATGTCTAGGAAGCTCCACTACTGAATGATTTCAGCTTGATCTATCTCACTGTGAAATGGTCTTACAACCCTTTCCAGGTTGTTGAAAACAGCTTAAGTGAGCAGAATTATCATGTAATGCTGTCTGCTTCTTCTGCGTTAACTAAATTTGGGTCGGGTAAGAGAAAGAATTCAGGGACAACTACTGGCTCAAACATATGATGCTGCTTTATTCTTAGTTAGCACTCGCCTGGTCTCCACAGAACAAGGTAATTCTTCTTCTACTCTTGAGTGTATTCTCCAGTAAACCGTATAACTCCGCCTCCTCTCCACTACAACAGGAGCACAATATGGTCAGAACAAATGTGACAGTTGGGGTCCTATCACTATGCCACTGATTGATTTGTGCCCTGGCTTCTTGGCCACAGGGATATCCCTTTGGCTGACTGGTCAGCACGCATAACTCTCACCCTGAAGGCTGGGTTTCAAACACTGCCCGGGCCCTCCTTCATCCTGCCACAAATTATAACACGCTGTCAGTAACAGTAAAGGCATTGTAACAATGGAAAGAGTAATTAGATTACCTGTTACTGAAAAAAGTAACGCCCGTTGGTTATTCTAACGCCATCATTCCCATCACTGGTAACTGGTTTGATATTCATTTAGTAATACCAACACAATTAACTGTTTCCTTCCATGCTGTGTCTCTCTTTGCACAGTCCTGTTTATGAAAAAGAGGCACATCAAATGGGCAAGACCTCTGCCCATGATCCCTATGAAGGCAGTGTCTTTTTCAAATGGCATTATCTAGTTTGCACAACTATGACTTAGATGGGTGTCTTTAAGTAGAATTAACTCAAGTCAGTCAGCTCATAACATGTAGTAAAAGCAACCTTCTTGATAAAGCATTTAGTGGTGGCATTTAATGTTTGGATGTTACCTGTACTATAACAATGCCAATAGTAAATCAGTTTGGAGATTTGTCTTGGGAAACAAGCAAATGATTAAGTATACACATGTGGCAATCTCCAGTAGCAAGAGATAGATTAAGCCCAAGGAAAGAAACAGGCAAGTTTTTTGTTAAAATGTTCACAGGTGCTTACCGATACACTTGAAACAATTAAGCTCTTAAACTTCTAAACAATTGTTTGTGTACAGCTTACTTTTCCTCTGCCTCATAAATTCTGCAAAACATGTTGGGTGGTGTATCTAACTTATTGTAGACAAGAGTATGTGTTACAAATGTATTTTTGATCAATGGAAAATGCCTTATTTTTTCATAGTTTTGGCTGTTTCAAACTTTCAAATCTTGAAACTTATAGAGGTTACTTCTGCGTTCCTTTATATTACCTCCATAAAAGCGCAGAGATTATGTTTGTCTGTCTGTTAGCAACATAACTCAAAGAGAATTGGACGGATTTTGATGACATTTTAAGGAAATGTCTGAAATGGTAAAAGGAACAACTGATTAGATTTTAGGGGTGATCTTGGTCACCGCTTGGATCCAGGAACATTTTTTAACACTAAAATCCCCAACATTCCCACAGCCCCTAAAACCACCAGAGTAGACTTTTTGATTGATATCGATACCGATACTTTTTTGCCCCTTGAATAAATATTTTTAAAATGAGATGATAATTAAATCACAGATTGATGTAAGATTATTCACAATTTTAATGAAAAAAAAACACTTAATAGTAATATGACAAATATAATAAATCATAATGCGCAATAACCTGCCTTAAACCAGTAAAATATCAAAACAAAACCTCATCACTAACAGTTGCAGTATCATCATGGCATCTGATATGCTGCCATAATCATGTAGCACAAAGAATACACTGCGTCTGGAATTCTAATGCAGTTTTATTGCTTAAAACTCTCAGAATTTAAAACAAATGTTAGTTTTTTATCAGCAGAGTGCTATCTCAATGCTCAAAAAAGTATTGATACCGATACTTTGACTGGCTGGTATCAAAGTATCGACTCCAAAGCATCCATACGCCCATCCCTACACCAGAGGAAGTCACCTTTCACACCCTGCCAACACAGCATTTAAACTAAATGATAAAGGTGGTTTTTACAGAGGCCAATTTTTTCACCTTTTTAAAAAAAAATGTATCATTCAAAAGTAGACAAAGCTTCAATAAATTGCTAATTGATTAGCCTGTGGGATTATTCTGGGCTTGTATTTCAAATTGAAAATGTAAAATACTTACTAGCTTACAACATTCACTTATCAGCTAACATACAACTTAAATCTTTTTTTAAATGTAGGCTGTTTTTTTAATCAATTATTTGAGGGGGAACAATTAGAAAAAAGTGTAATATAATGCTAAATGAACAAAACAGAGCACTTGATGTCAGCTGATATTGATTTATTTGATCACTTGTGAATGCACGATGGAGAAATTCTGGCATTGATGCAGCTCTGGTAGAGGACAGATGCATTCAGTGCAGCGTTGTCCAAAACATTATAAAACACCGTAACAGGCCATCTTCTAGATACATGTAAAAGTCATAATCCAACATTGACCTGGATCATGTTGATATTTTGGATCTGGTGATCCAGAAGGTTTGAGATATAAGGGGTACTGGGGGGCTGTTTGGCTTTTTGGGGAATTTTCTCAGGTGACAAACCCTATGGCTTGGGTGAGGTATGTGTTCTCTTTAGTGCTTCTAGTTAAGTCATGAAAAAGGGAGAGTATGCTGAGAATTTTACCGTGAGACGTTGAGGGAAGTGGGTCGCAAACTTTTGTTGTGATCAAAACAAGCTAAGTGAAAGCATTTTAGAGTTTGCAGTGAGGATTACTTCATTAAAAATTTATAAATCACTTGCTAGGGTCCTTTTATTAGTTCATCCTATTTGTTGGTAAATTAAAGCTCATGGGGCAATAACAGCTGTAATGGTTTACTTGGGAAGAGTGCAGATCTTGCAGAAAATCCTCAGCCCATCAGGGTATCAGGCCTTAAATCCTCAGCATTACGGCGCATTTTCATGAAAAACGAAGTAAAATTGACATTAAAGCTGTGACTATGAGCAAAAAAACAATGAAAAGGCTGCTTCTTATTCTCAATGGACCTTAAACAAATTAGATCATTGAATAGAAACACTACACAGTATTGTTTTAATTTAAAAAGATTCTCTCAGTTCTCGCAAATTGATGCTAACATGGTTGCTATGGACAACACTATGTGCATGGCACGTTCCAATCCTGTTTTGGGCTGTCTGCTGTCAATGGGCTGCATTCCATTTGAAATTTTCGCTGGCCAGCAGCATTAGGTGTTTCATAGGCTTTGTCTATTTATTTTCATATATATTTCAGGAATATACAGGAGTTTTTTCTTTTTTTTTTTCCAGTTTGCAATGACATCCAATAAAGCACTTCAATATTTTGGCCTGGTTTTTATGTCACAACGGTAACTTAAATTTCCACTTACCTACAGGGATAGTTGAAAAACTGTATGTATGCAGATCAATTCTTAAACTGTTACTATAAAATCATGACCAGTATACAGTTATACAGGTCTTTAAAGACTGCTCCCTCATTAAACCCTGCTTTACTTGAATTAATTTAATCAAACTGGACTTGCATTATATTAAAACCCCAGTGGTGCATTATTTAATTACTTATACACAACCAAATGCTGAAATAGATTTATGTCCAGTTTAAAAACTATAGCCTATGCTATTGCCTTCTGAAAATAGTTTTTACATTCCAATTTCACTTTGATAAAACTTTATCATTTCTTTTTTTCTCTCATGATTTCTCAATGGTCATTGCTTATGGATATGTATATACTTGATAATCTGCGATGTAACCCTGACTCTGACCCATAGACTGTGCTGACCCTAAATCTAGCATTTCGTGATTTTTGTCAAGCTTACAGTAAATTAATGTCTTAGATGGTGAAAAAGATTAAAACTGTAAAGATGACTCCTTTTGGAATATACTTCCCAAAAAATTATAGCAAAGAAACCAAAAGCTTAATTTTTTATACTTTGTCTTGCACATGCAAGTCACCACCATGGTTTAATCACCATTCAATGGTATACAGACGGGGACAAAATTTGCAACCGCAACTCCAGTCTTGCATGTAGTTTTGTGCTTCATATCTGTGGATGAGATTTTTACAAACAAACTTCTGTTTTTCACAAATACAAAATATTTTTTTACAACCATGCAAATCTTTTACTCAACATTCACAAACTTGAATTTTTCAGGCAGATTTTTTTTTTTACAGGATGAAAAAACTTGATATACATTTACAAACTCTGAAATTATTGGTAAACATTAATTTCTAACTGCAAAATCTTTATGACTTTACATCGGTCCAGGGTCTATACTGCACGGTGAAAGGACAGCACAGAGGCAGCAGAAAAAGCCTCTGGGTGGCTCTGGATTAAGAGAGTGGATCCATGGGTGAGCAGCAGGGCACATGCTGAGGCCTGATCAGCATCGGCAGGGTCACCTGAGGGAGTGTGTCTGATGTCCGAGAGACCCGAAGCACCCAGATATCTCAGGATACATCACTGATGATGTGCCCTGGCTTTGCATCAGAAGATGTATCATCACAACATAGATAACAGCTTTCACATGAAGTCTACGATTAACACCAAGAGCAGCCAATAGGAAAAAAGAAACCTCCAAAAAGTGCCTGGAGTAGGGAGATTTTAATGTAAAACCCAATATGGCATGATATATCTTGCTGATTATTTTACTTTAATTTACTTTTTTATTTCACAGGGACAAAGCATTTTAAAAAACAAAGGAACACTTCTAAATATATCCTTTTATTTTAAGTTATGTACTGAAACTTGAAGGATAATTGTTCTCTTTAGTTCTGCCTGAAATGCATACATGTAACAATCCTGATAAATTTAATGCATGGGGTCGTTTTTTAAATTCCAATTCTGAAATCCACAATTATTCAACTTGATCCAGTTTTTAGCTTGAAAAGAATGTGACATTGACTGTGATTCAGTTTCCACGTTAGTACATAATGAATCCACTCGGTTACTTCCTGGATTCAGATTATTCTTACAGCATTGATGTTGCCATCCAGTGAAGACCTGTCCATCACTGCAAGTTATTTGACCACAGAGATAATAACATATTTTGTTTATACATAATTCAGATTTCTCCTCCCTGTACTGTAAATGGAAAGTTTTTAACAAAGCTAATGCACCTTAAACTGTATGGGTGCCAAATTCTGGCCTTTTTATTTCCCCCTTTTTAAATATCAAAACAGAAACTAAAGTTCTTGTACATTTTGATTTGGGGGAAAAAGTCCAACAAAGAGTTACAAAAGATGTCATACGAGGATAACCAGCATTAACTCCTTAAAACTGATCTGAGATTATTTCTTAAAGTTCTCCCCAACGGAGTTAATGGCCATTCATTGCTGCTAATTTGTGTTGAATTTGTCAGATTAAAAAACACATACTTCAATTTAAAAGAAAAAGAAAAGTCATGTCTTTTGGAAGCAATCTTGATTATATTTTTAGAGCCAAACTGACGGGGAACAGTTGGTTAAAATGAACCAGATTTATCATTTTGCTCAACATCCATTCACTGCAGCATTTGTTACTCTGATCCTGCCGTTTTCACTGAGCTAGTTTGTGATGGAAACTTTCTATAAGCTAGAACTGAACAGAAGGTGATAAGACAAAGACACAATTGATAATGACATTAGTAAAATCTACATAGCATTGAGACAAAGCCACTAAATCACAAAGCAAGACCTCACAAAATTGAAAAAAATACTAAGTAAAAACATGCAGGCACAAGTTCACATATAGATGCATCAAAGCACAATCTGGTCAGTAAGCAGCGTGTTTCATTCAAGACATGGACAGAGAGATGGTATTTAACATACACATAAGACCAAGGACTAACATTAACAAGATGGCAGTGGCTGACAAACTTTTCAATATAGACAGGTTTGACAGCTCACTAGTCACTAGTTACGTTTACATAGAGAACTTTTGATAAGATTGAACGTCCAATCGGAATAAAAATGCGTCATGTAAATTCCTCAGCTGATCTGATTGACCTCGATCAGATCAGAAAGAATTTTCAATCCGATTGAGAGGGGTGGTTAAACCTTTTCATGATCGGATCAGCAGCAAAAAATAACCATGGAAACACTCATTCTGATCGCTTCCGGGTGTATGTTGTTTCTGCGCATGCTTGAACCACGTGGGGTTTACGTGACGTAACGAGTTTCAGGGAAGACTTGAACACTGGCGGCAGCAAAACAGAATGGGACCATGGCGGGTACGGTTTTATCGGAAAGTGAAAGAGTTTCAGGATTATTGAATATTCAACAGTCAAAAGGTTCAAAATAAAAAAAAAGAAATCCCTCCTTCTTCTGAACTAGTACGCACTGGGCCTGTAAATGTGTTGGCTGGAATCTCTGATCAGATTTTTTCAATCAGATAGATTAGACATTAGTTTTTGTTTTTTAAATTGTGTTTTAAACGAGACTTAAAAATCACATATGTATTGATTTCCCTGATGTATGTTGGGATGTTATTTCCCTCTTGTGAAGCTGTAACAGAAAAGCTGACTGTCCTAAGGCACTTATCTAACACAATCCCCTCTTGAGACCGCCCTTGTGATTCGATTTACACTCGTTCTAATCGTAACAAAAGATTCAAGAGAAGGGGGAACTTTCCGTGTGTAATTTTATTAGGAAGACATAAATTTGCATACTTAATTGCGTTTTCCCAACCCAAGAGACCATATTTCCTTAAAATTATACAATGGTTAAAATGTTTAGTGATATTGACAAAGATTTTGACAAAATCCTTTTTTGGGGCTGCTGACCTGCCCCGGATAAGCGGATGAAAATGGATGGGTGGATGGATATTTGCAATAAATTGAAACACACACACACATGCAAAAAATAATGTTATCAGAAAACAAAACTCTCCTTACTGTCATTATATAAGGGTTTTTGGTTTTGTGTCATGTATTTTTGGTTTGCTGCTTTATTTTGTAGTTTCCTCCCCTGTGGTTCTGGTTAAGTTCTGTCAATAAGATCACCTGGTCCCGTCTGTTCATTCACTTCACCTGTTCCGCATTTGTCCCTCGGTGTATTTATTCTCCCTTGGTTTTCAGTTCCCTCGTCAGTTCATCCTGTTGGTTTTCCTTGTCATGTGCTTGCTTAGCTTCCCTATTGGTTTTCTTGTTTATCTTGGTTTTTGGATTAACCCTTTAACATTATTTTTCATCTGCCTCGTCGTTCTGCATTTGGGTCCATTCATCCGTGCTCACCGTAACACAGGATGAGCAAATCTGCAGGCTCTGGTCTCATGTTGCTGATAATATGCAGCAAAAGCGCGAAATGTTATGCATACATTTTGTAGGATGTACAAACAGGTAATGAGAATACATTGAGCAAGAAGCTTACAACATTTGAGTTGAGCTATATTTAACAAAAGCAAATGCTTTTGCTTCATTTACCAGGATTTTAGTTTTTATGATGAAGACAATAGACAGAACTTTGACAAAGAATCTAGGCCAAGTTAGAGTTAAAAACGCCGGTTGTGGCATGTTTACATGGAACACGTGTATCAACAACAAACCAAAATGCATACTTATAAAGGAATGACTTGTCAGGAAGGGTCAATCACCCTTTAAAGACAGGTTGAGTTTAAGGTGTATAAGTAAAAAAAGTTGAGTTGGGCATCTTTTGAAGACATCTCTATTGATTTAAGTTGGATTCATTTTCATTTTAAACAGTTACTACAAAATGGTAATTTCCGTTTTAGCTGATGCTCCAAGCAGATGAGAATTAACTGAATTGATATTGTTGGTATTTCCAAAGAAAATGAACGTTACTTCGTTTGTGTTGTATTTTAGTTCCAAGTACAGAGCGAATGGTGCTCACGTGTAGGAGGGATGAAGGGGTAGAAGGATCATTCAAATAAAAAAATTGAAATTCAAGTTATGTTTTGATAGCTGTTATCCACCCCTGCCAGTGTCTCCTTTAATTAATCCAATTAAATCCATGCAACCCTCTAAAGGCAGACCAGTATATGAATTTTGATAAACTGATGACGTCTGACTTAATTGTCACTACTCTTCTCATTTGTGGTCTTACCTGATCAGATTATGCCAATTTGTAACATGACTTTCCAATTTTTTATATATAAAATAAGATTTTTCTTTTTTCTGGATACTGAGTCTTTCTAATACTCATTTGTCTGTAAATTACAAGTAAATGGCTACTAGTCACTGTTGGCATAATGGGTCTATATCATGCTGCTTTATGAAATACACCTGTTGTGACAAAACACTTTCTGATTCTTGATAATATCACACCACATTCCTGCAAAGGGTTCACTCACCTTATCATCTCACCACTGAATTCTGGCCTGTAAAAAAAGCTGCAAACTTTGGCCAAGGTATTCTCGTTTCTGTGACAGGAACCTAATGGTTTCTGACAGGGTGTGTGATTTCCTCAAAGCCATTTAGATATGGCCCGGGTCTCGTTGCAGCTAAAGACAGGATTCAATAAGTAATGCCTCAGCAGACCCCAGCACCTGGCGGTCCCCGTCACCCTCTGGCTGACTGTAATCATTTGTGATAGCCCCTGTACGCTTTGTGGTCTCCCAACAGCACATGTTACTCTCAGGCTTTTAGATGGGCATCAAAATGCATTACATCCAAAACAGTAGATGGGGTGCTAAATGCATGAAACCAGGATGGAAATAAAGATGTTAACTCTATAAGCAGACTAAGATTGTTGAACTGTGTTACAGGACATTACAGCCTGTAATACATATTCCACTCTAGAATGCGCCGCTTGCTGGCAGCAAATTGTAGCAGCTCCGATCATACAATTTAATAATTACTTACCA
>JBBBVU010000001.1:21352777-21373828 GCA_037177055.1 Atherinosoma microstoma | reverse complement strand
GATAGATAGATAGATAGATAGATAGATAGATAGATAGATAGATAGGTAGGTAGGTAGGTAGGTAGGTAGGTAGGTAGGTAGGTAGGTAGGTAGGTAGATAGATATACTTTATTGATCTCACATTGGAGAAATTCATTCAATTCATGAATGGGGTTTACATGCAATTGTTCCCAGAGCACAACGGTTTGGAGTTTGTTTACTTTCACATTGAATATGTCAGTAACATAACATTTTCTTTTCTACAAGTGAGTTGATTATTGTGCATGAACTGAGAACCATTTGAGTCTGCACTGCATAGCTTCTTTCATATCACCAGATACAGTGAATTAATTTAACAGGAAAAATGAGACATTCTTCCCAAAAGACTGCAATTGTGTCATGACCAAACGTGCTGTGGCTCAAGCTGTGGTTGTCACCAGTAATTGCTCAGTAGTAAAGTGGAAATGGCTGACGCATGAACACAAGATTGTGATTACACAGGGAATCTATATAAACCCTGGCTGGCCTGGTGCTGAGAAGGTGCATGTTGGTATTTATTGTCTGGAAAAGCTGATAGATAATCAACTTTCTCCAATGCTGTTCATGGCTTAAATAATGACATTTCCTGTTCAGCCTAAAATTATCAACACATATGACACATTTTTAATTAATAAGGAATTTTATTTAATCAAAAGGTTTCTTCTGGCTGGAAATACCATGTGACAAATGATGGTAAGATATTGTGATAGAGGCTTGATTTAAATTTTTTTCTTCTATGTTTTCTTTTACACTTTTACGAAATATGCCACATGCAGAGTTATTGATATCCTTTCTGATTGATCCCTCGTGAAGCCTCTATTTACTATTATGCCAATCAAATGGTTCTTGTAATTCCTTATAAGCTATTTTTTGCACCTCCACTGGTATTTTGGAGCACTTGTCTTTTTATATTCCCTTCTGCATTCATTGAGGCTGAGAGTCTTCCTCTAGACTGTGGTTGACTGCTGTCATCATGTTGGGTTATGACCAGGGGGTTATCCTCAAACTAAGCATTTAAAAAAATCTAACTTAGATAAAGTAAAATACATTTTTGATAAATTCTGCGATAAAATAAAGCAAAGATAGAGTTGTTTGAGTGATATCGTTTTTATTTTGCAAATAAAAGAAGAACTCAAACTAAAAAACAAACAAAAAAACTTGACCTTGTGCACCAGTAAAACTTCCAACAATTTAAAGAGCTGAAACATGTTGTCAGTGAGTTTGAATATTATTACTACTGTACATATGTAATTTTGCTAAATAAGACAAATGGGTTAATATTCAGTTTGTCTTTGAAAACTATGATGTGAAAAATGTCTTGTTTCCTTTTACAACTATCTCATATGTTGACTTTATCCACTTTTCTAAAACTCATAAAACACACAGTCTATGTCCTTGAGGTAAGGAGGCTGGGTGAAGGAGTCTCCCTCCTTTGAGCCATGTAGCTCTACTTGGTAAACGCTGACACAAACAGAAAACTGATTCGCTTTTGTGTCAGGTAAGGCGTCAGGGGGGAACAGCTCGTGATAAATGCAAAATTGATATTCATAGTGGAGCTTTACTCCAGCGGCAGGGTGCACTGATCAGAGTGTTCATACAAAGTTTCATTTGCAGAGCCAAGCAGGCGTGCAGACCACGCAAACATGCACACATGCACATCCAGAGCCTTTTTTATCCTGCTTATGTCAATTCAGAGTGTGATGGCTCTATTTTGTATCCCAGTTTGTCACCCTTTCAGAGCTGAGACCTGGTTGTGCTTTACTATCTTTCTTGCTGTGACTGTTCATCAGATGTGTGGTGGGAAAAAATGTACATGTGCTGTCCTCTTGGACTCTATACATCTTTAGATTTTTTCCCCATTAAGATGCACAGCAGCTTTGAAAGTTATTTGTTGTATATTGCAATTTTTGAATAGAAGACAACACTTTTCAAAATGAGAAGGAAAGATGTGACATGCAAGGCTGATTAAATTTAATGGTCATCCCATAGGAACTTGATGCTTTGCCTTCTCACTGCCGCTATTTCCATGATTGTCCTTTCCATGAAAGTCATTTGGTCTTAGGTGTCTTTTAGGTTCTTCAGCTTCACAAGCTTTGTTTCTTTGACCTTATACAAGTCCCAATGGCTCTATGCCACTTGTTGTTCTCAGAGGCAATTCTAGGGTATCTAGGAGCCCCAGGCAGAATTTCACCAGGGGTCCCTCCAACAAGCATTCATTGGCCTTTTATTACCTCCACCAAGGCAGAGGTCATGTATACAGCTGCGTTAGTTACTCTGTCTGTTAGCAACATAACTCAAAAACTTATGGACAGATTTTGATTAAATTTTCAGGAAATCTCAGAAATGGAAGAAGGAACAAGTGATTAGATTTTGGGGGTGATCCAGAACTCCGCCTGGATCCAGGCATTTTTTAAAGGATTCTTTACAGTAGGGAGACAGGGATAATTTTTTCCATTTGAGCTTCTAACTCAAAAATAATGCCCAAAATCATTGGCAAAACAAAAGTTACAATAGCTTGTCAAGGGCTGTGCTTTCCGAGTGCTTCTAGTCATGATATTGTATACTTATAACTATTAGTATAACATGTCAATATTATCTTTAAGGGCAGTGTCACAAAATAATTAATACTTCAATTGCAACTTTTGGATGTTCCGATTGCAACTTTTGAATGTTCTTTGGCAGCTTCTACTTCTACTGATTTTGACTTCATTACCTGCTATTTTTATTTAATTAAACAAGGACAATATGAAGATTAAACTATGTGCTAAAGCCTAAAATATTACCCTTTTACGATTACATTTACAGCTAATACAGCACATACATAAACATGTAGTTTTCAGAAGCATAAAGCCTACTGGACATGGAAAATAAAATATAAACACTAATTGCAATAACTTATATCCCTTTAGAAGTACATGCCAGGTAGTGAACAGGACCAAGACAGACTGAGCAGCTCTGAGCTAAACTAACTTCTGTATTATTTGCACTACTTACCACTGTTTTGATCTCTTCTTTACTCTTTCTGTTTTTTCTGTCTTTCCTTTGTCATTGGCAGATGGAAAACGTCTAATCTTTATGAACCTGTTGCCTCCTGTTTATTTACATAAGATGCACTGCTACCAAGAGGTGGGGGTGGGAGAGAGTTCTGTAGTGGTCAGCCACTGTCATTGCAAACTCTTCATGTTGTCACTGCTCTGTCTTGATTCAAAGTTGGTTGGCCTTCGGAGGCCCCTTCCTGGCGCGGCGCCCCAAGCATTTGCCTAGTTTGCCTGTTGGCAAGCCATGCCTCTGGTCATACTGAAACTCCCCGAATTTATAAATGTGATTGTTTCTGTCTCAGAACATATGCATTGGAGTTGAGTCGAGTTGCAACAGCCTGTGCAAAAAACAGGCACTTTATTAGATTTTACAGTAAAGATTAAAGGAAGAGGGGGAAACAAAGAAAAAAAAGTCATGCTTCATTCATGGAGTTTGTGTACTTTAGGGGTGTTACAGAAAGTGAAGGGAGATCCCACTTTTGTTTTTTTCACAGGCGACTCCCTACACTATAAACAGATGTGCAATATTGTTCCATTTGTCAATACAAATGCTCTTATCAGAGGGCTTGGCAGCCCCGGGATGCAGCCTGGGTTCATTGTTGTTGTCCCTCCCTTCATGTTTGAGGTGATTTATATATGCATTCAGTCATTACAGAAGCTCAGTGTGTCACTAATGAGAAGTTTAATGAGACTCTCTCCATGGACTAGCGACCAGGGCCAAGGCCTCAGACGGATTATGAAATCTCTTATTTCCTCTCGCAGCATGGGGTGTTTTTCATTACTGCATAGTACAGATGCGTACAGAATCCTCTTTCATTGTGGGCTCCACAGCTGTGCCACAGAGAGGTGAAAACACTACTCTGGCTTGAGCCACAGTGACGTTACAGATCAATGACATGATGTGTCAACTGTGGTGCTGTTCATATTTTCTTTTTCTTTTTTTTTTTTTGCTCTTTTTTTAAAACCACTGGTTTATGGAAAGTGACTTCTGGGATACCCTTTGATTTTTATCTGTGTGTAAGATGTTAATGCTGAATTTATCCCACTGTTGCACCAATTTGGACTTGCACTGTACTACAGTCAAAATGACTGGCCAGTGAAAAGTTGCAGAACAACAAAGTATACAATATAGTCGTGCAAAAAAAATATTCATACCCTTCCATTAAAGAAAAGGCAAATTTCTTAATAGTAATTTAAATAACTGGAGACTGAAACAAGTAATAATAAATATGAATTTGCTAAATTATAATTTAGTGAAATACAACATTGTTTAATTGAGTTGAAAAAAGTGATAAAAAACAAACAATACGGTCCTGGACCAATGAGAGCACTTTGCTGATGAGCAGTGGCCCAAAATACCTGTCAACAGGTGTAAAAGTCTGATTGAGAGTTACAGAAAACCCCTGATTGCAGTGATCGCTTCAAAAGATTGCTCAACAAAATATTAGCTTATGAGTGACGTAACGTATATTAGTTTATCATATTTTTTGCTTCTTTTAAAAAAAATATTTCTATTGAACCACAATTAAAAAACAATGTCAGGATTTTCATAAAATTTGTATTTATTTTTTACTTTTGTCAATTTCAGCTTATTTCACTGACAGCTGTATTTTTTCCTTCTGTAAAGGAAGCGTATGAATAATTTTTTGTACAACTGTAATATATATAATATAAACTCAACAGTTAGCTTTTTTTGTCCCCCCCCCCCCCCAGTGTCTCTTTCAGTTCAATTTAGTTCAGTTCAAATGTTGTCAGAACAGGAAAATTAGTGTGTCTGATATATAAGTGCGGCGCCTGCTGTTTGGAGCATGGGAAGGATATAATAGATATGAAGGTTTCTTGGGTCCCTGATTCTGACTGAATGAGTATGATGTCCTGTGTGTTTCAGCTTTTATGCAGAATATTGCACTGAAATCTGTATTTGTCCTGTGTGTTTCCCCTCAGTTTAATTAAGATGTTGGGTTAGTACTAATTAGATTAATTCTTACAGAGAGGAACTGCTGTTAATTTTTTTTTAAATCTCATCTTCTGAGCAGATTCACGAGAGGGAAAAGATTTATCTGTTTTATTGAATAATTCCACATTAAACTGTTACGTTTTTGGTTTGAGTTATTTCTGTATAATGACTGCATTCCATGGAATTTGCAGACCATTTACTGTATTTTTGTCATAGCCAGGTTGCAGAATGTTGCTAGACAGAATAATTATGTGGGGCACATATGGCTTTTACTTCATTGATTGTAATGAATTATGACACAAAGATAATACATCCCAAAAGTATGTTGGAGCCAAAGTCAATATATGGTACCATTAAGATCAAGATCACAGACATCTGTGGAAGTTAGATCAGAAAATAACTGAGTTATTTTCTTGCATTAGAAAGTCTCATGTCATCTTTAGTTCCAGTTTGTCTTCAAGCATCAAACTGCTGCTCTTCTGACATAATTCAGAATAGGTGATTCAACCCCCACACTTCATTAATTCCTTGACCAGCTAATTATCTTGTTTGACTCTTGGACTGAAGATGAGAGTATCTTCCAGTCCAAGCAGCAGGCCAACATGTGATACATCAATGGCATCCACCTCCTTTTATGTTGCATTGAATTATAAAGTTCATGTGTTTTTATCATTGTTCTCATTTATTTTGGCTCAGTTAATGAATGTTTCCTTTGAAACAATAAGTTCTCACCTTTGGCAGTAGGGATGTCTTGACCGGCATGGACAGAAACCCAGATTCTTGTTTTTGCAGGATAGGAAGTCTTCAGTCTTCAGGTGAAGCAGTGAATCACATTTTGCCCATCATACCAACATCAGATTCCAAGTAGCAGTACCGTTAAGGAATGGTGTTAAATCTCAAGTTTGTCATCATCTAATCTGAAATTACCACATTGAAATTGGATTTTGACTGGCACAGTTGTTCACGCTGTCAATAACTATTGTTATTATTATTAACACTGATGATGACAGTTAGTAATGATAATGTTGATGATAATATTATTGTTATTACTTTTACCATTATTATTACAATCACTATCAATATCACTGTTAACAATTATTACAATACTTGTACTAATTATTGGTTCAAGTATTATAATTTTGGGGTTTTGATGTTGGTTTTGTTATTATGGTCATTATTGTTATTATTGGTCTTAATTATATTGCGTTCTCTTTATTTTTGTTCACTTTTATATTTATTTGTTAAAATGGTTTGCGATTCATCTTGTCTGCCAAGGAGCAAAGAGGATGGTGATATTTAAAAAAAAAAACAATAATATTGTAATGGTTGTACACATATAGACATTTAGATAAGAAATGAAATGTGGTGAAGCAGGATAACTGAAAGGAAAAGACATTGACACAGGGAAAAAGGGTGGGATTCAGTTAGCTTACACTTCTTCCCACTCCTTTTTGAACAGTGACATATTCAAATAGATGTTAAAATCTTTCTAATCAAGTTCATATTGTCTATCTCAAATTATTAAGACTCTTAGTTTTCCTTTTAATCAGACACATAAGAACAGAAACAATTTTCTTATCTGTCTGATAAAAGGAAAACTAAGAGTGTTAAAATCTTTGTTTCATACTGTTCAAATAAAGCTCATCCTCATATTTGTGTTACATGTCCACATATTGCTGTAAGCCAGGACAGTGGATTATTTATGATGTATGTTGTTATATGATATATCATATATATTGGGTTTTTTTCCTACTTGTTCATTCTGACATTAATAATAATAATTCTGTAAGATTATTATTTGTTGCTTTTCAAGAACCTCATGGACACTTTACAACAACAACAATAAAGAAAAACAGTAATAGATCAAATCAACTTACAATAAAATAATGAATGGCAGTGTATTTGCATGTACAGTAGTTAATGAATAATGGTAAACTGTAAATGGACTGTATTTGTTTAGCGGTATTCTAGTCATGTTGACCACTCAAAGTGCTTTGACAATGCATGTCACATTCACCCATTCACACACACACACACACACACACACAGCACTTATATTGGAACATACCATTGCCTCTGTACACATTCATAGCCCGACAGGCACATTGGGATGCAACCTGGGGTTCAGTGTCTTGCCCAAGGACACTTTGACATGTAGTCAGGGGAAGCTAGCAATCGAACCACAGACTTTCTGGTTGGTAGACAACTGCTCCTCCCTATGAGCCACATGATCAATCAATCTTCAACAGATGGGTTTTGAGTCTGGATTTGAAAATAGGGAGAGTTTCAATGTTTTGGATGTCTGGTGGCAGAGAATTTCAAAGCTGGGGAGCAGAGTGACTGAAAGCTCCGCTTCCTGGTGCTGAGATGGGCAGAGGGCACAGTGAGGTGGATGGAGGAGGAGGATCTGAGGGAGCGCACTGAGGTGGTGATATGAAGGAGGGCAGACAGATAAGCAGGGGTGAGGATGGACAGATTTAATTTGATCTGTCATTGTATTTACTTTGTCTTTATGTATGTTGTTATTACCTTTCATGTTCAGATAAAATCATCTACCAAGCCATCTATTTTTCAATATATTAGTCAGTAACAATAAGTTGGTGCAAAACAGTCTGGGATCCTATGTTTAAATGTGCACACAATATGATGTTCTGTGAGTTAACTCTATCAACTACTCACAACTACTACTTTCCAAATGGTGTTCTGTATATGAAAGAATAACAACAGAGCTCCTTACACAGTTTTCAGTACATATACCACATTGCAACACAAATAATTGTACTGTATTCAAAGAAAGGAGCCTGTCATTGTGTGTGGGTGTGTTTGTTTTAGCAAGTGTGTTTTAGAATACAGTATTCATTACATTCACTAAACTTCTGTTTAATGCTGTAATTAGAATATTTTAAAAGCTCATTGTAATATAAAACAACATTTAGTAAGACTAATTAAATTAGTTCTATACGACATTACAACAAAAAAGTTTGCTATTCTAGAAAAGGCATCTTAACTACAGCTGATGCCCTGTTTTTTTTTTTTTTTTTTTTGGTATGTTGCTGTATTACCTTTATACTAACATAGTACACTAGTCTAAAGATTGAACACCTGGAGATTGAGCGCTGCCTAATGTGTAAAAACAAGATGTTGATTTTGAGCATTCTAATAGAGCATCTTCTGGATGCCGTGGAACAGGAGATTTGCATCATGGATGTGCAGCAAACAAATCCTGCAGCAAGTATGTGGAAAGTATCCAGCATCTTTTTGAATCTGTCACTTTTTTTTCCAACTTTTTGATGACAAACTGTATCTAAATAGATCAGTCCATGTGACAACAGGAATTGCAATCAGTCCAAGAATATACTGCACTCATGGTGTCAGAGAGAGTCTGTATGACAACCTTTTTTTTTGTTTTTTTTCAAATTACATTTTTATTACAATGATTTGCTGTTACTATTAACTGATGCCATTGACAGTTAATTTACATTACAGTTTAACATTAACTTACAACTATTATGTGATGCAGTTCTTCACAGTCCACTTGATTCTCTCTTGTATGAAGTCAATGACACAGGAAGACAAGTGGGTTGATATACAGGGTTTTGTTTAGTTTAAATGCTGTTTGGATTCACGGTGGTTCAGATTTTTACTCTTGAGCTAAATCCTTTCTCAGCCATGTTAGATATAATGAAGCATGGAGTGAGGAAAATCACCTATTTAACCCTCTTTAAGGGGGCCATGTACAAAATCTTGCTGGAAAAAATTCTTAATTCTAATGTGGATTTAGCAATTTAATACACACCAAAATGGCAACATGGATTATCTTGACCTCAACATTTGTTATTTTCATGTGATGTGGTTTTACCTTTTGAGTATCCGTATTTCCAAAAAAGTGCTGTTTTGTTTGACTGAGGTGGTAAATGGCATACCTAAGGCATCTAAAACTGTGTCATATTAATAACTCCTCAAGTTAATTATCTTCAAAATCCAGCCTCATGCTACTCTCTGGACATAACGCAGTTGGATACACAAGATGTTAGCATGATATCCCCAATGTACGGAGCGAGTGTCAGCGGTTAAAAAAAGAAAAAAAAGCCGGTGGAAATCCGTGCACACGGATTATTAAACTGTGGTCTCTGTTTTGCACTCTGTGCACACAGATTTCCGCTAGCTTCTTTTTTTTTTAACTGCTGACACTTGCCAGGCTCTGTATCCATGTAAGATGCTGGCAGTTTTTTTGTTTTTTTTTCTGTCACCGTTTCTGTTAATATCCTCACTCTCATTTCTCTCAGCAGACTATTCATCATGTTTCTTGTATATCTTTTCTGCACACGTACTGCTGCCCTAGGTATTTGCCATGATGGGACAACAGTTTGCTAAAAAGGGGACTCATGGGGTGAAGTCTTGACCCCAGCTCTGTATTAAACCTTGTCAAGCCACAGTGGACCATGCCAAACCGCAGTGGCAAACGAGAGCATGTAAATTCTGAACTCTACATCACATTCCCTGTCGGCCACATCGTTCTTGCAACACTTCTCTTGTGTTTGCTGGTGGTTTTGTTTTGTTATTCTTTTTCTTTACTCTCTCTTTCTATAAAAAAAGAAAAAAGCAAACATTCAAGTTTAAGAAGGAATAATTTTCCAATTTCAGCTGGCAGTTTTTTTCTTGGCCTGTCAAGTCAGCTTTTGGGGCCCAGCAGAGATATTCCTGTTTGGGAAAACAAAGCTCTCAAAAACCTTAATGCCTGTCTTGGCTCCTGCAACTGTTATTATGATTGCTTAAATCGAACAGAACAGCCAGAGGCAAGTACATTTTCAAATGCAGTGGGGAAGGGTAAGCCAGTATGTGAGCTTTGTGTAAATTTGTATGTGCATGTGCATATTCATGTAGTTTTAGCACATGAGCAGCTTCTGTATTTTCCCTTAGTTATTACTTTATTAAGAGGCACACAATGCACTCAACTGTTGACATGCAAATGGGAGGTTTTTAGTGTTAATATTTATGACTTGGAGGCAAATTCATGCAATCTGTTTTCATGTGCCCTTCATTTCTGAAAGTGTTCATTCTGAATGTTTTTTGCTTTTTACTATTCATGAATTGACTACATTCCAACTGATTAGAACGTTGTAATCATACAATGAGAGTTAAACCATTCGACCAATGGTCCATTATGGTTTTGAGGGTTAAAGCTTGGTTTTAAGGCGAGAGCTTGAATAGCAGGTGTGTTGGTTAAGGAAATGCTTTATGATAATGTGGTGTCTCCATGGCAAATGTGTGTGTGCATGTATATGTGGCTTAAATGTTGACCAGTCCTTGGTAATGCTGGCAGACTTAGATTTCAGGGCCACATACACAGTCGCAAGGATAAAAGCTGGATTATTCTGGAATCTCAGACATCTTGGCCAGAGGCAGCTTTGATAAAGCCATCCCAGTGTATACAGTTCTGAATGGAATAAGAGAGTGGAGGCATGCATCGGCGGAAAGACTGCACACTGTGCCAGTCCCTGGTGTTAGTACATCACAGCCACCAAAGATTTTGTTTATCTTATTTGGATGTGCCAGAACTTTTTACTGAGTATTTGTCAGATCCTGTGAGTGTGAGATGACACAGCTGAGGGAAATTAGAATTAAAATTTATGCTAAACACTGGAATGTTTTGACTTAGCAATGCATTTGTGTTCTCAAGGGGAAAATGTTTCCCCCTTTTATCAGTTATTAATCAAGGCTATGTATCCTGCTCTGGTGGTGTTCCATGTGTTTATCTTTTAATGTGTGTGCATACTTTTGAGTTTGTTTATTCGTGCATTTCACTTTGGAGTTCATATTTGATGCGTCACAGTTTGTATGTGTTGCTTGTGATTGCTGTTTTGTTCAGTGCCCATACTGCTGCAGTGTGCAGCTGCAGAACAAAGCACACAAAGTGCTCTAACATGTAGGGAAGGGTCGGAAAACAGATTTAGGGACACTGTTACTTCTGATCATATGCTAAGTAGCAGAGTGAATGTGGCCAAAGAAAAATAGCCAAATGCCTTCCAAATACTTACTTACATATTTATTCAACCATAAATAGCTGTATTAATCGGTAGGGAATCAGTAGTCTTAATTGCTTTACATTGTATACTGTTAAAATTGGGTTTGTCCAGTTGCAAATTAAATGAGAAAATGCTCGCTGTAACTGTTTTTGCATTGGTCAATCAAACTGATATGTTGTAGGTAACAGCTGATCACAGTTTACAGAGTTATTTCACATCAAAAGGTTTATTTTCCTTAAACTCTGCACAGTGGAATTAATGGCTTTCTTACCGTTTTTTTCTCATCTTCAGGAGATCACGGCCAACTAAATGCAATAGAGCTTTATAATAAATCTGCGGGATCTTTTATTCATGAGGTAGCCTCGATAGATCTGTTTCACTAGTGGCAGTACCTGTTTTGTTGTCCCTACGTAAATGAGACTACGACTCCGGGGCCCCCCATTTACTGCAATCTCCATGTCATTTGGGAGATTTTGAAGCTAAAATCTGTTTTTGCAAGTGTGGGTCAAACAACTGAAGGAGACAGGCATTGATTGACAGCTAATGATTCAGACATGACTGTGCAAGTGTTGATAAATAAGTAGAAAACAGATCTACATTCTCTCTATATATATGCATGTACATGGACAACTCACAAAAATAAGGGATATTCAGCTTCCATGTGAAATTAACAGAACACATAAAATGTTCAAGCTACTCTGAAATGGAGGAATTTGCCTTGTTGTACTTAAATGCCCTACATTCATAATATATCATACAATTTACTGAAAGAAAAGCTGACAACAGCTTAGCAAATCACAATATAAAAAATGTCAATATCTCAATAACTTGTCATGTGTTAGGTGTCGTCTTGGTCTGATTCAAATTCAAATTTATTGATTTATAGAGCGTTTTTCATATGTATATGCAACACAAAGTGCTTTACATAAAAACATACAACAAATGATGATGTCTACATGGCAGCAGTGTGATAACGAGGACTGTTTAGATACATGTTGTCATTGAACCAGAACATTTAGTGAACAATTCATGGTTCAGACACCTTTTGGGAAATTTTTCATGCTATTCACCTTGTTGAAAACAGCATGTTGTTCAATAAGTACTTAAACATTGAACAGTTGTATGTGTGCATTCTAACTTTTTGTATATATATATATATATAATGTTTATTTTAAAGGGCCAAAGATTTTCTCTGCATTGTATGATGTGGATGTTTTATCTCCATGTGCCAGTTTGCTGGGAACCAAGCTTTAACCAAATTTTATCTACAGATAAAACATACTCCAGATTTGGAGGGGAAAGATTTATGTGTAAAAAATTGCATCTAATGAAAAGTCCTAATTCCTTATCAATGAATGAATGAACCAACCAACCAACCATATTCACACACACACACACATTTGTACATAAAATTATGTCTCTTAGAACACTGTTCTAGCCTTCACCAACCGCGTTGGGGAAACTAAGACACTGGAAGTTTAAGTAAAAGCTGTCAACCAGTCAGATAAAGCAAAGTGAGCTCCACTCTGGCTAAACCAAAGTCTTGCAATTGCCAAGAAAAGCCTTCAGTGTTGGTCCTTCCTCTTTTTTCAATCAACAAATGATCTCCGGCTCTTACATATGGTATCAGATGTTGTCAACATCAATGCTATCCTCTATTCTTTCATAACTACAGTAAAATCTGCCCAGCCCAAAACACAAGTTGGAATCTGGCAAGATGGACTCTCTCATGGTTGTGATCTCACAAATCCAGCTGCCTTGGAAGGGAATGTGCCAGTCTGGCAAAACAGAGAAACTTGCAGACAGATACATAGCATTGAATCAGTGGAAAAAGTGGAAAGACAGAAGTTCTCATTGGCTTCAGTATCTCCCTGGGACTTTGTTTATTCCTTGTTTGCTGTGTTGTAAATACAACAAATCATTGAATAGTTCCCACACAAAGGTTTACTTTTCCTGGTGCTTATGATAAGGAAAACCAGGGCCTACAACAAATGAGTTCAAAGTCACACTGTGTTGCATCATTAAAACTTTATGATATTGCTTTTGTACTCTGGGATATGTATCAAGATATGTATTGATCTATATAGGAAGGATACATTTGCACCTTAATTAGCTGTATATTATATTGTATTATTAGGCTACAAAAGCTTTTTGCAAGAGTCAGGAAGACAGCAATGATTTACTATCCAGAAACACTGTTTTTATACAACTGCAGCATTTGCGTATTCCGGGTTACTGCTTCTTTCATTACTTTTAATGCAACATCATTAATTTCTAATGTAATATTTGTAACAGATGCATTAGAGAGCTCATTACTGTGTATGTGTGTACTGCAGAAACTGGATATGATTGTTCTCTGCTGATAGAGAGAAATAACACATTTATGTTATTTCCTTGGTCCAGCCACTCATTAAGAAACTAGCCTTGTTTTTGTCTCATCAGAGGTGGTTGCATTATCTAAAAGTATGTGGTCACTTATTGTTGGTAAACTCACTCTACTGGCCTTTTTCCTTAGCTTAATATCTTTTATGATTATCTTGAGTTGCTGACTAAAATTGTGAAGGTAAAAAGGAGAATCATGGCAGTTATCACTGTACTCATAGCAAAAAGAGTTTTTGAAGTTTGACATGACCTCTTTGGAGTTTGTATGTCCAGTTTCCTTCCACTTTCATGCATATTATTTGCTTAGGAGGTGATTCTAAACTGATAGCAGGTCTAAATGTGAGTCTGTGTTGTTGTCCGTCTTTGTGTTAGCCCTGTGATGGACTGCCTCTTGCTTAATGTTCACTGGGAGAGGCTTCAACCCTTCTATGATACTGAACAGGACGAGTGAAAGGAACAGATGGATGGAAAAGAAAAATCCACTGGTTTTATTTTAATCCATAATATTTCTTTAATGGTATTTTTTGTAACCCTGCTTCATTTATGTACTAAATTTGGGCTTGAGTTGATCATATTTTCTCAAAATAGATTTAAATTATGTACTCTATATATTGTAGCTCTGACATTTTCTGCAATTTCTGTGAATCTTTTATAACTCAGCTGAGTAACGTCTTGTCGTTCCCTTTTATTTTGCATTGATAATATTGATATTAGCCAGATAGAAGATGATTCTCTGTTGATATCTCTTGTGATTTTTGGACTTGTTTGGCATTCTGGTCTGAAGCTGTTTGCTTGCTTCAGTAAAGATGTAAAAGTGCCTGATGTATGTGTGGTGAGGAGATTGGTGCATAACACTGTGCCTGATTTTAATTTGTGCTTTGTTCCCAGCAGTGTTCAGTTACAAGTTATTGCATATTCTGCAGTGCAGCACACCTGACCACAGTGGCCACTGACCTCCTTATATTGAAAAAAATACAAAAGTAAGAATTGAAGTTAGCAAAACAGAAAAAAAAAAACTGGAGAGCAATAGACAGCCTGAACTGGGTCATCAGCAGCAGTTACCTCAATTCATCTCTAATAATATCCCTGAGCCCTGGGCCTAGGTCTGCTGTAGTTGCCTGTATGATGGTCAGGCTGCTTGATGAATGAGTATGCTAGGCAGAACTGTAGCCTTCCAGACTGCACGACAAGGCTCAGAGTTTGCCACTGAGGACAACCACGGTCAGCAAATCAATTCACGGCTCTCCAGAGAAGTAGTCAGCTCTTGCAAACTCATCTACCTTCAGCACAGCCAAATCTCTTGTCACCGCATTTTTTCCCTTGCCCATGAGATGTTCTCCTGTCTTCTTTTGAGCAAGATTGGTGTGACTGAAGTGACTTCACCTACGCAATATCTGAACCGCAGCCTATTCTGCAGGGCAGGATATGGGAATGTCAGTGGGGATTTAATTAACACCTGAAGGCTGTGTAAGCCTTTCACGCTATGCGCTGATAACAGCCAGCTTGCATCCAATTGGAATTTCGAAGCAATTTTTTTATGTCTATTAATAGTTTAGAGTACGTGCTGGAACAGACAGATCAGAGATTCCTGTGCAGAACTTTGATTACAACATCAGAGGAGCTGCTATCTCTCTCTGGGAAAGGCTGCTGTAGACCAAGTGGAGCTTTGGCTCGCAGGCAGAAAACAACTCGTAATTTCACATAATTGTGGTGTGCTAGGGAATACTTTGACCAGTTTTAGTACAGAATGAAATATTCTACAATCATCAGCCCTAAGAGACACAAATAGATACAGTGGTATGCAGTGATATAATCAATAAGGTTTCTTATTGTTGTATTAGAAATGTTAAACTTAGTTCTGCATCTTACATGCCAAATTCACATTAAGTTGGAAGGAGGTAAAGCTGGTTGTTGATAATTTTTAGTCACGATTGAGGCCACACTGATTTGTTGCAGTGGTTGAAAAAAAAAAGTGTGAATTATCTGCATAATTCTACACACAGAGGGAATAAGCTTTTTCCAATGTTAACAAGGGAAAAATAGCTTAGGTATTTGTATAGTGATTAGCATTAATGATCATCTTAGCATGATGATTTCACATGTATGTGTTCTGGCTGATATGCCAAAGGATCTGAAAAGAAGCTCCAGCTGCTGCTGTTTCATGGATGTCTTCCTTCCATTGCAGTGAGTAAGGGGACATCACCTCCCTCATGTTAGCTTTGCTACCAAGAACTAGGAATAGCCATTAGTATAATTTTTCACAGAAACTGGGTGAGTGATATGGGCAATTTCCACAGCAGGCTCCTCTCTGCTGCTGCTTCTGTGACAGTCTGGCTTTGCTGGCATGAAAGATGCTAATATAGTTTTATATGTAATAGGAACCTGGTCATGAGCCCTGCCTCATCTGTTTTCCAAAGCAATACTCTGGGAAATGAAAACTCTATTAAATTGGAACTCAACACTAAAGAGTATGTGTTTAGGATAAATATTTCATAGAAAGTAGATACATAAGGGGAGAAATGCTGATTACTTCAAAATGTAAATGCAAGATGTCCCAGCCACGATTGCACGCACACACATACACATTCATGGAAATGATCAGTCATTATGGTACAATTTCTGCTTTGGTGCTCAGCAAGGGATAATTTCAACATGATGGACTGCTAGGCGTTCTTCAGTCATGGCTCCTGTGTCATCAAACAGTTTCCAAATCAGTTAAATGAATAAATATCTGTTTTTGGTGCTCAGAAAATTGGTTTTGACAGAAGTGTTAAAATGGCTTTAAAACGACAGCTTAAAGTAGTTAAGCAATAAACATCCCGCAAAATGTAGAAGTCAGAGCAATCTCTTTCGCTAATGGTTATTTGCTGTTTGGTAGATTGTAAAAATGTTGTAAGGTCTCTCTTCTGCTTTCCACAGTGGAAGTTGTTGGTGCTTTGACTTTAGAATGGGTTGGATAGATTTCCTTTCACTGGAAATCCTTAGGAGGTGTTGTACAAGTATTTAGTTATTGCCAGCAGTCAAAGTGTTCTGTGGGAATTACCTCCCTGTTTGAGAAATGATGTGTGGTTTACAGATCTGTAGTCGGATTTAGTTTTCCATTTGTACCATTGCATCCATGCAGGATCACTGTAAAAGAACAATGCTAAAGCTTAAAGATAGACTGATTAATTGTACAGCTATGTGCTATTTTTAGATAATTAGCATCAGCAGCTGATTAATTTATGAGACTGGAACACCAGAAATGGATGCAGGCACATTGTGAAGGCAACTTTTTAAGTCTGGCTCCAATTGTGCAACAATTTTTTAGAACCTTTGTACATAACCACAGACTGAATTATAAACAGAACCAATTGAACAAATGCAGACACAGTAGTTGTATCTTAAACTTAATTTAAGCTCTGCAATCTTTTGTTTCCTCTGATATTTTCCTTATATTAAAGGTCAAAACAACATAACTTTGGTATCATATACAGCCAATGGTCTCCTTCCTTGCAATGTAATTGGCAACAGCCATTGAAAACCTTACCAGCTGACCACTGTCTAAGACAGCAGTGTCACTAATGTGTGAGCAAAATGTGACATCAGAAAAATGTCACAAATGAATTTGAAAAATCTCTAGAACACAAATGTTATTTTAAGTAAAAACAGCTGCACCCTTAACTTTAGCATTTTGTACCAAAAGGTTTTGGATTTGCAACATAAATTGATGTCGACATGAATTGCTGCATTTCAGCTGTAACACAGAGTAGATTTGAGACAGCAGATTAATAGTGGTAGGTTTTTGATGGTTTATTCAGCAGTGTGAAAGCACATAAACTACTGTGTGGCTGCCTTCCCGGGCATATTCATATTAAACCATTACAAATGTCAGTGGAGCAAGCAGGCGATATTAAACCATATTAACACTGCAACTCTGTTCCTAACCATTTCTTATTTGCAATGATGCCAGTTTAAATGCACTTTCTTGCCTAACAGGGAATTACAAATGCTAAATCAAGCATCCCAAATGAAGGTTCACTGAGCTTGTCAGGACTAGATGGAAATTATTCATGCAATATGAATCCTTTCCCTCCAAGATGAGAGTGAGTGTCATCTGCACTGCATGATGTGTCTTTTCTAATGGATACAAGCAGTTCTCTGTTCTGGAAATGACTCTACTAAACTTGTACAATGCTTTTTTTTTCATTGTGTAATCCAAGTTGTGTGACCAGTTTATGGTCATAAGCAAACACACAAACGCAGCTAAATGTATTCTTTGCTTATAAGATTATTAAATATTACATTGAAATATGACATATGATAAGTGATAGTAAAAATATTAAAGGAAAAACTTTGAGATTAGGTAAATCTAGTCTTGTTTATTTTTTGTAGCTTTGTGATAATTAACTTTATCAGTTAGATTTTTGCTTTGTCACAGTCAATATAAAGCCAGCACCCATTACCAGAAATAGCAGAGCATTATGTTTGGATATATGTCAAAATTCACTCTTTATCATATATATTGAATCGACGTGCTCCTCAAACTGCTTATCAGCTTATAAACATTTACTCAGGGTCATGTAGAAAATGATTTGTTCTATTCATGTGGAGAGTTAATAACACATTCTGTTTTCTCCAATGTAAGGAAGGTTATTTTCATTTTGAGTTTGTCAGCAGTGCATCAGTCAGTCTGACACTCATAATGACTTGTTTTCATTGTTGGTGTTGTGTTGCCAGGTGCATTTCTGTACTCCTGATTCTCCACAATACCCTTTCAGTCATGAATAAGCTTTGATTAGGCTTTTGTCATGTTTCTTTAATTCTTTCTTGCTTCTTTTTTTATTTTTTGTTTTTCATTTATTTGTTGATTCATTTTTAGAACTAACCTCAAAGTCTTCATGCCCACAGTCAGATATATTGAGCTTTGACATAATAATTTTTAATCTGATGGTCTTACTTAGGACTTTATTTGCTTTACTTTTGCCATGCCACTGAATTTTAGCTTTAATATTCCCTCTCTGTCATATTTTCTAATGTATATCAATTTCTGTAACACTTAATTTGTTTTAGCCAGACAATACAATGGAAATGGCTACTTAGGGAATACTGTGTGACATAACCTTTGAAATCTAAGCAGAATAGCATTTCGGCCCTGATTTACTAAGATCCCCAATAGAGAGCGCAAAATTGCATTCTGCGCAAACAAATTGCACCTGTTGTGTTTCCATGATTTGCTGATGATCAACCAAGATCGATTGTGCAATTGATAACGGGTACAAATAGCCTTATTTAAATGAGGATTTAGCGAGCACAATCTATTTGCTAGAGTGTAGAAGGAAAGCAAGAAAGTCGCAAATGTAAAACAAAATTTGAACCAATGGAGATGAAAATATTAGAATTGAAAATATAGCCGAGCTTGACATCTTAGTGTCTCCAGAAGGACTACAATATGGGAGGGTATTTGCAAAAAAGTAAATGCAGTTGGAGAAACAAGAAGAACATCAGATGAGGTTAACAAGAGATGGCAAGATATTAGACGAAGAACAGAAGAAAAAAATGCTAATAATAAAACCTCGGCAAATAAGACAGAAGAGATTTCTCTGACCAATATTGAGCAACAAGTACAGCTCACTTTCTGCAAGGAGCAGATAACTGGAATTCCGAGCTATGACAAGGTTTGTGCACAAATTGAAACATTCTCTCAGTGACAACAACATAGTTGTTATTGAAATAACAAAAAATGAATGTGCCTTCTTTTGACAACTTTTGTCTAAACAACAGTTGTGATTTTAACATTTGAATAAATGATCTGATTTAAGTAAAGACTTTGTTCCAGAAGTCCAGTCATCGCCATCCACCGCTCATGAGAAAATATTGTGAATCAGACTGATGTTCGTCTGCAATCCTGCAGCATCGGGCTGATTCCTCTCATCCAAGCTGCAGCCATTTGTGCATATCTGAACCAGTTAACGCCTGCCTTTCAGAAGATCTAAATATTGGCGCAAAAACAGCCACTGCAAACAGTTGCATGTTTGGTAAATCACATTGCGCTGCAAAGCTGATTTATTTGCATCTACTCCTCCCAGTATTTTGCATGTTCTGGCAGAAACGCCCATATTGCATATTCATTCAAGCCAAACGTGCAAAATGCATTGCGATGCTATTTTGCCCTTTTAACAGGTGCAATCCTCAATACGGTCCGTGTATGTTTTGCTCATTGGATTTTCCTTTCTGAAATAAATCAAAAAATAAAAACAAAAAAACAAATGTTTATTTGATTTTTGTTTCAAAGTTAAAAAAATAAAAATGAAATATGAGGCTTTTTTTTTTCTAACTGCTAAAATGGGATAAAGAAAAACTTGAAAAGGGTTTGATTTTGGTTGCATAGTTTGCAAAAGGAAAAAATAAAATCACTTAATGCAAAAACAAAAAGCAACCAGTTTTAGCATATTTCAGACTGGAAGTGGTGTTTTATGTGGGTGAGGGGGATGAGCTTATAGTCAACTGCTTTGTGTCTGTTTCATTCAGACAGGGCAGGGAAAGGTCGGTACACATAATCTTTGACGATGACACAGCTGAAACCAGCTGTCTCCTAAAGTCAACATCATGATCTCTTAGATGTAGCTATAGACCTGAATAAAGTTTTAACCTAGACTAACTGGTTATCTTGAGTTTTCTGTTCCAAAATGGCTAAGTTAATAGGGATCATGGTAGGGAGGAGGTTTTGTTTAGGCTGCCCAACTTATCTCCAGCACGATGATCTTAGGGAAGGCCACCATGAGCCTGATCAAATCTGTCAGAACTACTTTAATTGAAAGAAAAGAACAGGGAACAATTCCATATTTTTTTATTTTGGTTATGTTTGACCTCCTTGTTGCTGCTGGAAAGAGAAACATTTTGTTTTGCAACATCATCCTTCACTGACTGGCATCTTTGAGATCATGAAGTTGACCTCAGGAGACATCTGATTGCAGCTGTAGAGAAAGTATCCACTGATCTTGTCCTGCTGTGTCATCATCAAAGATTGTGTACCCATCTTTCCTCAAATACATATGGCAAATAGGAAGTTAACTCCAGCGTTGTGCACTCCTGCACTATCTGAATGAAACTGTCTGACACAAACCCGTTGACTTTGTAAGCCCCTCCCACTGGCTCTCTGTGATTCGCCCACATAAATCACCACTTCCTGTCTAAAATGCAGTAAAACTGGTTGTTTTTTGTTTTTGCATTGGGTGATTTTATTTTTTCATTCTGCAAACTATACAACCAAAATCAAACTGTTACTTTAGTTTTTTTCATCCCATTTTAACAGTTAAAATGAAAAATGCCTCATATTTCATTCAGTTTATTAAACTTTGAAACAAAAATAAAATAAACACTCGTTTTTTGTTTTTTAATACTCACCTCTAAACGGAAAATCCAATGAACAAAAAATACCCTGACAATCCGTGTATGCTACGTTCTTTGGTTTTTCCGTTTCAAAACAAAATTGCAAAACCAAAATAACCGTGTTATTTTTTGTTTTTTCTGTTTTTAAAACCTAAATGATGCAACGTAAAATCAAAATAATAAAAAATCCACAGAGTTTGATTTTTGCTTCAGCTATTTAAATCCAAAATAAAATATACTTTTCTTTTCTTTTTAAATG
>JBBBVU010000001.1:21339057-21352677 GCA_037177055.1 Atherinosoma microstoma | reverse complement strand
TTACAGCTCTTCTTTCTGTTGTATCGTAAGGTCTGTATGACACACGTGTCTTGTAAACAGGGAGCCACGAGCAAACCTGCCTCCTAATATGATCAAGTTATACGGAGAGAGGGGTGTCTTAATTCATAGGGCTGAAAACAGTGCCCTTTGCCTCCACACTTTGTTTAAAGGCAAAGGGGTAGGGCTGAGGGGTAGGGCTAAAGGGGAGAATTGAGATTGGGCCTAACTCATCGAGCTTGGCGCATCGTCGCGATATACCATCAAGTTTTTCCGACGGTTGTCTGTGTTTTTATTGTCATGCGCCGGGGCATTTGGTTGCTGTCTGCCCCGTCCTCAACCGCAATGAAAAGAGGGGTTTGAATCTGCCTGCCGGGGTCGGATTAATTAAATCTGCGCCCGGACCGGGGGATGACGTGGGATGTATGGATTCTATGGTTGCTTCTTTTTTGCCTTTTTATTTTGCGTGGCTTTGTTTCTTTGACAGGCGAGGAGGCGGAAATCTCTATTACTATTTTGTGAGATACCGGCGCAAGTCTCTCCTTGTTGGAGTCTGTCCTGCCACTGTCAGCGCGGACGTCTTGTGGTTCTGATTTGTTGGTGTGGGGTATTGGGATGAATGCTCTTAATACTCCTTTGCACATGGTGCATCTACATTCGCCTCTTGTGTCAGGGCGCGTGAAGGTAGCTGTGCGCCCGAAGTTGGCGATTCACAGCGTTTCATTGATTCTGGGGAATGATTTAGCGGGCAGCCAGGTTTATCCAAATCCTGAAGTTGTTACTTTTCCTCCTCCCTTCCTTTCTTCCCCTCCCGTTCAGCCGGGCGTATTTCCTGCACGTGCCATTACTCCTGCTCAGGCTCGCAGAATGGGAAATGTTGAGGACATGTCCGATTCTATTCTGGCTGCATTAGATGAGCCTGTATTCCCGTCAGCGGTGTCGGATGCCGCGGACAGGGGTACGGATAAGGGGGATGGGGATAAATGGTTTCCTGATGAGGTAAAGTTTACATCAAATGTAAACAGGGAGACATTAATTCAAGCTCAACAGAATGATCGCTCATTAGCCATTTTTTTTCTCCTTTGCAGCGGCCACCAATGCATGCAATAAGTGCAATATTTGTGCCAATTTAAAAAAAATATTTTTTTATTAAGTAATCCTGAGAAACCTCATGCACATTGTTAGGCGAATATTTGGACCACCAGAAAAAAACTTTGGCTTTCAATCATGAAAAGGAAAAAAAAAAGTGTTTCTTTCAACAATTATGCTGAGGAGTAATTTCATACTGCATGAGAGCAGACTGCAGAACAAAATATAGACATTCTAAATACTTGATGGACCAAAGCAACTTTTCACACTAAAGTGATATTTTTTGTAATAGTATATTCAATAACTCACATTTCTATTCAGGACCAATAAAACACTAACCTGTCATGGAACATGGGTCAGGTGGTATAGTTTGTCTTCCAGCTGAAATATGGTGGTTTGACCTCGAGCCGCTGTCTGTTTTCAAGTGTTGTTGGGCAAGGCAGTAACCGCCACATTGCCCAGCATTATGTCTCAGATGTCTGCGATTGTGAAGAATACAGCATTTATAAGATTGAGGGCAAACATTTAATAACAAATATCTTGTTTTCATGGATGAATAAATTAAAACCAAATAAATGACTGTAAAGCATTCTGTAAAACATTAATAAGGTCAAGACAGCTCAAGTATGGACTATTTTATCATATTTTGTCAAATAAACAGTCTCAAAATGGGTGTTTTTTTAGTAACTAACACTATAATTACCCAAACTGATTTTTTTAAAAGGTGCCTGGCATTAATGTTTCATGGCATCTTTCACCCCCACACACAGATATGACAGTTGCTCTGCTCAAGTCCCTTAAGCACTTTGCCTTTGATCTTGCTTTCTGTTAGGGTTAATTAAAGCCATACAAGATACTGCATCTTTGACATTATTGGTAAGGAAATCTAAGCTCAAGATAGAAAATATGACATAACCACTTTAAAAATGATTTTCCATTAATGTTCCAAGAACGTAAATATTTCATGAACAAATTTCAAATGTAGCAGAAATTAACGGTCTTCAACCACTGTTTCCATTTTTTTCATACTGTAGCCAATGCCCTGAGGAAATTAGTCAAATTAGTCCACTGATGTATCAAAAGACCCAAACTCCTAGAGAGGCTGAAATCTTTTTAAAGCTGCCCAGTGTCCATTGATCTCAGTGGGTAAGCTGGATTCCTCACCAGGAGAACAAGATGGTTGTGTCTGAGCAGTGAATTTCTTATGGTCAGAAGTTCAGATTTCTGTGTGTTTATGGATCAAACGGTGGCTCTGAATATGTCTATAGTCTATGATTGGCATCTTGGAAGGGTTCAGCTTGGGGACTGTATAGTTTCCCAAAGAAATGTCACGGCTCACATTGGCCTTGGTGGAGAAACCTGAAAGAGAACCGATGTGAAGAGAGTCCAGTTAGACATCAGAATTATGTTTTGTATTTATTTTTTTCAGATGACGCAACTCTTTTCACTTCTATTGTACTCGGATTTTCAGCATGCACTGGCATGTCAAAGTTTGAGGCAAAGGTACTGTAATAATTGTTTATTTCAATGATTGCTTTATATTTTATTACTTTTATACCATACCATACCATCTTTATTTATAAAGCACCTTAAAAACAACAACATGGCTGACCAAAGAACTGTACAATGAATTAAAGAATAGAATATATTACACAGTCATTTAGTGGATGCTTTTATCCAAAGCGACTTACAATTGAGTTTTTGCCAGTGATGCCAACACTGGAGGCAAGGAGGGTAAGGTGTCTTGCCCAAGGACACAACGACAGTTGATTGGGGTGGAATTTGAACAGCCCCAAGCGGGACGCCTCTCCTCTGCCGATGGCTCCTGATCCCGAGGGGGTCTCCGAGCGGGACGCCTCTCCTCCGCTTCCTGATCCCGAGAGGGTCCCCCAGTGGGACACCTCTCCTCTGCCTTTGGTTCCCGTGTCTTGGGAGGTCAGCCTTCCTATGGTCCACGTCCCGGAATAGGCTGCTCCTCTTCCGCCTCTGATTCCTGCCCCTGAGGGAGGAGTGTCTACCTTAATACCAGGGCCCATCCTTGGGAAGCTCGTGCTGGTTCCTCCAGAGTTCAAGCACTAGTCGTCGCGGCTTACGGGCCGTCCTCCAGGGATCCAGCTGCAGTGGTTGCGGTATCATGGCTGCCCTCCAGAGATCCAGCACCTGTTGTCTCGGCCCCCGGGCTGCCCTCCAGAGCCTCGCCTACTGTCGTCTCGGCCTCCGGGCCGTCCTCCAGAGCCTCGCCACCCGGCTTTGGACTTGTTTTTGTTTGTTGCCGTCCTTTATGGGAGGGTACTTTTATGATTTGAGGGTTTTTGGGTTTTAGTTCTAGTCATGTATTTTTGGTTCGGTGTCTGGGTCATTAGTTCACCTGGTCTCGTTAGTTCATCCACTTCACCTGTTCCTCATTTGTCCCTCAGTGTATTTATTCTCCCCTGGTTTTCAGTTCCCTTGTTAGTTCATCCTGTTGGATTCCCCCTTCATGCTATTGCTTAGTTTTCCTGTTGTTTTTCCTGTAGCTTATCTTTGTAGCTTATCTTTGTTTTGGATAAAACCTTCATCATTACTATTCACCTGCCTCTCCATTCTGCATTTTGGGTCCATTCCTCCACACTCACCCTGACAATCACAATGACTGAGCAGATTGGCCTGCTTACATCAGTCATAACTGGCCAATTACAATCGGTTGCTGCCTGTCCATCCTCCTGTGACAAGATAAATACATTTTGCAATCAACAAACCAGTGTGCAGACTGACTGAGCTCCTAATCCGTGTATGGTTCGTTCTTTGGTTTTTCCGTTTCAAACCAAAATCGCAAAAACAAAATAACCGTGTTGTTTTTTGTTTTTTCTGTTTTTAAAACCTAAATGATACAACGTAAAATCTAAATAATTTAAAATCCACAGAGTTTGATTTTTGCTTCAGCTATTTAAATCCAAAATAAAATATACTTTTTTTTTTTTTTTAAACCGCCCAAGAATAAGAGTTTTGCGTTGTGGAGACTGACAGACTAAAACATTCCAACAGATGGCTGCACTGGAGCCTTATTTACTGCGGTCAAGTGAGCCGTCATTTGAAAACACACGGTAAAGCCAGCCGCACTTTCCTCGACAAATTTACCACAATTATAGTAAAATAGTACTTTATCTTTTAAAATGGCTATTTTACCATAATTGTGGTAAACGAGCTAAGTTCAATTTGTTATAATAACAGATTTAAACGCAGTTTCTGGTTCCGTCAGAACGTTCAACTAACAAAATATAAAACTTTGCTTTGTTTTTCCCATTAAAACGAAACACTGAAAAAAATGTTCTCTTTTTTATTTTTTGGAATTTGCGTTTGTCTAATTTGGTTTTAAAACAACCAAACCAATAAACCGCCTGATATTTTGTTTTTTCTCGTTTTGTTTTGAAACGGAAAAACGAGCCATACACGGATTCCTGACCCTCATAAAAAAATTTCATTTTTTAATTTTTTTTAATCTCTTTTTTTCCTCTTCTTTCTTTTTTTCGTTTTGGCTATTATCTTTTGAGGTATTAATCAGTATTTGCTTGCTTACTTGCTCTCTTGATGAGTCTCTCTTCCTGCAAATATGAATTAGACCCTGAAATATGAATTTCAAGGTGCATATGCATGGGAAATGTAAGGGACGTATTGAGGAGGGGAGTAACAGGGGGTGTTGAAGGCTATTTAAATGCTGTTATCCCTTTTCTGTTTTGTTTGTTGCAGTTGTTTAGGTATTTCCTCCTATATATTATTCCCTTCTGTGTATGTGAGGGGTTGATCTTTTTTTTTTGGTTGTTTTTTTGGTAAGATTTTTTTCTGTTATTATCTTGTTGTCATTTGACGTATTGTATGTCACTATGACATGGCATATTATAGAGAAATGAAGTATAAAAAAACAAAAAAACAAGAAGAATCTGGTTTCCAAACTGATCTGAACTGATCTGATCCAGACCTGCCTTTTCCAAACAAAGTTGTTAGAATGCCATCAGATTTGTATAAACTGCACACAGCTGCAGGTTATTGTCTGTAAGAATGTACTTTTCTGACATTCTGGTCATCAGCCAGACTGTGGGAAACAGTAAATGTCAATAATTTTGAAGTCAGAGAGAATCTCATACAGGAGTTGCAAGCTTGAAGAAATAAATCCTCTCAAATCCCTCACCGTGATTTCACATATTTTAGTTTATGTCTTAAATAGTTCTCATGCTTAGGGTTTTGTACAGCTGTGAACACACAAACACACATACATGCATTCACATATAATTACAGCCATTAATTGCATGACTATATTGGCATTTTAATGTTAGTTGATGCATGAGCAGGCATGTAATCATACCAGCATGTCAATAAAAGCATCAGGTGCAGCACAGAAACACACATCCCACAATGCATTTGTTAATACATCAGACATGGTTTTTCATGCCAACAGACATGAATACATTCCTCATCTACACCAATCAGCTGCGACACTAGGACCATTGTCAAGTGAAGTGAATAGGCAATACTTTTGCATGGCAGCTGCGAAAACTGCACTGACCTGAAAGTAAATGCCTTGGATCCTGGTACATCGCACATAAGTGGGATGTACTGGATCCACAGAGGCCCTAATGTGCCATTTACAAGATCTAAAGGGTCTGATGCCAGACACCACTAGAGATTCCAGGGTGGTTAAAGCTGTTTGGACAGGATGAAAGGGATCTACACAACATAGCTCACGTTGTGGCTGATAACTATGTCAGAGTTTCATCATTTCATCAAGACTTGTTGCCTGTAAGTAAATCTACTAAGTAATATACTACACAGATCAGATAGTCAGGTGTAGATGATGTAAAATTGATTAAGTAATTGTATATATTTTGATGAATGCTCAATTAAGATGTGTTAGTTTCTCACTATGAATAAAGGTACTCAATTACCTGAGAAGCAGAAAGATTCCCAATGGGTCTATAGTACAACTACCATGCACAGTTGTCCTGGTAATGGAAGGAAAAGGAAAAGATGTGAGGGTTGCTAAGGTTTTCTGTGCCAGTGGGAGAACCATGCACTACTCGGCTATTACCTCGCTGAGGCAGTATTTAAAGACTTTACCCTCAGCTCGCTGTGAGCCAATTTCATGGCTGATATCCTCAGTGTGAGGGAGCACGACAGGTCAATTCTACCCCAGCAGGAAAGACTTGGCCTTGTGGCTTCAGAGGACGCTGACAATGGGACTCACTGCCAGCTCGTAGTGATGGTATTTAAAAGGGTCAAGATTAAATTCCTAAACAGTTTAAAGATTTGGTATGCATTAACGGCCTGATGTAAATATGCCTCTAACCTTGTGAGTTATTCACATTATTGAAAACTATTTAATGAAACTGAAACCCTCACAAATCACAATAATATTAAAGAGAGGTAGACAGAAAAAATCAACAAAAACATTTAATGGTACGGAATCACAACTGACAATACCATCATGATATCTGTATTATTCTAAAAATACTATGAAAAGTTCTATTTCGATGATGAAGTTACACTTAATAGCTCTGCTAACATGGGAGTACATGATTTCAATGTGGTCTGTATGTAACTGCCTCATACACATCACCGTCATCCAGATAAGCAAGGTTTGTTTCCCCTTTATTTGACATCTTAACTTTATTTATTTTTTTCACAAGATCAATGCATGCTTTCAGAGAGACCCTCACATAGAGGCACCACATCTGCAAAAGACTCAAACTTCAGAAATAAAATCTGTTGCAGAAACAGAATTTTCTGAAAGTCATTCTGGGTTGCCACAAAAAGAAATTGCATTGTTTATGTAAATCTGCATGAACATAATGATATTTATGTTGTGCTGACATCAGAGACATGCCAATATGTAAAGAACTGGCTGTGATGTTGTGGATTTTGGCCTATGATAAAATTAAAACATATAAACGCCTCTCACAGACATGTTTAACGTCTGCAAAAGTGTAAGTCATGTTTTGAGTTTAGTGAATGTGTTAAATCAGCAGGATTCATTTGTAATCTGATTTTTTTGTGTGTGTGTGTTTCCACATGTACTAACAAAAGGTTTAGATTTCATAGTGACAAGGTTCTCATAAAAGGGGATGGAAAATTAGATTTACGATCATTAAATAGAATAGTTTGTGTATTTCCTGCCAGACTGCAACCAGTTCCTGAGAAGACTTCTTTTAAATTAAAAACAAAACCTGTAAAAGCAGGAAGTGAATCAAAGCAGTCACATTCTGACATTGACAAATGTGCGGTTTATATTAAAATACTTGACTTTATGGATGTTCTGTGTTGTTTTATAGAATATTTTAATATGTCACACTTTGTACTGTGGTTCAAGCTGCAGTTGTAGTCCAGTTGAACAAATGTGTCTACAGCCAACTTACAGTGATTAATGATGCAGATTTTGTAATGTGCAAGTTACATCATTGCAGAGCCACGGATTAAAACAGATTGGTATTCCACTTGGATATTTCTGGGAAAATTGTTAGTGCAATGCTGATTCTCATTGGAATGATTCACATGGTTAAATACCTTTACATGAAATAATGCATTTATGTAGCTCCACTTCAAAGTCAGAAATATAATCAACTTTTGTGTGAAGACAAGAACATGGGAAAAGAGGGAGATCAGTAGGTTTTTCATGACTATGTCAGCATAGATTATTTGAAACTTTGCAAATTATCTGAAATAAAGAACAAGTTGAATTGGAACCCTGAAATGTGAATATCACTATGCTTTGTTTATAACTAATGTTGAGTGCTATTTTAGATAAAATAACATAAAATCACAGGTTAAATTTGTTTAATTTGTTCCTGCTAGACTGACTCCTACCTGCCACCCTTAAGGATCAGAGAGTCTCTCGGAATTTGTTTACTTGGTATCAAATTAGTAGCAGTAAATTACAGGCTCTTGTTCTAACTAACTACTATAGAGTACAATATGTATTTGGCAGGACAAGAGAGGGTCAATTCACATTACTAACAGGGTTCAGCTTCTCTGTCATTTGTGGAAACAAGCTTAATTTAAGCAGAGGACGGCCTACTGGCAGTTATTGTTGCAGTTCCTTACCTCAATGCCACCAAGGCATGGATAAACTGGAGAGGGAGCGGGGGATCGCATGCAGGGATATGTATGCCTGTTTGTGTTAGAACAGCTTAGCTGTTAAGTAGACCGTAAACAGCTCATCTGTTCTACACAAAACTATAGTTGGCCCTGTGTTGTCTCAAAATGATATGACCAAAATAAAATGTATCACTGATAAATAAAGCAGAAAAACAATACCCAAACGTCGATCCATTTTCGATACCTGCTTTATCCCATTCAGGGTCACAACAGAGAGAGGCAGCAGGCTATACCCTAGACAAGTCACCTGTAGAAATACAGTATGGTGTGAAAAAAAAAAGTCACAACATGGAATAAACTGAAACTTAATTAAGATGAAAAAAAATGAAGATATGTTCCAGCTTTATCTCCAGGCAGTCATGCAGCAAGCACCAAAATGACTGTTACTTATCATATTCCACCAAATCACCCATTGTGGCATTTAAAATGAAGAGATGTGAGGACTAGCAGCAGGAAAAAGCCATGAAAGGGGGGGGGGGGGGGGGGGGGTTGACAAACCTTTTTTTCTCATTTTCCTAAGAAGCCCAGTTCTCTTTCTTAATTGAGAAATGAATTTAGAGTCCTGGGATTCGGTGCCAAAGTAATGATCTGTTACACATTTGGTGATTAAGCCAATGGATATCTGTGAAACCAGTCATTAAACCTAACACATAGTGTGAAGCAATAGTTGAGTCTTTTTTTTAAATTTATTTTTAATGGTCATTTCCATTCACATTAAGATATTTGTCTACTGGGTGGATAAAGCAGAACATTACTTTATATTTTGATCTTGTTTATAAGAGATGCTGGCTTAGACCTCCTTCCTATCAAACTAAATTGTTTGTTAGAAAAACTGAAACTTATTAAAATGCATATTTAATTCTGCATTCAATATGGTTTTGTGTGAATTACTATTGAAAGTCATAAATACATTTTGATATACCAGCAGGAAAAATGATGAATGGTTTGCATCAAACAGAGCAAGTCACGTCAATCTTGAACAAATGTGTCTGTAAAGTTTTAAGGATCCTTGACCTGGCAATGTCCTGGGTGAAAGCTTGTAGACTGTGCCTTTGGTGATGAATGAGGCTGTCTACATGTACAATTCTCTTTATTTGTATAATTTTTTAGTGACCAAGATAAAAACTTGCTACAGCAAATTATGTATGTAGGTTTGGAAACAATTCCTAACAGAAATCCCCCAAAATCTTACTGAAAACTACATCTGTTCATAAAAAATGAATTGTGTGTTAACTGTGTATTTTATAAAATAAATAATTAATTACAGCATTTCTCATCATAAATTAATAACTAATAATTATATAGAATATTTTTGGGGGATATTTGGTATTCCAAATACAAAAAATAAGCAAATACAAAAATTTTATATTTTGCTAATTGAGTGAGGTTCTGTTTTCTATTTTATTACTAGTTGCACAAATTGTGTGGAGAGTGATAGCTTTTTTTCTTGTTTGATTTTATTTGGCATCCAAAACATTTAATCATAGCATCTCCTTTGTTTCCTTTTTTGAAAGAAGCACTGCAAATAACAACGGAAAATTCTTGCAAAATATAAATAGATAAATAAGAAGCAATCAGAGAGTGCAGACCTCCACCAAGCCGTAGGGCCACTCACCTGAGAAAAACCCCAAAAAGCCCAACAGTCCACCCAGTACCCTATATTTTGAACCTGGTTGGACAATGTCCGAACAATGTCGGATTTTAACTACCATCATGACATCTTGTCAATTTTTTTCTTTTTTTGTCTATGTAGTAAGTAGTAAGAATCCTTGAAATAATTACTGGATCCATCCAAAATCAGCTTTTTTTTCCAAATGGTCCCTCAAATAATAGATGGAAATATACAGTAAATACATTTAAAAAAAGATTTAATTTAGTTATATGTCAGCTGATAAGTGAATGTTGTAAGCTAGTACGTATAAGCCCAAAGTAATCCTACATGCTAATCAGTTTTATTTATTTATTGAAGTTTTGTCTACTTCTGAATGATAAAAAGGTTCAAATGAGAAACAAATTTGGCCTCTGTAAGCAACACCCTTATCATTTTTTTCAAAATGCAGCATTGGCAGGGTTTCAAAATGACCCCCTCTGGTAGGGGGTATTAGAATGTTGGCGGTTCTAGTGTTAAAAAATTAAAGAAAATCCTGGATGCAGATGGTGATGCCGATCACCCCAAAAATCTAATCAGTTGTTCCTTATACCATTTTGGAGATTTCTTGAAAATGTAATCAAAATCCCTCCATTTCTTTTTGTGTTATACTGCTAACAGACCGACAGACAAACGTACACCATCAAAAACATAACCTCTGTGCTTTGGCAGAAGTAATGAAAGAAAATAGAAGGGACAAGGAAGTGTCAACAATAATTAGATTTACAAGCTGATTCAAAAGGAGATTTTTTTCTCTGTAATTATACTCTCCTTGTACAGGTCCATTCTGGTTTCATGTTCACTGCTTGAGAATAAATTAGAGGTAAAGAAATGAATAAATGTTAAATAGTTTCTGAGACCACAGGTTTGAAACATAAAATGTGTCCTTCTCATCCGTCTCATCTTGAGAGTTCAATCTGTTCTGCAAAAGGCTGCCAAAGACTAAATTGTGGTCTTTGTTTGTATCACTCAGTGGTGATCCTTGTCACTGTCTTGGGCTACACACTGCAGGTTTGTGAGATATGTGGTTCTTACAGCATTATTTGCTAGTGCTAGTCTTCACCAGATTGATATTTCAAAACACTTTTCTTTTTACATTCTATCAAGGAAATTGGATGGTCAAAACCAAGATCCCATTTGAGATAGAGATGACTTGATTAAAAAAAAGAAAACAAAAAAAAAACAAAGTAAGAAGATTTCCCATTCCTTCCCATATATTTACTCTAGCAGTTTCAGAGACTGCATTATGGTCACAAGCAATCTGTACTGTGAAAATGGATAAACCTGTAATTCTTCTGCAGAGGGATAAACAAACCCCTTTGTGTGAATTTTGAGAACCTGTTACAAAAGTGGTACCTTGCGTTTTATTTTAAATTTGCAAATGTAGAAGTTTATACTTGAATGTGTAAAGCTTCCTAAATCATACAGCACTGTCACATGTTGTGGAAACATGCAAAGAATTCTGCTGATGTGTGAATCGTCAGCACAGCACCCCCAACATCCTTGAATCTGAAATAGGATTAGCTTGTTATGCTTATTTGCACCTTAGAAGATTTGTTGCAATGAAATACACTAAGAGAAAGTAAGAGTTGGGAATGCTGACATTTTGGGTTTTGCAACACAAATTGTTTTATTTACTATTCTGGCTACAGGAAAACAGCATTGCTCATCGCTGCAACATTAAAGTATATTTTCTGGGCCTGTTTACATGTGTTATTCCATCAGAATTAGACATCTGAACAAAATGCATTCACTTTATTTTCTTTTTTGACAGTGTCTTCTGATTGTTGCTGGGGATGCAGTGAGCTTTTAATGGGATGACCGAAAATTGGACCCACTGTCTCACAGCTAGGACACATTTACATCATGAGAAATTGTCACTCAATTAAATTCAGCTTCATTTGTACAGTGCCAATTCACAACAAAAGCAAATCCACATTAGTCCAATAACTATCATGATTTGTGGGGTTTTGTTTCGCGTTCTGTTGCTGTCTATTTAGTTTTCTGGTCTTTTGTAATTTTTTCGATCTGTCTTGTTTCCTGTTTTATTTGTAGAGTTGTTTCCCTTAGTGTTCTGCTTTACCTCTTGTTCTCTGATTCCAGTTATTTAATGTCACACTTGCTTCTTGTAATCAACCCCTCTGTATATGTTCCAGGTTTTCCTTTCTTCCCTGCCAGTTCATTGTGTGTGCTACTTGTCAGTTAGTCCGGTCTGTTCCCTTTGTGTGGGTTTGTTCTTCCAGTCCTTATATTCCAGTGTTCATTGTTTAATCTGTCTTAGTTTAGTTCCCAGTGTTCCTACTCCTTCAATGTTTTTTTTAATTAAACAATCTTTGGTCATCCATCTACTTTTGTCTCCATGAGTCTTGCATTTGGGTCCTTCCACCTCATCTCCTGCATCCAACCAATGACAATAACGGTATTGATACAAGCGAATTCATAGAAAATTACAGCCCTAGCTAAGGGAAACCAACGGATTGCATCAGATCTGGTCTTTTGATTTAATCCCCCACCCTGAACATGCTCAGAGAGCCAGACAACAGTAGAAGGGTAAAAACTCCCTTTTAACAGGAAGGAAAAACCTCTGGCAGAACCCAGCTCAGGGAGGGCAGCCATCTGCCTCAACCAGCTGGGGTTGGAGAGGACAGGACAGAGGGATTAACAAGCACCACAACTTTTAGCCAGGAGATCTGGTGAGAAAAGAAATATGACACCAATACTGTCATAAATGTATGCATGGACAGAGAAAGAGTTGAGAAGGGAAGGAATAGTTCAAAGCGTCATGGAATGTCCCCCAGCAGTATAAGCCTAAGGCGGCATAAAAAGATGGCTAAACTATCCCTAACTATAGGATTTAACAAAAAGGAAAGCTTTAAGCCTGATCTTAAAGGTATAGAAGGTGTTTGCCTCCTGAACCCTGGCTGGGAGCTGGTTCTATAAGAGATGGGCCTGAGAGCCGAGAGCTAAAATTTCCAATGTGCACGTTCACTTAATGTTGTTGTTTATGTTGTTTTATTGGAGTAAAGGTGTTCTTTAGTGAAGCTGCCCTTTTATGTCTGTACATTGCATTTACCTTGTTTCCAAGAGCTTTCCCCATTGGTAAACTGACCGCATGAACTCATTTAGTATGTCTTTCATGAATAATAACATGTTTTATTCAAAGTTTTTGTTTCTGCAATTAAGTTACTGTAAAAGAAAACCAAACATGACACCAAATTGTATCCAGTTATTTGTTGCTGTCAGTGAGGGTCATAAGTTGTTGGGAAATAAAGCCAATTACAGCACTTATGGCTGTAAACATCAATGGCAGAGGCAGATAAAAACACAAAATTGCACTGTTTAAGAAGTCAAAAGAACTTAGAAAAGTAAAACATTCAGCTTAAAAGTTTTTTGAGCAAACCCAGCCAAGGGTTTTGATGTTGTGTGAACAATTAAGTGGGTAACTTAAAATAGAACTTTAAATTGAACAAAGTTAGGATAGCTATTCAGGTCTACCCATGTTGTTAAGTTGAAAACATCTATGAATAGCAGTGTCAAGTTTGTCCAACTTAATATTTAGATTTTGATTACTTACTTTAAAGGAGCATAGCACAAGTTCTAGCTTTTTTTCCAGAAGTCTGCCCCCTCTGGCGGCAAGTGGAAGTGACACCAATGTTGTGCACACGCATGGGCCGCTTTGACTGAGTTGGTCTTTGTTTACCTGCACTGCACTCAGTCCGAGCCCGGAGTTAGATGCACAAACTATAAAATCAATTTAGCTA
>JBBBVU010000001.1:21328581-21338957 GCA_037177055.1 Atherinosoma microstoma | reverse complement strand
CAAACTATAAAATCAATTTAGCTAGATTAGATTATTTCACTGATAATTGTATTATATTTTCAATGTCAAGACGACGTATTCATCGTTCAAGGCAACACAGTGGTTTGTGTTGAGAATACTAGTTTATTGTTAGCGCATCTAGAAATGTGTAAATATGGCCTGATGAATCAGCAATCGCCCGAAAATGGTACTCAGCCTATGGCCTTGTGCCTACGAACTAATAACAGCCATGACGATATAAGAGTACAACAGCTTGCGCTAATAAATAAATAAATGAATAAATAAATAAATGAATAAATGAATAATTAGATAAATAAATAAAGCATAGCATAGCTTGTAAGCTAGCGGTAGGGTTAGTGTTACATGCTGAAAACTTAGCATTATATCATGTATCCTGATTTCCGTCATACATATCACATTTACCTTTTTAGTAAGAAGAAAGCCAGCTGAGGGTCCCATTTTATTCCCAGAGCAGATCGGAGCTCCCTCCATTTATGGAAAGCTGCTCCGATGTTGACTCGATTTACTCCTGCGGCGGTCAGACTCCAGTTTGGCCCTTTTCGTCACACTAGACAAAATTTTTCTTTTCTTTGTCTTCCGTGGAGTATGTGTTGGTGTTTGAGAGGCACTTGAGGCCTCCGGTCTCTTGTTATCCATTTTTAGTTGTCAGTGACGTCTAATGGCAACAGAATACACACAATACTGGTAGCGGCTAGGTTAATGAGCACGCGCAGCATGTCAACCCTCATGCACGCCCCTGAGGATTCGAACCCGAATCCCTCTCATTGAGCATGCAGAAACAGTACTATAGAGGCAACTGCAGTGAATAGAGATCGGCTCATCTTACACATCAGGCAATAAGATGATGTTGGGGAAAGAAAATAATAGTATTTAGCATTTAAACTTGTGCAATGCACCTTTAAGTGTGACACAATACCATTTTTTTGTTGAGTTTACGCAATAATGATTTGCAGCTTACTTTTTAAAGTTTTTCTCAACTATTAATTCTTTAGTTAGTTTAGTGTGAAGTCCTTATTCCACCCATCTACTCTCTATATCCGCTTATTCCAATGCAGGGTCGAAGGGGGCTGGAGCATATCCTGGCAGCTACTAGGCAAGAGGCAGGATAGACCCTGGACAAGTTGCCAGTCCATTGCATGGCTAACGCAGAGACAATCATCCATGCTCACACATGCATGCAAACTCCACACAGAAAGGCAGAAGCTTGAATCAGGCTATGGTGATGCAACGGTGATAACCACCATGCCACTGTGCAGCCCAGGAAGTCTTCATTAATTAATTCAAATACCCTAAAAAATCCTATTATTTATCAAGAACAATCAAGCAATTAAATTTCCATTGCAACATCATCGCAGGTCCTGGCTTATGGCTAACTTAAAATTTACAAATATCTTATGTGGAATTAGTTAGCATAAAGGTACACTTGTTGGAGACTGAACATTGAAACACTGGCTTGGCAGTGCAATTGCTCTGTCAGCCTCTGTCAGAAGTATCTTTTATTATCTTTCCTCCAATTAAGGGGATCAGTGACCACCCAGCTGCTGCAAAAAAACAACATTGTTGGTACATTGAATACCATTAACCCATAACCTTTCTTTGACAGCTAAACTGTCTTCTTTTGATTCATAAAATAATTCTGACATTAGTTTTTTTCAAAGGTCTTCACTCACTATCCCATCATTTTAAGATTTTTTAAAAACATGCCTCTGCCAAGTTTACATTTAATTGGGAACTTTTTCTCTCACTTCTAAATGCATATTTTGTTCTGTATACTTTAAGTAATTTGATTTTTTTTCTCTATTCATCAATTGAGTTGTTGTTTTTGAAACATGAGCTGTATCATCTCTTTTCTTGAATTGTGGAAATATAAAAATCTCCATCTGACCCTTTTTTAACACTCTCACTTCAGAAGGATAATGTTCTTAAACTTATTTTTTTGTTTGCTGTCCTTTTGCAGGGTGATGACGTCCTGACAGTCATCAAAATGAAAGCACAATGGCCGGCCTGGCAGCCCCTTAATGTGTAAGTCAAATACATTAATGTCTGTCACTCATCTGATACAGACTTATGAAACTAAACTGACTACATCCAAGACTTTTCTCTATTATACCAGTGGTCCTCTTTCTATAAACATACTTTGCATGATAATGATGAATACCATTTAAAATGATCATACTATTTTGTGGAAAATAAAATGTTTACCATAATAGTTGTAAAGTACAGACAAATGGGACTCACTTTTCTTTTAATTAAGTATTTTCACAGTCACTTTCACAATGTCAAAAACACACAAACACTAAAAGCCATTAATTTTTTACTTTGCTCTTGGGTAGGAAAGGATGTAGTTGGCATTCAACACTGTGTCAAATGAGGAGTGAACACAATTTTTCTCCCCCTTTCAGCACAATCAAATGAGTTACATTGTAAAAATAGGGGAGGTTGCAAATTTTCTTTTGTTCAGCAGGTTTACCAGAAAATTAACATATGTGAAGATTCTGAGGAAACAAAGGTTAGAACTCCCTTGTCAAGGCCCTACTGCACTGTAGATGAAAAGGTTAAGGAAACGTTGTAATCTATAACCTTAAATAAGTCTGCTATTCATTTTAAATAAATCAGTTGTTTGTGCATATTTGCATGGTGGGATATGACCAGCAATTTCTCATTGATACATAGAGCAATTGCCTTATTTTCATTTGATAATTGTGTTTGGTTTGATCTGAATGTGAGCTCTGAGTAAAATCATCCACTAATACTGAAATGATTAAATCATAGGTCAGGCATATTTCTACTGTTATGGATTACATAAAGTGATTATAATTTTCTACAGGTTGCTTTTTAAAAATATGTCAAAGAAACTGGAAGGCAGGAAATCTTCCACACATCATGTGGATTTCTATACTAAAGCATCCATGATGTGAAGTTTTGAGGCAAAAGTTATCATTCCACTAATGAAACCAAAATTTGCTGATCAGAGAAAACTCTGAAGCCCTTACACTGCCAGCTATACCAACTAACAGTATGCACATTCACTTATTCCCAAGTTCACCAGATCCATTTAATTTTTTATTCATGAGAAAAACAAGATCCTTTTTGATTCAGCCTGCATACAGAAACTTCAGTGGGTAAAGTCGCTATGTTGTTTCCTCAACCGCAGGGGCTCATGTGAGGACCATGAGATTAATGTCCAAAGTAAAGAAAACAGCCAATAAAGGAACAATGATATCCACCAGACCTAATTAGGATGTGGTGTAAGCAAACAATTAATAAACGCACATGGTGATTATATACAGCACATATGGGGTCAGTTAGTAAAAAAGAAAAGACAAACTGAATCATTAATTAAGTGGAAGAGTCTGCAGCAAGTAAGTAGTCTGAAGTGAATTATACATTTTCTGCACCCGTATGGAATTATGTCAAATGTTAGAGGAGTGTCAGAGACAATGGGGCTCAATGTCTTCTAATGAATCCTCTAAAATTCATTCTCAAGTTGTTCTTAAGAAGTTTTTCAAGAAAACCCTCAGTCAGATTCACAAACCTGTTCATAGACTGTGAAATGGCTCATGTCTTTCCTCTTAGATCGATGAATACTAGTCTCTTCATAAGTTGAAAGGACATGCCAGCTGCCCCTAACTTGCTGGCATTTAAGGGGTTAATAATATAATGCTTTTAAAATTAAATACAAATTTCTGACCAAAACATTACTGTAATATTTTTTTATTGCATTTTTAATAAAGTGCACAACAGAAGACAACATAAATGCTGATTTCATTCAAACATATCAGCACTCAGGGGTACCCTTCAGAACATTTGAGTGTTCGTAGAATTTGTTTGTAGCTGAAATCAAATCCATGATACAAAAAGTTTTGTGAATGCCACAGTCTTCGTAAAAAGTTCATAAGTAGGACTTCAGTGCAAATTTGTTTGTAAGAACGATTGGTGAATGAGGCCCATTGTTAGCTTTACATATGATCTGCATGAACATTGCATTCAAATTCATGTCAGCAAGTTTCTTCATTGGATGCATCTGCTTAAGTTCATGGGACTGCTGTAACACAGTGAAAATTAAGATTGTCTCCATTTTTATAATTTTTCAGGCACATGTAGGCTACTGTATACGCTACAGATGTATGAAACGGTTTTGGCTCCCCCAGGATTTAGTAAATTTGTCTTGATTTATTTTTTTATTCAATTTACAACAAATAAATACAGACCCTGCAATTACCATATTAAAACGATACATCTTTCTTCAGATACTAATATATTGCTTCTTTTTATGTCATCAAAACTTTATTATAGCAACTGTGTAGTGGTTAGCACTGTGACCTCAGGTCAGAGTCTGAACAAACAAGCACTTGAATACACTGGAAAGATGAATTCTAACTACCAGCCAGGATGTACAATATATGTGTGCACAAGAAGACACAGCTTGTGAGGGCAGAAGATGGCATTGTACAAAATGGAAAAGCGGAAGTATTTGCTTTACATTTGTCAGTAATTTCAACTCGACTTATCATTATCAGTTGGTCTTTGTGTTTTTTTTCACTTAACATGGCTACATAATACTGAAAGTGTTATTTGTTTTGGTAAAGTGAAAGTAATAGACAAGAAGAGATTGTGCATGACATAAGGTAGCAGTTTGTTTTCTGTTGCCTCTCTTCTTGTGTACTTATAGATAGATAGATAGATGGATAGGTACTTTATACAAGAGAAGCACAAAATAAAATGGAATAAAAATAGAATGAAAATCAAATAAAATGGCTGTATATACAGCCTATGTATAATTATGGCTGTGAATTGTCGTATGGTTCAGTGCAGAGATGGTAATTTGTTTCTAAACAGCTAATCAGAGTCAGCTCTCTCAATGACAGACCTGACTACAAGTTGAATTGACTGAAAACAAGCTAGTGACAGATTCCAATATGGTGATTAGACACACAACAATAATACAAGTAAAAGCAACCTTCACAGACACTCCAGACATCCCGGCTGATTGTCAACTTGGTGTGTAAAGACCCTAGAGGAGAGCATGTAAAGAAGGGAGATAAGAGCAAAGTGACCACCACTATTACACATATTAAAACAGTAATTAATTTTCTTTCCAGCAAATCCCCTAAAGCCTGATAATTACAAGTGAAATAAATATACATTTTAAAGGACGGATCCTAGTACAGAGAACCAGTAAATGTCATGTGTTTTACTGTTTTAAGTCAATCTACCTACCAAGGAACCAAAGATGGAAATTAGTCATTGGCTATAATATTGCATATTTAGATGAAAATTTAAATAAATTTGCTTGGTCCCTATTCTTAAATAAATACATTGAAATTGAAATAGAAAGTATGGTTAGAATATGTATTCCAGAAGAAAAAGGTACACAGACAGATCTTGAAGGTCTCTGGGATTTAGATAAACAGAACACAATAGAACATAACCAATAGATCAAAGTTGAATAGATTTTTCCCTTTGAAGTTAAACTATAAAAAAGCTATAAAAAGATTTATTGGAAATGTGGGATTTTAAATGCAACAGTTTAAATGTTAAATTATGTGTCATGGTTTACTATGTGACTGACCAAAATATGGAAGTAGTTTATTTGCACTACTTTGATAGTACAGAGTATACTGATAACCCAATTTCTTTTATTAAATAAGCGTACAGCAGTGTGAAAGGATCATCTTGGATGACTTTATAGCCCTATAACTGTCAGATTGTGGTGCAGATATTTTTTATCAGGCACTTCAAATTTAAGAGCTGATGTTTGCCATCCAATCTCTATGAGCACACAGAAAGGACTCAGTCTTTGCTGTTAATAGGGACTGATCCTGAAGTAATATATAGGAGTGGCAACCAGTAAATATCATGAGCTATGACTTCTATAACCTAAGTGTCTGAAAAAGTTATTGGTCCTGTCTGTCAGGGAAGTATTGCAAAATATCAGTGTTGACTTCACTGGAAAAAACAAAACAACCCCTTCCCTCCAAAAAAAAAGAGAAAAAAAAGATCCATGATACATATAATATATTTTATGTTAAATTTCAGATTATTGGGGCTAACTATACATGTTTACACCACTGTACAAGAATTCCCCTCTTGAGTGTGCACAGGTCAGCAGGCATCAGTAGAGAAGAACACCCATTAAACAGAAGGAAACTTCCAGCAGAGCCAGACTTAGGGAGGGCAGCAAAGAAGACTTCTTCATTTCTTCATTTGAGAAACTGAAATGGTGAAGCCACTGATATAACATAGGATGGAGTTGCCCTTGCTAAAAATAGGGGAAATAATTAATCATAGTTATGGCACTGACTCCCTTTACAGAAAAAGGTTCACGGTAGGTTGGCATAGCAGGTACATGCAGCTGCTGTGGCCAAAAAATACTATCCAAAATTCCGAAATGTAGAATGAGAAAATACAGATGACAGATTTAAAGAAAAAACAATTGCAACATCTAGCATGTCTTTAATACAGGTCCAGCAGTATTTAAAGATTATTATTGGGTAGCTAAAGCTATTAGACTGCATACGGGCGGGGGGTTAGGGTTTCCCATACAGGCCTCCTCTGGCTATAAACCATATTCATTCACATTCATATGTCTTACTGTCACATTTCTTTTTACAAAGTCAAAGTCTCTTCATGAAATTAACATCTTTGTAGTCAAAATCATTGTTGTATTTGCCAATTTGCCTCCAACATGAGTTTATCTGACAGCACATTCACCACATTGCCTGTAGAAGATGTAAAATAAGATCAAATTCTCATAGCCATATTTATTTATTTTTTAAACGGGAAAAAAACCCTCATTGTGACCAACAATGTCTTAATCACCATCATCAATCAATTGCAAAAGGAAGACTTCACCCAGCTTTTTGAGGTTAAAACCACTTCTGACTCGTTTTTGCACTTTATCCTCCCACTCATTAACACATCACATTTTGCACCACAGTATTTTCCTCCTCCCTTAGTTTCATCTCTAAACTTCTCTTCATTAGTCCGCCCCCTCTCTCTGACACTTTTCCCATTTTTTTTTTCAGGATTAAAATAGTTTCCTGACAGCTTCAGTGCCTCCATGACACTCGTGCTGTCTCCTTGTTCTCTCTTTTGTCAGGCATCTTCCTAATAACCAGAGGAGTACTTTGGTGCTCTGTGGGTTATATCTGATTAGCAGCTAAAAAGAAGGAAGCTGGTTGTCAACAGTGTGAAATAAAGAGCTTTTGAAGAATAGAATGCAGCAGTTAATGAGCTGCGTTCAGCATTTTAGGGTTGATAGCAGTGGTTTTCTGTGTGTAGTGTGGTGTAGAATTTTATCAAACATTTCCCCACTAATGAGACAACCTTCTTTCCACTACCTAATGCAACCACCTATATGCATACCTGGAATCTCACAAAGAAAAAGAGTTTGTGCCAAAAATAGCTTATTTAGTCAATCAGAATTGCTAATGTTGGCACTGAACAATGATGACACTACTACTACTACTATTACAGCGATCAGCATAGATCATTTTTGGAGCTAATAAATGTAAGAGAATGAGGGACAATGATAATTATTAGTGCCAAATATAAACGTAGCAACATCACAAGTCCTATCATTCATATCAGCACCTTCACATGCTTCCAAACCAGAAAATATTTAGGAATTTATGAGGTATTTCATGTGGGTTATCAAGGCTGCTTAATCCCTTTCTTTTTTTCCTGTCAATTATGTTTTACCTTTCTGTAGCAGCCAGGTGACTTTCTAAGATGAACCTTTAGTCAGTACGAGCAGAGACCCTTGAGAGTTGAGTCAAGATGTGTGTTTCCAGAGAATAAGGGCTATTTTACACCCTCCACGGCGATCATTAGCAGAGTGCGCAAGGGCATCACTGAGTTGGCTGAAGTCAAATGGATTTATATGGGCATGATGACAGTTGAAGAGGAATCACTGACTAATTGTCTGTGCTACAACAAGAAGTATTCCATTCCAAATGAATCTGGCACTGGCTGGGAAAATTCCTGTAATTAGTTCAGTTGTCAATCATTGATCAAGACAGATGGTCAGAGGTATCTATTTGTGTCTATGGCGGTGTGTGTGTGTGTGTGTCTTTGGTTGAGTGAGAGTGTGAGCATGTTTTCGATGCTGAAACAGAGCAAATGTTCTGTGGAGATAGATGTGGTCTGGCATTGTGAATATATACATTCTGTCAAATGAATATTTGTTAGTCATCATGATTTGTAAGCCTGAAAAGGAGTCTTGTCCAGTTACGCATGGATTTCATAATGGTTCTTTTTTTCTTCTCTCTGCATATATCTTCACTGATATTTCCAAAAGGATCAAAAAATGAAATCTGAAGCTTATGGCCCCTTGATCCCTGATAAAAGTGCAGGTTTATTTCTATAGCACATTTAATTTACAAGACAACTAAAACTGCTTAATATAAAACATTACTTTTATTATTATTATTACAGCAAGGTGCAAAAGAACATTTAATAGGAGACTTCAATCAAACTGAAAAGTATAAAAGTGATGAAAAAAAGAAGAATAAAAACACAAAAAAGAATACAAGATGAAAACAAAACAACCTATAAAAGAGAGAAAGAGACACCAAAATGCATACAGTGAGGTACATATGATAGAAACAGACGTCAAATGGAAATAGATCATCATCATTATCATCCCCATAATCGTCAACATCATCAGCATCAACGTCGTCACCATCACTGTCAATGTACATAAAGTATGAAATATATTCAAAATGAAAAAAGAAAAACTCTTCATCTTAATTAAAAGCAGTGGCATGAGTTTTAAGACCCAATTTAAAAGAACTAAAGTTTGGAGCAGACTTCAGATTTTCTGGTAGTTTGTTCCAGATTTTAGGATAAAAAACTAAATGCTGATTCTCCTTGTTTAGTTTTAACTCTCGGGATGGAAAGGAAACTTGACCCAGATGAGCTTAGAAGTTTCTGTGGCTTCTATGGTATCAGCAAATCAGTTATATATTTTGGACCAGAACCATTTACTGCCTTGTAAAATTCTAGAACAGTTGTCAAGCCTACTGAAAAAAAATGCTAAAACATGTTTCTCTAAATCATGTTGAGCCATCAGACCTCTTATTCTAGATATATTCTGCAGGTGCTAAAAGGTTGATTTTGTTACTGCTTTAATATGGCTGTTGAAATTTAGCTCAGTCCAAAATGACACCAACATTTCTGGCTTGATCTGTTTATTTCAACATTGTTGACTGGACACTGGTTTGTAAAAAAATATTTTTGAGGGATACAAGCAGGAACAATTTTCTCTCTTTTATTATTAAGTTTTGAGCGTTAAAATAAAACTGATTTTTAATTTGAACGTAGGCGAGGCATATATACAGTAAGTCTTTGGTTTCTGCCTCAGCCTATTCAGTCTTGGTAGAATTCATATTTGGTTGTCATAATGTCAGCCTAATTATTTGTATTTTTTTCTGTATTATGGATGATGACTGAGTAAATCTAAACCTGAAACCTGAAATTCATGACTTAACAAGGACATTTGGAGCTAATAAATGCATCATTGGGTTTGGTTTTGTTCAGGCCACACATATCACCTTGGCAGGAGCAGGCACGGCACAGCATTACCTCAGGTTGCAACATTTGTATGTCACAGTCTTTGGAATATTCTCATTTGGGACGCAGCTAACAGCTGCTGTTTTCTCCTATATTAATACCTACAAAAACTGCCTTATTTCACTTGGAACTCAGGCTCATTCTCTTCCTTAGGCGTGCTGCCCCCTCAGCTGAGTTCTCAGTGGACCGGACTCGCCACCTCATGTCCTTCCTGACTATGATGGGACCCAGTCCGGACTGGAATGTGGGTCTCTCTGCTGAGGACTTGTGTACCAAGGAATGTGGTTGGGTCCAGAAGGTGGTTCAGGACTTGATCCCATGGGATTCTGGCACTGATAGTGGGGTGTCCTATGAGGTCAGTGTAAACATTCATATACTTTGATTTTACTTTAAAAGTTTCTCCAGTAATCTACCTTCAAACATTTAAACTGACATAAAAACATTTTAAGAATTTTCTCGCTGTCAACTTGTGTTATGCTCAGTAGCTGACCCATTTTTTCAAAGCTACTACAACACTTGTATTTGGTTGTTAATTTGTTTTAAATTTTTTGACTGATATAATTTTTTTTAAGGTATGTGGCCACCATCTCCACTTGCACACCTGGAATACTTTTAACATCAGACTCTAGTTCACCTCAGCCAATGAGTATCTACGGATTTTCTCATACCCATTGCTAGCTTTGGTGTTTTTGATGTTATAAGTACAGTCGTAAACAAAATTATTCATACCCTTCCATTAAAGAAGGAAAAAAATCAGCTGTCACTGAAATAAGTTGAAA
>JBBBVU010000001.1:21276470-21287938 GCA_037177055.1 Atherinosoma microstoma | reverse complement strand
ATCTTACTGATATTGGAACATGTTCTTATATACCAATAAGATGCTCTACCACATTTGATAGAGACTATATATATATATATATATATATACACAAACATTCATGTGTGTGTATATGGTAGATTATTTCTTCATTGTAGCAATGGTTCTTGGCAATAACTGTTGTGCCTTTTAAATGATGCCACATTCTTAAGAAAATATATTTCTGGGACTGAATGCATGCATTGGATTGGATGATTGAAGTCTGAAGAAACAAGACCTATTTGCCCTTCAACAATTCATTCATTTAACAAACAGAAGCCTCAGTAGCATATGGAACCATACACTGCCACAACAACCTGGCACTTCCTTCTCATGCTGGTCAACAGCTTGGTCACACACTGCTGGGATAGCAAGGATAATTCTTCAATCAGCATTTTTCCCAAGTCAGCCAATGTGGTTGTGTTGGTCAAGCTGATTCTACAAGAGTTCAATAGGGTTGAGTTTAAGACTGCAGGCAGGCCTTTCCATCCTTTCTGCTTCCAAATTCTGGAGGTAGTCTCGGATAAAGCCAAACATTTCCATGTAGAAGGGCAGAGTTTGGTTCCAAACTGTGGAGTCATGGGCTTGTCACTGGTTTACAAAATCTCCTCTTGATCATTTTATTTTGATTCATCGCTGAAGATAACGTTCTTCAGAATGTTCAGGTTCCAGTACACACTCCTCCTGGCAGACTGATGAGACCGAAGATTTGCTGTATGCAGTCTGTTTAGGATTCTCTGGATAGAGTGCCGGCGGCTGCAAACCTTGACTGTAGATCTATAGAAGAGTGTCTGTTTATTTATCTGTCTACTATTCAACCATGGCTTTGATTAGGGATGTGCACGACTAATTGATTAGTTGAAACGGTGCACAAAGTCGGTGACTTTTTTGTCGAAGTCAAAGTCGATTGTTTTTGTTTGGATTAGTTATGTCTCATTGCGCACAGACATGACTCTGTGTACAGCACTGTGTTAAAAAAAACAGCCCAGAGCAGCACAGTTACTAAAATTCACAGAAATGTTGGGCTTCAAGGAAAGACGAGGAAAAATAACCAAGCCATAGGGTGACTCACCTGAGAGAAAACCCAAAAGGCCCAACAGCCCACCCAGCACCCCCTATATTTTGAACCTTCTGGCCCACCAGATCCATAATATCAACATGATCCGGGTTAAACAATGTTGCATTATAACATCTACTGTAACTACAAGATGGCCTGTTGCAGTGTTTTATAATGTTTGGACATGGCTGCACTCAGGCCCGGACTTTTTCGTTTTTCCATTTTTAATTTAATTGGCGGGGAGATGCACAGTGTCTATTGTACCAGAAAATAGCTTGAGAAGCTTATTTTCATCTGTAGTTCCTGGGTGTGTCACTCACAATAACATATATGTACAGTGTTCAACTATTGTTACCTGATGTGTTCATAAAAAAACGTGCTATTAAAAAGGTTGATTAAGAGTTGGGCCTAAGAGCATGATGTGTGACACCATAGTTTAGAAGCTAATCCTCGTACAAAATTCAATGTTCAGAAGTGTGATGTGTTACCCTTAAGTGTACAATACTAAAGTACTATATGATGAAGTACATGAGGATGCAGGTATATGATGACGAACATGAGGATACTTGGCAGGTATATGATGAAGTACATGAGGATACTGGGCAGGTATATGATGAAGTACATGAGGATACTAAGCAGGTAGTGGTTGTTCAAACAATAACATTGCTAAAATAGAATCCATATAAATGATCCTGTATTTAAAAACTTTGCAGCCAGTGAATCATGCAATAGAAATAGTTTTTACTTTTAAAATTACTTTTGAGTACATTTCAGAGCCTGTACTTTTTATTCTAGTAGATATTTGGATCAGTACTTTTTACTTTTACTCAAGTTGTTTTTTTACATAGGTATTTTACTTCTACTCAAGTAAGAAATCTGGGTACTTTTGCCATCTCTGGCCAAAATTCCTATCAAGCTCAATATTCTATATAGATCAACATTCACACACAACTATATGCAACCAGTCCAGTGCTTTTTTCTCTCCTACACTCATCAAGCGACTCAATACAACAGTGCCAAAAGGACTCCATTATTCATATCATGATATCATGTAAACCTGAAACAACATGATTGGGTCATTTTGTCTGAAAATAATTTAGATGTCAGTTTACCATCATTATAATATGTTAACATCAATATTCATTGCAACAGTAAAAAAGAAGTGGTCAAGAGCAACTTCCCCTGATGTGATTCAACTAGCATTAAAAAATGAAAAAGTCAACTTAACTTAAACAGATAAGAGACTGTCCAACCTTAAGAGGTGTTCCCAAACTTTTCCATGCAGCAGCCCACCTGTGGAGGTATGTTTGGTCCAGCAGGACCCACCAAATTTTTCATGCAGTAAAATAAGCCAACAAGTATAAAAAGCTGCAGTCACATCATTTACAACCAGATAAACACACTGACTAATTCAAAAAGTTTCCTCATCAGCTTTTAACCTGGACTAATAAAATTTTCCTCATTGGCTCAGTTTAAAGCTGTTTTCTGAGTTGGACAAAGACAGATGTGGACAGTAGCTTACATGTACCAACTACATTAGCTGAAATATCCACCTGTCACTTTAACACAGCACATAAAATTAACTCATATTTTATCTTACAAGGAAATCTCATATCATTCCTTGTATATCCAAGGTAGGAAAAACCAGTAGCTTTTATGTTTGGGCTGATGAGAGATATAACAGCAACAAAAGAACAAAGGCACATTGGGATTCAGTGTCTTGCCCAAGAACATTTTGACATGAAATCAGGGAACTGGGAATCGAACAGCTGACTTTCTGGTTGGCAGATGACTGCTCTTCCTCCTGAGCTACAGCCTCCTGTAGGCAGAAGCATTGTTCATTTTATCCTGCGAGCATCCATAACAACCACCTGATCTGCTTCTTTTTGTGCTTGTTAATGAACTCTCAATCCCTTTTCTGATTCAACAGCAGCAATTAGTAGTAGCAGATGTTTTTTTGGCAGTAACCATATTTTTGGCTGTGCTACGTGCATTAATATGCATGCGCGTGAACGGGACTTGCACGCCCCAAAATAAGTCTACTCCGAAAAAGCCCCGGTTTAAATCTCTGACCAAGATCATAATTACAGCTACATAAAAAGGGCCATGGAAATTCTCAACTATGCAGATTCTCAACTAGTGCTTTATATTATGTTCAGATAAAAGTTTGCAAAACCAGCTGTCTCTCCTCTATCACTCATTTAATAAACAGTGAACTCATGTCATGTCGCTGCTGCTGCTGATTTGAAAATATCTGAAATTTCCTTCCTCATCCTCAATTGTCTCCCCCATTGGTTTCATTCCGTATGCTCGTATTGATCATTCATAAACATACGTCATTTTGACCAATCACCATTATTAGTAACAACTGACCAGCAAAAATTATTTTGTCTATGCGCAGGCCACTGGGAATTCTCCCGTTTCTCCAGTGGGCCTAGCTGCACCGAATGCATGTGTCCTCTGGTGGAGCTGGATCGATGCCAGAATGACCCCCTTTGGTGGTTGTTGGGTTATTGCAATGTTGGCAATTCTAGTGTTTAAAAAAAAATTCCTGGATCCAGACAGTGATCTGGATCACCCCCAAATTCGAATCAGTTGTTCATTATACCATTTCAGAAGTTTCCTGAAAAATCTGTCCATTACTTTTTTAGTTAGGTTGCTAACAGACAGACAAACGTATGCTGCCGAAAATATAACCTCCGCACCCTGGAGGAGTGCTTATTTAATATTATGTTGAGTAATATTACCTACTTGGCAGGACCACACTAGTACTTGCTGTATTATTATTTTTTTTTTACCAAAGTCTGAGTCTGAGGGATTTTTACTTTGTAATTTTACTTGTCAATTTCCCTTAGGGGATCAATAAAAAGTATCTATCTATCTATCTTGTAAGTAGTATTTTAGAGTTAATACGTTGTTACATAGGCTCCAGCTTCCCTGCAACCCTGAATTGGAATAAGCAGTATAGAAAATGGACTGATGGATGGTGGTGTTACATCCACTATAGGAAGAGATCTGAATATGTTTTCAACCACTGCATTTTTGTGGCCATCATTCTGCATTATGCATATAGGAAAAGCAGCAGGGGAATACAAACTCATTAGCAAACAAGCCTTGATAAATCTTGCTCCTCAAGACATCCATCCACCCCCAGTGTCCAATAAAAAGGAACAATACATCAAATGTCAGTAGAGGCAAATTGATTTTTTTGCCTCTTATAGTTACACCATTTCAACCTTATCAACACATAATATTTGGATCATGTTTTTTGCTAGAAAATAAAAAGCAACAATTTTTGCCATGTTTATAGCTATTCTAGCTTACAATTTTCTCTGATATTTCAGTGTTCTGGATAAATTTCTCAATGCTGATGAGACTGTGCAGTTGTAAATGAAGCATGAGGAGAACTTAATAGAGCTGCAGACCAGGATGTCAGATCTGGGAGGTTTCAGTAGACTTGGTGGAATGAATTATTCAGACCAACAGCATCTTCTGAGCACGTTGGAAGCACAAGTTTTAACTCAAACAACATATTGCTCTGTCTTACAAGAAAGCTCTTGGTGTCGTTGAAAAAACATATTTCCAAATGTAAAGACCACAAGCAGCATGTGGTCTTAGAAACTTCAAAACAATAGAAACGACCCCATGAAAATAAACATGGAATATTTCTATTTTTGCCTGCAGCCATGGAAGGAGGAGGACTGAGTGAAACAATACTTTAATGAACTGATAAATTCTTATAACATGTTATTTATACAGCTCAGTGATGCAGACATATTGCCACATGTCAAAATGATAAATTGTGGCAGCTTTCCTTTTCCTGTTAAGGGAGGCAGTTGTGTTGATTGCCATGGTCATTTGCATCTCAGCTGGTTCAGCCACCCTTGCAACTAACACTGTTATCTCATGATAACATTGTGCTTCACAGCCGTAACCCAAAAGCATTGTTTCTTAATTAGCTTAATCCAGTGTTGCTAAGCAATTCCAACTGTAGAGGCATGAAGATGAGCTAGAAAGGAATCATTCTAATCATGAGAAAACAACCTTATGCTGCTTGGTTTGAATATATATCAACAAGTAAAGTCATAGTGAAGCAGGCTACCTCACAATGCTCATATACTCTGCTTCTACATTTATATGCAAAATGTATTCAAATTGAAAACTGAATAAGAATTCATAATGCTGTAGTGACAACAGTCAAACAAAGAAAGATTATCTGCATCCTTCACTGATGGAAAGAACAAATTTCCACCCTGAGAAAATCAGTCGTCCCATCAGGTCTCCCCTTGCACATGGTTTGTAGGGTAAGAAGCAGGTAGTCTGTCTTAGTTCAGGCCATTCCCAGCTGTTCTGCATGAGTGCCGCCCTGATTCGACTCTTGGTGAGCAGAATAGCGATCAATCCCTTCACCTAAGAATGGAAACGGAAAGCCATAACCAGAAATATAAGAGCTGTAGTGGTACTTGCTGCACTGTTACCATAGAAACAGGTCATGTGGGGAGGAGGTAGCAGTGGTGGGGAGGGCATGATCATCAGCTCTCTAAGATTGGCTCTAGGTGGTTTAGTGCAATGGTTCAGCTTAGTTGGCTGTTGTGTCTGGTTATCAGTCTACCTTGATCTTGTGGAGACTTGGTAGGTTTATGATGCAAAAATAAGAAAGAATATAGATGTGGTTTATAGATTCCTGGGATCATCACACAAAGCCTGAAATTAAACATTTATCATTCAGTTAGATGGCAACCAATCAGAATGTACCATGAAGGAAACATCCTGCTCTTCTTTGGAATCAGAAATGCCCTTGTTTTCCATTGTCTTCCTGTTATTTTACTGTTTCTAAAGTACCTTAATCTATTATTTACTGTTACATGCCTTATAATATCACTGCTGTCATGTGTTGAGCAGTCAGTCAGTCAGCAAACCTTGTTGTGTTTCCTTCAATGCACTGACCCTTGAGGGCATACTGTATTTGCAGCAAACACACAGCGTCATGCATTCTAATAAATTATTACTGTTGCAATCAAAAGATTGCTTATTGTCCCCAAGTGCCTACTGTCTGCTCAATACTGATTCCAGAAAACATGCATTATACAGTATATGTAAGTGGACACATTAACACACACAAGTGAAGGCTTCCACACACATTCACAACACTGAGAATCTTAGCTCCGCCCTTCTCCCTGGAGTCTTCTTACAGAGCTCTCTCTCAAAGGTGCATTGATGCTACTGATGCTCTGGAAATGTGTCAGACTAACAGAGCAGATACATCGTTCACACTGCCCTCAGGATAAGCGCCTCACTCAAGTATAATCAATTGAAGGCTGCAACACACAACAAGCCTTATCAACAGTATTCAGCGTATTTAACAAGTGTGCTTCATCACTTATGACAAGAACCCACATCTGTTTGCTAAAGTTTGGTACTTTGACAATTGCTCTTGCATGTGAAAAAAAGTAATTTCATCATTGTATTTTATTGCTGTCTTAGGATATAAACAAAATTTAAAAAAAGCTGCCAAATTCAAACATTTCCTTCTAGACAGAAATAACTCAAATTAACATTGTAATGATCCCTTTTTCTTTTTTCATATACAGATTGTAACAAACATTCAACTCCACATCATTTCCTCCTGTTTATGAAAATCATTTCCTATTATAACATGATCAAATATGGAACATCTGGGAGTCAACTACTCTGACTGCCAGCATTATTGTGATGCTGAGTGATTCAGATTGCAGTAGTGATTATCAGAGCTGAAATGTTCCCCAAGGGCCTTGGGGCTAAATGAAACAGAGGGATGCAAAATGTAAAAATCAATTTATTGTATCCACATAAAGGAATTCCATTTCACAGCTTTACGGCTGTGAAAGCGCATCACCATGTGCTAAATAATTTCTTAAACCATGAATCACAAAAAATGAGTTGAACTTGTTGCACTATCTTTGTGTGCAGCCGACCGTTTTGGTGGAGACATTTGAAATAAGCAAGTTTCATCAGTTTGTTTGCTGATGTATTTTTCATTATGAGACTCACAATGTGTCCCTCAACAGCAATAGAAAAGCTGACACAATATTTTTTTTACCTCCATTATGCCAACATGAACAAGCTGTGTGATAACGCAATAGCACGTTGTCCAATAACAGCATCAGTTCTACTGTTAAGAAAAGCTCATTGTGATGAACAAATGTTTAAAGCTCCTGTATACCGTCTGCTCTGATTTCATTCCAGTGTTGTATTGGCTTGCACATATGTCAGCTGAAACAGGAAACTTTATGTGTGTACGCATATATTGCTTTATATATCCTTCTCTCTTCCAACTAAAGCCTTTCAATGGGAACTTTATTCCATGAAGCTCAGCAGGTTTAGCAGGTGTTAACCTGGGAGTCTCCCATATGTGGGAACACATAATCTAGCCGAGCAGCACTGCTCATTCCCACTGCAGTTTGCAGTCTGCCAATCATGCAGCTGTAGATGATGGACAAGCAGATGAGTATCCCTCAGTCCCAGAGTAATATCACTCTCTGCTCCTGCTCAGGAAATAACATATCAACCTTCCTGTAAGCTCAGTCTGATGTGAATTTCTTTTACAATAAGTTCCACATGCTGTTTTTTCTTTTAAAGTGCTCTAAACATTTTACTGAAACCTTTAGCTTTTTCACATTTTGTTTTAATAAATAGCCACAGTAATTTTTTTAAGGAAATGCCATTTTATTCCAGGAGCTCTTAAGTCTATGTGCATGAATAACCAAAAATATTGCTCTTATTTGTCCACTTACTATATAGACATACAGCTCTGCTCATGTGTTTTGTGACATGCACATAAAAAAGAATTAATGACAATGACAAAAATTGAATGACAGCACAATACTCAAGGCTAGTTCAAGTTTGCCAAAAGAAAAATCCTCATGAGATGAAACTATCACTGACAAGCAAAGAAGCTTATAGTGGTTCTCACAGACTTTTCAGCCATGTACCCCCTGCGGAATAGTTTTTAAGCCAAGTACCCCCTACCAATACAGAACTTTTTGGTTGGAACATAAGTAGACAGGACTGTACCATCAGTGCCAAATTTGTTAAATTTGTAGCTAAAGAATCACTTTCAAATTTCAAACAGTTTAAAAGGATATACTTATAACATTGTATCAATGATTCATGACTAAATAAATAGAAAAATGAGTTAAAAACATGATAAATGTCCTTTCCTGTTGTTTTTCTCTCTAAGCTTTTGCAGAACAGAGATGTGTTCAAAAATATTGTTGCTATCAAAGTATCAAAAGCAACAAGTTGTGGATTTTCACTTACATCTATCAATTCATCCAGCTGGAGAGAAAATTTGACTCCAAGTCTTTCCACAAGTAGCTCAACATTAGCCATGTTTACAAAGACACACGTGTTTGGATTTAAAGCTTGATCAGAATAAAAATATATAATGTTTACGCAAAATCAAACTGAATTCTAAAAATGTTCTCTATAACCTTATAGAGATATGTTTACTTTATATTGAAGGATTATCAGAAAATGTAACAAACAATATTATTATTATTTTAATTTTCTCAAGTACCCCTTGTTTCCCCATTTGAGAAACAGTGCTCTAAGTCATTCTGAAGGCCATCAAAACTCTTTTGTGAGACACTGTGAAGTGAACAGAAGTCCTATTTTTTCTTATCAAAAATGCTACTGAGGCTCGTTTGTCCCCTTTGTAGTGTTGACAAAAACCTCTCATAACTTCCTGGGATATATCCAAAATTAACAACTCTTTGAATAGAATTATGAAAAAAAACCAACCAAACTATGTTTCTGTTTGATCCAGATAAAAACCAGCTATTTTTGACAGATCACATTTTGACAGTTTTGTCCAGGCCATGGTCTGGTGGATGTTCACTCTTGTAATTTTAGTTTGGATCATTACTGAAAAGTACGAAAGTACCTTTAAAATGATATAGCATTAAACCTACATTGTTGGGAGCCAGCACAGCTGGCCCAAAGCTCGAAAATGCACATCCATAGGTCTACTCAGATTATATCACTTCAGGTTATTTGGAATTGAAAATCAGGAAGGAGACAGAAAAAGATTTAATCTAGTCCATTTCTGTCTGCTGACAGAGAACCGTCTGGGCCTGTGTGGCTATTTTTAGCATAATTTAAACATCATTTTCCATTCAGGCACGCAAAGAGGTCCATGGCAAAGGCTTACATTCAGTTAAGAGCCAACTTTTTGAAGTTGAAAATTTCATGGCTGAAATTAATTGCCTGATTCTTAATTAGCATATGTTTTGAATTTTTCTCTCTCAACCTTCACTGCAGTGTGTCTGTCCTAAGATCAGTTTATAAGATTTAGCTAGATAAATAATGAGCAATTTGTTGAGCACTTGGGGATATACAGGTCTGATAGTTGGCCACCTAATGGCACAGAGCTGTGGATGTAAAGTAATTTAGTTGTGTGTTGCTGCTTGACAACTGCACATTTTATTCCCTCTGTAATCAGTGCAGCATTCACTGCTGCACATCCATAAGTAAAGGTTTTGCTTCAATAAATGCTTCAAATAAGGACACTTATTGCAATTCTGTTTGGTTTTTTTTCTTTGAAACCAGTAAAACTGAATACATATACCTAGGAGCACAGTAGTATCAGGATATACTGTATTTCAAAGCTGAGAGAATCTCTGTGCTCAACTGTAATCACATACAGTACTTTGAATATTCCCATCTTCCTAGGGTAGTACATTGTGCTTACTTTTTTGTATTTTTGAATGTACAAGTGAGTTGAATAATTCCCAGTTATTCACTGGAAGAAGCTGAGCTTAGCTTTTTGCTTTGTCTTTTCACTCCCTGCATGAGAGCAAACCATGAGCCAAGCGAGAAAGTTTTCCTCCTAGCCCATAGTAAACTGATACCTGGAGCTAAGTGCAGGGGTGATAGTAACAGATAATAGAGGACAGTGGGTGCTTCCTTTGTTGAGGCTACACATTAAGAAATCAAGGCAAGGCAAGGGCAAGGCAAGTTTTATTTGTATGGCACATTTTCAGGTTCAAGACAATTCAAAGTGCTTTACATAAAACAATAAAAGCATTACAGATAAAAAGCAGCTAGAATTACAATAAAATCATTTAAACACACAAAAACAAATCATTAAAAAGATTGAAAGCAAGATAAGTTAATTCAATTCAATTCAAATCAGGTTTATTTGTATAGCACCAATTCACGACAATGTCATCTCAGGGCGCTTCACAGACAATCCGTTTCAGCCAATCTGATTGTCATACATTGATTCATACAAGCCAATTCCTAACGAATAGCCTAGCTAATGAAACAAACAGACTGCATCAAATCTATTCTTCGATCCAATCCCCATCCTGAGCATGCTAAGTTAAAAGTTACCGTGCAGATTTCATGCATAGTTGCATGAAATCAGACATGTTTTTAACCTGGATTTAAAAGTTTCTACATTTGGCGAAAGTTTAATCTCTACTGGCAGTTTATTCCAATTGTTTGCATCATAACAACTAAAAGCTGCTTCTACATGTTTAGTCTGGACTCTGGTCTGGACTAGCTGACCTGAGTGTTTGGATCTAAGAGCTCTTATAGGTTTTTATTCTCTGAACATATCACAGATGTTTTCTGGGCCTAAACTATTCAACCATGACTGACTGGAAGCCAGTGTAAAGACTTTAAAACTGGTGTGATGTGTTCAGACCTCTTAGTCCTGGTTAAAACTCTAGCAGCAGCGTTCTGGATGAGCTGCAGATTAATGCTCTTTTTAGGAAGTCCTGTTAGAATGCCATTACAGTAATCCAGTCTACTGGAAATCAAGGTGCAGAAATAGACTCAAAAGAGGTACATTTGCTTTTTCACCCAGCTGTACCTTTGTTGGGTATAGTTTGGTTGAAAATGGGCACATTTTTGTACCTTCTTGCCTGGATTGCCCGGTACTTCTTTGTGTCAAAAATGAAGTTTAATGTTCTGGTACAAAAATGTACTTTGAAAAAGACACCCCACCGCCACCACCAAAAAACAAACAAACAAAAAACAACATACTCCTTTTATTACCAAACATAAGAAATATTTGATTACATTCCTCCATTTTTTTTATCCACATCTCATCCTCTACAGGAAGATAAGAAATGTAACCTATTCCAGCCGTGATCATGCATGAGGTGATGTAAGATAAGATAAGCATTATTAATCCCCTAGAGGGGAAATTGTTTGCCAACATCAAATACATTCAGACAGTACAAATATAGAAACTGTAAAGTGCAGTGTAACAAAAAAACAAAAAACAAGAAAAACAAAGATGCTAAAAACATGGTTCAATATGAAAATTACAAGTGCTCATTAAAAAAATCTGACAGCTGGAGGAACAAAAGACCTTCTAAAAGGTGCAGTAGAACACTGATAT
>JBBBVU010000001.1:21238374-21263027 GCA_037177055.1 Atherinosoma microstoma | reverse complement strand
TCTATCTATCTATCTATCTATCTATCTATCTATCTATCTATCTATCTATCTATCTATCTATCTATCTATCTTTTGCACAAATAAGACAACTGAATAATCAATCAATAATCATCAATAATCTAAGTACTCCACCTATTGGTGGTGCTGATATAATCAAATGAACATTTGCGCAATCATCTCAATATTGACAAAACAAAAAAAAAAAGGTAGTCTAAAAAAATGGGGGGAAAAATAATTTCTTTTCCACATTTCTGCTTGATCTACTGGGTTAGTCATCCAGTAGAAATTTATTTGGACAAAACCTGAGAGAACTTGTAAAACAGAAAGTAACTCATCAAGCTAGATAATTTTTGTGTTGATATCAATAATTTGGAAAGCTTTTTAGGGCCTGAAAAAAACGATGATGATGGTGATGTAAAGCTTCACAATGAAGCAAAACTGAACTTAATGTCTGATCCTGATTTCACTTTGCTTATTACCCTCACAGATATATCGGTGAGTCTGCTGTCACTGGTAGTAACTGCCTGTGGCTTGGCTCTCTTTGGCGTCTCCCTCTTTGTTTCTTGGAAGCTTTGCTGGATACCATGGAGGGAACGTGGCGTCTCCCCCACCACCAAGGAGGCCCATGGGCACATAAACCCCACCATGAACCCTTTGCCTCCACAGCCAGCACCCAGAGAGCCAGTTTACACAGCTGTGGACCCCCCAATGCACAACCGCCGTAAATCATCACACTGTTCGATTGCCAAAGAGCCAACTCCTGTGGCATCTGTTGTGTCAGTGGAGGCTCCTGTGACTCCTGTATCACCCCCACCTGTGGTCATGGCCACACCAGAGGCAGCTATGAAGATAAGCCACACATCCCCAGACATACCACTGGATGCCCAGAATAAAAGCCGAGAAAATGGGGTTCATACTAACCCTCGTATGCAGAGGCAGACCACGGAGCCTGTACCAGGTGGTGGCTCAATATCTGAAATGGGGTCGGTATAAGCTCTGTTTTTGTCCCTCAAAGCTTGAAAACCTTTTATTAAAAAAAACACTTCTGTCACATCTTTTCTCTTAAATTTATTGCAACTCAAATACTCATTGCTCATAGATTTATATATCACGGGTGCAACAATACATGTATTTGTACTGAATCGTTCAATACAGATGCGTACCGAACTGTGAGCACTGTATCGAGCAATATAATTTTTTTCATGAACTTGTCCTCTGATGATGCGCTCATTGTTGAAAGCTCAATGGATCTGCATTCGACTTATTCGCCTAGGTTGCATCTTTGAGCACGGATCCAAGAGATTTATTAATTTATTATTATTTTGTAGTTCTGGACACATTTAATTAAAAAAACTGTACTTTTGAGTTTAGACACATATTTGTAATTAGTTTCAATAAAATTACAAGTTAAAAAAGGCATTAAAATGTATTTTTTGTATTGAAAAAATATTGAACCGTGACACTTAAGTATCGAACCGAACCAAACCATAAATTTTGTGTATCGTTGCACCCGTAATGTATGTATGTATGTATGTATGTATGTATAATATTATTTATTTATTTTTTTTCCGTTTACACTTTTGCAAGAATGTAGTGTCAATTTTACATGCATCAGTATCATTCATGTTGACTGCAGGTGATTGATTTCTGTTTCTAAACGTGACCACTACATAATATGTTAAAGGATATATATATGAGTTGTCCATTATGAATTGAACACCTTAAAAATACAACCAATGCTTCTACCTGCCTTTTTCTTTATTGTGTTAAAGTTGCATAACTATGTTTGATGTTTATGTCCTTTGTCCACAGTCAAGGGTCCATTCGAAGACATATGAACCTCTCTAACCCAGACTTCAATGTGGCACAGTTCCAAAGGCAGGACTCCCTCACTGGAATGGGTCCTGGCCTCGGCCGCCTCAAACCCGAGCTCTACAAGCAGCGCTCACTTGAGGGAGATGAAGGCAGTCGCAGAGGTGGAGGCTGTGGGCGCCTCCACTTTATCCTCAAATTTGACTGTGACTTAGAACAGTTGATAGTTAAAATCCATAAAGCAGAGGACCTTCCAGCCAAAGATTTCTCTGGTACCTCTGACCCTTATGTAAAAATCTACCTGCTGCCTGATCGTAAGACCAAGCACCAAACCAAGGTGCACCGTAAAACACTCAACCCTGTGTTCGATGAGGTCTTCCTGTTTCCTGTGGCATACTCTGAGCTTCCCACGCGTAAGCTTCACTTCAGTGTCTATGACTTCGACCGCTTTTCACGCCATGACATCATTGGTCAAGTTGTGGTAGACAACTTCTTGGATCTGGCAGACTTCCCCAGGGAGACAAAACTCTGCCGGGATATCCAATATGTTTCCTCGGTGAGTCAGCAATTCTATTCACATCACTGTTTACCATGTCATGTAAAAAAAAAAAAAAAAATTAAAGCAAGTTTTCAAGTCTCAATAAAAAAGAATTACTTGGTAGGTATATAAGGTTAAAAAGTCTTTTTAAAAAAAGATGGTCTTTGTCTGTCTCTACTGGAAAGTTTAGGGGTCACATAGCAATGAGAAAAATATCTGATACTGTAAATGTCAGACGTAATAACCTTTGCTTTATTTCACAACTACAAGGGCTGTATGTATAATCTTGGTCTCAACAGAAAGCCAAGACATGAGATTACTACAGAAGTGTCAGAAAGAAGATATTTGTTACTGTGTCTGAGTAAATTTACCTGGAACACAGTAGAACATTTAAATGGTTATCTCCTCCTAAAAGAAAGCAATTTTCAGTAAAAACCAGAGGATAGCAGCTCAATAATAACGTAATGTCTGATGAGTCATACGAGGTGTGAAAACAGAATACAAAAAAGTGAACTTTAGTAGTTTTACAGAAACTTTAGTACAGGTGTTACACAGGTAAATCTTTCAGGAACAATTTTGATGATCAACACCTCTATCAATTGTCAGAATCAGGAAAATTTAGGGATAGCACCAAATTCAACTTAGAAACATCACAAGGATCTAGAAAGCAAGAAACCCAAGACAGGATATCAGAGGAATAGTGTATACCTAAGTATAAACCCCCCTTAATATTTGGAAACTACCAAGACCTTCATCATTTCAAAGAAAGGCAGAGTCATAGAAGAACACATCAGCAGAGTTTTTTTTTAAACTGTTGACCACAAAACAAAACATGTAAGACATGTTGTATGATTTTGTGATTTTTTTATTTTTATTTTGTTTGCTATTCTGTGGCTGCTAGCTTGCAGAGTATTTGTCATGCAGTGATTAAACATAACAGGTGAAGTAATTAGCAGAAGCTCTAACGTGGACAGTGCTCTTCTCATGTTTTTGTTATATGCTCATAATATTGATTGGGGAATCAACTGAATTTATTTGGATACCAATGCTTGGTAGAGTCTTTTAGCTGAGCTTCTCCATGTGATTTTGGTGCGCTACGTGTTAAGATTGGTGTTTCCTAGTGTGTGCAAAGACCTTCTTTACTGTGCATATCTCATGCTGCCTCCTGTACAGGTGACTCGTGATGACAAGGTTAATTGCATCTGCCTCTATACTCTAAATTCAGTGGACTCTGCAGGAACCACCCTCCACCCATAAGTAAATTAAATGCTGTGAGACTTCTTAAAGGTCAAGAGGATTAAAGGCTCCATACCATGTCACCTTACTAAATGAGAGTGTGTGTGTTACTGCATAATGTCATTTTTATTTATTCATTGGGAGGAAGTTTAGGGTGGAGGATTATTTATTAGGTTTGAGCTTCTTTTAGAGAATGTGGGTCAGATTTTATAGATTTGCTTGCATTTATTATGGAAGTTTTTGGGTCCAAAAGGGGCCAAATGAGTCAAAACATATTGTGAAATGGCACTAATGATAATGTTTCTGCTAATAGAATTGACTGCATGATGGTCTGATGTGTGATGCTTGTATTAAAGTACAACCGATAAAGTGTTTGTAGAGAAAATAAGAACATTAATTACAGTCCCAAAGTTTCTTGGTTACACCATCTGGAGGTGAAGTTACTGTAATTTTATGCTGGCGGATGTCTTTATATGTCTGAGTAGTTTTTTGCTTCCCATGTTCTTCTTCACTTATATTTTTTCTGGATAGAGGAATATGCCGCTTCTGCTGGTATTATCAGACACCAAAACGCGTCACCATCACCTTCATCTCCACTTGATCCCCGAGGCACTTCCCTAGAGGGCCTTTCAGTGTCCATCTAACTGACAGAAAGGATATTAGACAATTTATCTTCTCTTGACCTGTTTCTTGATACTCCAGATGTGAGCTCTTCTGCTGCAGCAGGCTGCTTGGCCCCCTTGTCAACCTGAGTTTTTTCCGAGTTGTGATGAATATCGTCACAAAATTATGAAACTAGCGTCCACTGCGTTCCTGCACTCCTGCTGATAAATAGCTTGACTCATTAGCCAGATAAGTGTGGATGCACTGTTTGGTGCTGTTTTTTTACCGTCAACAGATTTGACATCTATATAGTTAGAAGTTATGTACCACTTTTGATGAAAGTCTGTCCAGCCAAACATGAATATTTAAAAAAATGCGTATGACTTTAAAGTGTACACATCCATATATGTTTAATACAAACAACTGTTAAAACCCACCTGAGGTCTAAAGTTCACTGTGATAAATATTTATTCATAAATACAAAGATTGCATGTTATTACAAAAAGTGAAGAAAAAAGGCAAGCAAGCAGGAGCTGCTGCTGCAATAAAAGCATAAAGATATTTATTCTGTCAGTGTGCCAGATAGAGATTTCTGGGGAATATTGACAAAAGTATTGATATTTTTGTGTAAACTCTCAACTTGCGGCTGTTTTGTGGGCCAGTGCTGACACTTATGCTCCTGATTAATTGTTAATCAATGTTGCCCATTTAGAGCAGAAGGCTATAAGACAGGTGGCTGATGGGAACCAGTGATTCACAGAATCTGGGTTGCTCCGTTCTCACACAATTTTTTTTTCACACTCCTAAGATCAAGCACACAAACACACTACAGTACACACAAGACTGTAAGTCTTGCACAAGTGCTGGTTCTCAGACACATTTGCACAGATGCCCTTCATAAATGAGCTAATTATCTCTTGACAGCAGTACAGAGGCAGGACATTTTGTAAGCACTGCTGCAAAGCCCATTTTGCAGAAATGATAGAATTTTCATTAAGCCTGATTGCCAGAGGGACCAACCATATTGCTGGTTTCATTACCAGATTTGGCTTGTTTAGCTCTTCAGTCAAAGCAGATTGTATATTCATGGAAGAACATGTTTATTTCTGATTTTGAGAATGACATCAGCAATGAAGATAAATAAAATAATTACAATGTAATACTGCAGAGTGGGGTTCGTTTTCACTGTTTAAAATATTATCTTTCTTTATTTTATTTAGATTTTAGCTATTTGATTTAGATTTTTGGCCTTTAAGCACAGGGTGACTCAGATTCTAAATAAAAGATTCAGTATGATTATTATGTTATAAAAACTTCCAATTTTGATATTCAACCTCCAGCTATCAAGTGGTTGCTACTTATCACTTAAGCTGGAGTGTGAGTTCAAACATCACTCCTCAGTTGTGCATTTGTAAACTGCCCTAACACTGCAGACCATGAAGCCTGTAAAGCCCACAGGATTTCTTTTGGATTTGGATAAAATTTTCTTGAGGGCTCTGTTAGGTGTTCCAATGGGTACATTCAAAAGAGAAGTCTGGTTCAGTACTCAGTTCATGATTGTAGCAAAAGACTTTGGAAAATCTTAACAAGCATTTCTTTTTTTCTTTCTGTCTTCCTTTTCTGTCTTTTTTTATACTCTAGCTAAGTAAAAAAGTAAAACACGACTATTTTTACATTCCTAGAAGCCGCATGTAAGTGTGATTTCAATATTTCTCAGCTAGAATATTTATAGTGTCAACATTTCTCAGCCAAAAGAGTCTGGTGTCACTCCCACCTAATCACACTGTAAAATTTTGTCAAGAACATGCAGGGTTTTCAAAGACTGTATTCAAAGAGTCTCTTTGTGATTTAGAGCTGTAAAATAAATGCCTTTGCAGTAATTTACTGTATACAAAATCAATAGGTCTGAAGGATTTAGGCCACCTCTATTCCTGACTCATGGGTCTGTGAAACATGTTTTTTTTACTCATTGTTATCAGGACTCATGGAGACGTTTACACTAGCTGTAATTAAACATCTACTCAGCATATCAGCTTTTACTTGATTTACATTTTGATTTTGGACTTGTGCTTTTGACGGTAATAGAAATAACATATGGATGTATTATTTCCCTGCCAAGTGACATTACATTCAGAAAGTGACAGGCGTTACTGAGTTAGAGGCATGTCAAAAGGCTTACACATTAAGTTATGCACTCTTAGTAGCTCAGGTAGAGCGAGTCGTCCAATAACTGGAAGGTTGGCGGTTTGAATCCTTCTTCATCCCAGTCAATCTGTCGTGTCATTGTGGCACAAAACTTACCATCGCTGGGGTATGAATGTACATGAGTGTTAGTCAAATGGTAGTCAGAGACTGCCATGTTTCCATCAGTCTGCTCCAGGGCAGCTGTGGTTACACATGTGTGGTTATACATGTACCATCACCAAGTGTTAATGTGATGCAAATTAATAATGGATTCACTGTACAGGGCTTTGTGTTCCTTGAAAAGCGGTATTTAAATCTAATCCATTATTATCATTTTCCAGTTAACTGAAAATCTGTTTATGAACTGTCGGACAAGACAATGTCCCAAAGAAACCTGAAAATAAGCAACTAAAATATAAAAATATAATTTCATTCCTGTGTGCAATTGTACATTCAAATAAAAAAATGATGTGTTCAACAAAATAGACTCTGCAGCATTTGGGATATTGAGCTTTCATATAATGTAAAAACTAAAAGAAAAAATGTCCTACCCTATTTGCATACATTTAAGCAGAATATTGTATAAACCTTATATTTTCATATAGAATATTTTCAAAATGCAGTAATAGTAACTAAGGTATTTCAGTCTGACTATCATGGTTCAACACCATGGTTCTTTGCATATTGGTATTAATTTAGGACAAGGGATATTAGTTGTTAGAACAAATGTAAATAATTCAGCACGTTCTTTCTCAAACACATCTTACAAATGATCGGCACATTGATGTTTGATCAATATTTGAATTTCGATCAGCACTATTGGATCATTGACCTTTGAATCAATGTATCAATGTAGATTGATGTATTGTTACACCCCTACCATCAACCCCATCTTATCTCCTCATAAGGGTCTTTGAACATATAACAGTTTTGTTGTGACAATTTCATATGTAAAAAAAAAAAATAATATTTAACAATTTTCAAACAAAATGTTTGCTTGGAAATGGAGTAACTTTAAAATATTTGAGCATACATGGCAAAATGTTCAAACCAGGCTGGAACATTCTTGCTGTGAGGTGACAGTACTAACTATTCCAGTTGTTCACTGCACATTAAAATACTTTTCTTTCTCATGCTCACACCAAGTCACCGACAAATCATTGCAGTTATCAGTTCCAGCTATGTATCTATCTTGCTAGATGGTATATAGATGGTAAATTAGTCTCTCTTCTGAAGGAGAGAAATTACACATCTCTCCTTATTTTTTTTCAGATTTATTGATTGATCAATCAAGATTAGCCTTTAAATTGTACATCAGCATTTAACACTTAATGATGAAAACAAATTTAAGTGTGCGCTACAATCATCCTTGCAAAACTTCCCAAGAAGTAAAAGCTCAGTTGATATTAACAGTTTTTTTTTCTTTTAACATAAATCTTATGACAGTTTAGGTTTGATTTATCCTGTGAGTCTAAAGAGTTTAAAAATTAAAGCACTTCAGTGAGATCACTGTAATTCTGAGATTTTGTTTATGTATGTTTGTTTATATATTTATAAATTATATAAAGCTTCCTGTTTCACATGAACACACCAAAAAGTAATGGCAAATCACACCAGTTTTGAAAAAATAAACACAATCTCCCAGCTATATCACTAGAGTATGGGCACGATCCTGTTCTGTGGGAGTTGTTTTCACCACACATTCGTGTGCTTTCCTGGTTCTCACTTCTTTGGAGTTATTTTAAGCACAGCTATTAAGTTAGCTGCAGCTGATTAGAAGTCTCCATATTGGATGAATTATCCAGGGCTTTTTTTTAGTGACAGAGGGCCATGTGACAGAAGGATACCTCAGTTAAAAAAAAGAAAAAGAACCATTACATAATCTCAGAAAAAAAAGTTAAATGTTCATGCTGTTCTTCTTCATGTTTGACTGGTGTGCAAAAATATCTGACATATCACTGATATGCACCTTGTATGAGAGTAAATGTGTTTGTGATATCTTTTAGGATAACGTGGACCTTGGTGATCTCATGTTATCACTCTGTTACTTGCCTACTGCGGGCAGATTGACCATTACTATGATAAAGGCCCGCAATCTCAAGGCCATGGATATCACTGGTGCATCAGGTAATTGAAGTCTGACACTATCTGTAACTACAGAGTGCCATCGATGTCCTGAATGTAAATGAACACCTACTTTGTTTGTCTCACTCTTACAGATCCATATGTGAAGGTTTCACTGATGTGCGATGGTCGTAGATTGAAAAAGAGGAAGACATCAACAAAGCGGAACACTTTGAATCCAGTTTATAATGAGGCTATTGTCTTTGATGTCCCCCCAGAAAACATAGAGCAGATCAGCCTTTTGATAGCTGTGATGGACTATGATCGGTTAGAAACTTTATATAAGTTCAACAGAATTTGCACCCATTGTGCATCAGTCATTTTCTTTTTCTTTTGTTTTATTCATACTTGCTGCAGGACAAAAAAGACAAAAATAATCTTTTATGGGATTTTGTAAACTATGCCTTAAGCTCTTCATATCTATAAGGCCAATTTAACAGCTTTAGTTGTATTTCTGTTTTCCTTTCCATATTCAGTGTATGATGCATTATTTTTGGAATGCAGGACAGGTCGTGATCACATTCTCTCTCTTTCCCTCCTGCGCCTATAGTGTAGGCCATAATGAGGTCATCGGTGTGTGTCGAGTTGGCAATGATGCAGACAGTCTTGGTAGAGAACATTGGAGTGAAATGCTCACATACCCCCGAAAACCTGTTGCCCACTGGCATCCTCTTGTTGAGGTGAGTTGATTTCTATGTAATGGATGTGGCATGTGTTTCCATGCATGGAGGACTGACCAGGCTTTGAACATTGCCATATTTTTTTTTTCGCAGACTGGAGTTCTTTGCCACTAACCATGTCAAAACAAATGGTTACAAAGCTTAACATTTGCATGTTTCATATATTTCAATATCAATAAATCAAATCAAATTGAATTTTAGTTATAGAGCACTTTTCATACCAAAGAGCAGCACAAGGCGCTTTACATAATAAAAATAAAAATTTAATGTCAAAGGTCAAATTATAATAAATTCAACATCACATTAAAAATTTTAAATAAACCGTCACATACCCAAGTAAACAGTATAATCAACTGTATAACCCCCCCCCAACCAATCCCATTTTCCACAGACAAACACCAATCCTTAATATCAGGCTTGAAGCTGCTGTGAGGATAAAGGTAGAATATATGGTATATGATCACACCTTGATACTTTTTCTACCCAATGCCAAGTACAATGAACAATTAAAGCTTGAAAAGAGCAGCTGATCAGTTGTTTAAAATTTTATGTTTAGCCCGTGTCGGAAATTTGTTAGGAACAGCAAATTCATGGGAAAGAATATAAAATGAAGTTTAATTTAGCTTTGTGAATGATGTATCGTGCTGCAGTTGAACAATAAAGATGTGTGATTAAAGGAATTGAAACACAAAATACATATAATTTACATCATTATAATTACTTGCCTTAAATTGCATAATACCATGCAGATATATACTGCAATATTTAAGAAATCACTTTGAGGAAAAAAATACCCAAGGGTGTCTTTGAGTGTGCAGACATTATGGGTTGTAGGGTTGGGTCTTTATGGACTAGTTTTTTTTTCTACAGATCCCATCAGGTATGTATCTAGGAGGTTGGAAGGCTGGGTGAACAGCTCAAGATGGGCAGTGCAACTCATTTATACCTGTTAGTGGGTTTAATATTATGGCTCATCGGTGCGTATCTGCCACTTTATGTAAGACTGCATTGTGATAGAAAGGAAGCTGGAAAGGCTCAAGTATATATCTTGTGTCAGTATATAAACAGCTGTCAGTGAAAAGGAAATGGTTTTCTTCAAAATATCTAGTGAGGTTGATGCTCTTTCATCTTGAAGTCTGGATTTGATGGCTGAGTTGCAACCAGTTTTGGACCAGAACAAATCTTCTGCCACAGTTACCATGGCAATGAACACTGCCCATTGTAAAAATGTGTTTTTAAGACACAATGCAGTTATAGGCTTCTGTTCTCTGACATGTACCCAGACAGGAAAGACTCCTTGTCAGAGAGTGCGTCAGTCTACTTATACTTAGTATCATTTTTCTTTTTCATGTAGTGCTCTCGGAAACTAGTCAATGATAAATCAGACAAATCATTGACATGACTCAACACATTGTGCTATGTATGTTTTAAGAGGCCACCTATTAAATACATGGCAAGTTATCACCTAAATTATCTACCTTTGACAGAAAAAAAATATCTTAGCACTATAAAGAACTAAATAAGAATAAAAGGGGTAGAAGGTTTAGAACTTGACAATCAACTGCAAAAATGAGGAAGTTGCAATTAAAGTTAACGAATGCTATATCTAACATGTGCAAATTGCCTAAAAGATGGATTCATTGTGTGTATTAGTGCACACCAAAAGGCTGTATCTGCAAAATATAAAAAGACACACAGTTAGTGAAAAGTGAAAAGAATATCTGTACTGCAAGCCTTAAAATCTGTCTTTCAATGAACAATGATTTGTCTTCCTAAATTGTTTAAGTCAAGGTTTTTCTGTGTTCACGGCTAAAAGCAAGTATATTTTTGCATTTCAATGCAAAGTAAGCCACTGCATCTGGAAAATCCTCATCCTTTATTTACTTGCAGATGGTAACCAAGTAGTCACAATAGAGCAGCTGATGAAAAAAGATGGAAAAAAGTAAAAAATAAAAAATGTAGTGGCAAACATTTTCTATGTTTGACTGCCTGGTTCAAAACTCTGAAGGTGTTAATATATGAAGGTTTAAATATAGGAACAGAATAAAAATAATGTTTTTTTTTTCATTTTATTATATTTATTATAAAAAAATTATTTGTGTTTTTTTTGTTTGTTTAACATTTATAGTACAATGTTAGATATTGTATTCTTTATTCTTTTTTCCCCCCTACAGTACCAGGGGACCACAGGAAGTAGCCAGGGAGGATCATGTAATTCCCTGAGGACGCCTCCTTCTCCGTAGCCTTGAGCAACAATTCACATAATTGCAATGATCAACTCAAAGCCTCCACTGAGCTCCGCTGGGTGTTCCTAACACACAGTCCCAACAGAAAAATGCAGACATCCATAAATGTCTATGGAAAATAAATACACAAATGATCCAGAATGGATCAGTTGCATGTTGAGTGATTGCAAAGATGGATGTTTTCTTTTTATGTTTCATTAGAAAAACAACCAGAGTATGCAGGCATTTTAAGTCTGTGCCATTGCTAAGTTTGTAAAGTCATTATTGTTTTTTTTTTTTTTGTTTTTTATATATATATATATATTGTTTTGTTACTTCCTTTAGTTAAGTGAGTCTGTATTTTCACAATTTACTTAAAACCAGTTGAGCTGCCATACTTTTTTAGATCTGAATTGGTGCATGAGGTTTGGTGGGTTTTCCTCTTGTTTGTTTCTGTTTCTATTTTTGCTGTATGATGTGTTGTTCTGTCAGTTGATGTGCAGTGGCAGTTGATTTTTAGATGAAATATCTGTAAGTAAAAAATGTTGAATGTTTGAAATAAATGGTATTCCATAAAAACAACTGTTGTTAATTCAATTCAAGTTTTTCCAAATTTCCATCTGCAGCTGATTTTTTTTATAGTTAAGAAAAAACACAACAAAGATAACCAACAAAAAGCTCAGTTATGTTCCATTACTCTAGATGGCAGTCATCTAAAATGAATGGCTGACATTTCTAAATTAATATCAATGCAATTCTATGTTTAGAAAACTCTAATGCGTTAATATGGCACTCAAACATTGAACTGTTATTTGTCAATGATATCATACATTTCCCTTAGACATTACCTGTAACCCGACAACACAGTTCGTCAAAATTTGTCAAAGCATCACCCAAACAGTTTCAAACTTGACACAGCACTACCTCAGGTCCTCAGCCATACATTTACATTTAAAACTGAATGGGTGAATGGTTGTTTATATAGTTAATAAATGGGGTCTTGATTAAATTGAGATATGTTTTTTCTGCAAGACAGTTTGTCTAAGTTAATAAATGCAACAGAGTAAATTATCACGTAAGATATTAGCTGTCATTCCTTGTGCAGCTATAGGCTTATTTAATTTAAGAACATGGAACAGTTTATAGCCCCTTAAATCTGTTGTTTCTAATTTGGTAATTTGCTGGAAAGAAGGAAACTGGCAAACTGCATCCAGGAAGATGTCTGACTCACTAAGTTAAAAGAATATTGGAACTCACCTGGAACATACCAGTTTCCAATCTGTTCTTTCTTTCTTATTTATTTAATTTTCTTTCAGCCAGCACTTGTCTTTGCTGTGCTTATAATGCTGTAATATTTAGCCTTATGTTTTCCTTATTTTATGTGTTGTGAGAATCTGGCCTTGAAAATGAGTGGGAAATGCTATAAAACGTTCTAACTGGAAAAAAAGCCTTTCATCTGTCATTACATGCAAAAACCATATCATTCAGGCTACATAAAATGAAAGGAATGCAGTTTTAATGGAGATGTCAAGCAATTTCATTCTCAAAACAGCCAAAAGGTACAGATTATAAATACTGTGAGCCACTGAAATATTACAACTATACATTTCAGTGAAAAAACTTTTATGTATTCAAACTGGTAGACATTTAGCTGTCACAGGTTAAAATGAGTGCTGAAAAGCTTTTGCATAATTGCATTTGGAGTCAACTCAAGACCTGTAAAATATTAATAAAAAGTCTAGAAAAGAACCAAGTACAGCATAAAAAAGCAATCATTTTAAAAAGAAACTTAATGAATGCTGGAAAAGCTCAATGAAAGTTATGGTTATATTTTTATATGAAAGGCTTTTTAAAGTAAAAAAAAAGAAAAAACTGATGACAGACTTACAAGTGTGTCTCATTCTGTATAAGGTTACTGGAGTCTAAGAATAGTAAATGAAAGCATGGATAAAACATTTACAACTTTTTTGCAAATTATTTACAAAACCTGGCAGCAAAATTATGAGTGCATGATTTAACATCTCTCTCTGTCTAACCATTCAAAACCTAATTAGGAGTTCAAATTATTGTATTTCAAACATGCCCATCTCTATATCATATCAGCCGGACAAGAGAAACAAATCCATTTTAAGTCCATTCATCTGACCACTGAACTATTCCTTCTGTCATTTTCACAGATAAGTTATCTAAGACCCTAACACATTCCCTTGAACGCTATTACTGATGTTGGACTGATGCTGTGGGGCTTCATATGAATTATGCAGTTTTCAGTTTAAGGGTCAAGAGTCTGTTTTTACTTCCATAATAGATAGCCTTCATCTGCTCCCATCTGGTTACTAACTGTGACCCTACTTAAACTGTCCCTGATCATAACTCACACTGTGAGTACATCATAGAGTGCCATTTAACAGGGGGAAAATGGTGCAGGGTATCAGTTGTCATTGCAGAGACCGAGGTGAATGGGTGGCTTGTTAAGGTCTTGTTAGTGGACACTGTTCGACACATTTCTGGTGTGCAGTGCTGCTGTTGTGATTCAGCAGAACTGAGAAGGAGAGTGTTCTTTTAACAAAGTATCTCACCTGGTGAAATAATTATCTGACATTTGGTTTACATAGACATAGAGCCATAGACATAAGCCTCACAGAGTCTTAGCTGTGAATAGCAATGTGATTAGAAAATTTACTGATCTTCAAAATGTGTAAAGCTAAAGATGAAATGCTGTTAATAGGATATGATTTTTCCTTTTTTTTCCCCTTTTTGTTCTTTACAATTTTACAATGGGAAATGAAAAATGAAAGGGGCTTTATTCAATTGAAATTTTAATTGAATGATAACCTCAAAGCAGGTGGGCTTTTAATGAAGGCAAATCAAAACTCCTTTGGGAACACAAAACTTTAAAGCAGATTATAAAAGCAGAAAATTCAGCACAGAAGTGTGAAGATAATCAATATAAGCCTGATGCATTTTTGAAGCACATCTTGATTGAAGAAGTCTAAACTAACTTGTTTAACTGAAATGAACAAAGGTAAGCTACGTTACAAAGCTGCAGAAATTCACATTGAGAACACGTCTCCAGCTGTTAAGGGAGACACTGGATCGATTGTGCCTTGGGATTGTGTGTAAACCAATAGCACAAGAAACACTTCACAGGGAGAGGGAAGTGATTCATGGAAGTATCAAATTTTGTTGGCGGGCATCATATCTGCAAAAAAAAAAGTAGAAGAAAAAAGGGGGAATTGTTTCTCCTCCAGAAAAATGTTCCTTTATATATTTCAAAATCCCCATGAAGAACAATCTAGAAGTTGTGCCATGAAATTCACAAGCCCTGCAGACACAAAAACAAAGATTTTGAAAAACAATTACATGAAGTGTAGCAGGTTTGGGCTTGATACATCCGGCTGTGCTGCAAACCTCCTAGGTTTGATGTCAGAAGATGCACAGACATTCCATTTGTTGACATAACAAGAGGAGGCAGATAGTTCTGGTGCTTAACTTGTCAACAAGATTGTTCATATGTTTGCAAAAAAATATGTTACATTCCGACTATATTGATGAATGGAGTTCTGCATGGTCCAAAACACAATCTGCCATCAACGTCACTGGTTTGGATGTAAGCCTGATCACAACTGATGGTATGACGTTTGGGGAAAAAGTCATTATGTGCCTGCAGAATAAAGACTTTTCTCTCTTGTCTTTGAGTGAGCTGTTTTCTTTGCACACTGATAAGAAGACATCTGCTTCTACAGAACACTTTAGAAAGGGAAGGAGAGGTCATGTGACAGTAAATACTTTGAATTGTCAAGACAAGTGTATTTATACCACAATGAGACGAGCAGCCTGTGTACAGTTAGCTAGCACCGTGGGACCTGTGATCTGGTTGTATTTAGCATTTCTGTAAGGATGATGCCATGTCGAGAAGTTTGTTTTTTCTTTTTTGTAAAGAAGCACAGAAAGGCTTGTTTGTCAAAATACCTGTATTTACTGCAGATGTGTCATCTACTGTATCTCCAGTTTTGTGATGTTCTGCATCAAAAGGATTATGATGGATAACTGGACAACAGGTTTGAATGGGTTATTTTAGTGAATGAACAAACAGCTTCTTTAGTGCTGCTACTGACAATTATTCACCACTTCTTTGAAATGCAGCTTACGATGAAACTATATTACATTATGAAATCCATGCAGGTACATTTATATCCTGAACTCTCCTTCTGCCTCCACTACCATCTTTTATGCAGTTTCTCTGTCATTTCCCTTTTGTGTTGTGGTGTGTGCTTGATTACAGGAGTGGCGACAAAAACATCTGCAAAGCCCCAGCACCTGCAACTACGTCTGGACAACAAGTCACATTCAAGTACTTCACTCTGTGTCTATTACCTCATGCCAAGCAGACAGTAAAGGTGGTATTTGTAAATTTATTTAGTGCTCTATTTCATCTGAACTCCTATTCTATTGTGCCTGGGTTTGCCATAGGTGTCCACAGTCTCCTGCCTATATATTGTCTAAACTCAGTTTAAACTCCGTAGGATTCCTTTTTATCTCTCTAACCCCCCTTTCCTGTCTAGCCACTATCAATAAAGGCCACTAGAGCCCAAAAAAGATAGTTGCCATTATTTGGCAAAAATTATAAACATACACATTTCAATGAACTGTTTTGCCCTTGCACTTATATAATCACTTAATGTCTTTTGAAACGGAGAGAATCTGTCAAACTTGACATCATCAATCAATAGCTATGTTTACATGGAGCACGTTTGATCCAACGGATGTCCAATCAGAAAAAAATGCATCATGTAAACATATCAGCTGATCCGATCAGCCTTGATTGGAAAAAAAATTCAATCTGATCGAGAGTGGTGGTTTAAACCTTTATTGGGCAAAGGACCATTTTTGATCACTTCATAGCACATACAAAATGCTCCCTCATGCTTCTCCATGAAATCATAGAACCACGTGGACTTCTCCTCACCAATCATCAAAGATCAGCAATGTTACAGATATTTAATTCAGATTGGCTTTCCAACTCAAAATAAGAAGAAACGTTTCACTACTGACCACTTACTACTGTAGGACAGTTACTATTTTAGTGAAATTAACCAAGTGTTAAAGACTTGTAATATCCTTAAGTATCACAATAACACTCTTCTCTACGTTTGAAATGCTGAATTTCCACGTGTTTCAATGAGTGCCCAATAAAAGGGTTAAACTTTTCATGATCAGATCAGCATGAAAAAATAATCATGTATACACTCATTCTGATCACTTCTGTGGGGGATGTTGTTTCTGCGCATGCTTGAACCATGTAGGGGTTACGTGACTGTCGTGACATAATGAGTTTCAGGGAAAACTGGCAACAGCAAAACAACGGGACTGTGGCAGAGATGCAATGTTTTTGTTAGAAACTGCAAGAGTTAAAGATACTGAGCATTTCGACTGTCAAAAGGTTCAAAATAAAAAATTTAAACACTTCTTTCAAACTAAGAGACACTGCACAAGTCAAAAGCGTAGAAATCATATTAAATCTGTCCATCATGTAAATAGATATATACCTGGCTCTCTCTGACAGTTCACAGTTAAACATTCCTCAGTTCAAGAGAAGGCAATAGATATACTGCACATAGGTAAGATCGGTCTATTGTTTGTATGTAACTGACTTCATATTTGAGGCTAATTGATTCTTTGCTGAGGAAGCCTGTTTGTGTTACTTTTTTTCTTTGTTTATTTTGTGAAGTTGTATGCTTATTACACTTATTACGTGTTCTTTATTACACATGCAAAAGCTTTACGGTTTTAAGATGAGTTTCTAAAGAGGCTGAGATTTAGGCTGGTTTGTATTTAGTTGGGCAAGTTTTACGTTGTGTTTTGGGCTGGCAACTGTCGGTCAAATTTGCCAACCCTGAGTACCAGTCCAAGTATCATCTTCAGCTTTCAAGTGACCCATCTAAACACAAGCTTCTGTTTTCTTGCAGCTCCCCACCAAATTGCCAGTACTTTCCTCTAGGTCGGCTCATTATCCTAGTGTTGTTTTTTGTTTTTTTTCTGTAAATAAAACTGCCTGGTTTTTTTTTCTTCTTTTTTCCCCTCCTGCTGGTGTGTCTACACTTGGGTTCACTTGCTTAGCTGTGACAGGAAGGTTGCTAGGTAACCAACAGGGAAACTGGGAGGTTACTTAAAAGAGAGGTTCATGGAGAAAGTGGTTACATGAAAAGAGAGAGAGATATGGTGAGGGTCCGAAGCTGGACTCAGCATCTGTACACTTCTGTTTAAGACTGACACCTTAACAAGCTAGATTTTATACATGTAAAATAGGCATCTATCCCACTCTTGCCGATGATTCAGTGTTAGTGCTGCGTGGAGGATTTTAATCAGAAATTTGATGGTAGATTAATTTTGTATTGATGTGATTTGGCATTCTTTTCTTTGAATTACATCTTTTGAATCCCACATAAAATGCAAACCATGGGCAGAGAGAAATGTGATAGTAATGGCATGGGAAAGATTACTTATAAGAGTATTGGAAATAAAAGGAAGTGGGGATAATATGGTGAAAAAAACTATCCTAATCAAGACTCAAAAGGATTAGGATGTCAACATAACTCTACTCTATCTGCTTCTAAAAAGAATGTTTCCAGTCAATACAACCAAACACTGAAAGTGAATTTATTAAAACTCATTCTGAACTAGATTCTCAGTTAATTGATTCATTTATGAATTTATTCCAAGACACGGAAATGTGAGCTATGAGTTCAAACTAGCATACCAACAATTAACAAACTTCTTCTGGCCATTTTTACTAAAGAACGCAACAATGTCCATCCAATTCAATGCTTTTATGTGGCCAACACATTCATGATTATACCGTACTAATGTTAATATTCAATTACTTGTTTAAAAATAAGAAAAAATACAACAGAGTTGGACTCAGTCTCTATAATCAGAATGACAAACAGGTCACTTCCTCTACAAGGGACATGAGCTATTAATGCTTAATGCTTAGAGCGACCTCTGCTGACCTGGTGTGGAAACTAAAACAAGTTCTAGAACCACATGAACACATAAGTGATTTTTCTTAATTTTGAAACATTTTGGATGGGGTGGGGTGTAAGTTTGTTCGTTTTTTTCCAAAACTGAGGCCCAAACATACATTAAACAAATCATAATAAAAGAAGAGAGATTCAAAGACAATTACAAGCATAATTCTGTTAATTATTGATGGGAAATTATATTTGTAATGGCCATAAAAGTATGCCACATTTTACTTTCCTCTGCTTTGTCTCTAATTTCTGATGAGATTTTGAGTGTCATGACACTTATTTTTAGTATTCAGTATTTCATAGTCATGTTGTGCCATGCCAGGGTATTTTTGCTTATAGCAAATCACTTTTGACAAACGGAGACTGTGGACATGTACAATATTTACCTTAGCTGATTTGGTTTATGACATGACAACACTGCAAGAAGTCATATCTCATAAAACTGCCATTGGTGTCACAACACTGAGAAATACTGCCTTTACACTGTAGCTGTTCATCTTATGACAGCCTCAGAATAACTGAACTCAAGTCACAGCTCGTCTTTGTTCACACTTCCAAAAGCTTTAATTAACACACCAGACTACATCATGTCAGGCAGCTGAGCTGTCTAGTAACGCAGAAAGTAATGAATTTACTTTACTTTCATTTTCAATATTTCTGGAAGATTATGAAGCCCTTTCTTACCTGTAAAACTATTTTTTGTTTTAGTACTTAATTTTCATTCTTAACAGTATTTGCTTTGACCATAGTTTATTCAGTGTTAAATACCAAACTCAACACTGGATGTGGCACTTGGATCTCTCAAAAATGTTTATGAATATAAAAATGCTGGATTGTGTATGGAACCCCATTGTTATTATTGACAGTTTCAAAGCTCCTCTGGTGATGTTAAGAATGCTCAGAGGGGTTAAGGTCATGTGGCTGTGAAGGACAGTCCTTAACAGTCAGCACTCTATCAAGTAACAGAAAGCTTTGAGGTGTATTTGAGTCATTGTCCTGCGGCGGTATGAATCCTTCTATGAAAACCAGAAAGTGAAACATGTCACCCAAGAATGGAGTGCTACTTCACTGTGTCGTGTGGAGGGGATTCAGACTTTTGTATTGTATTCTAATTAACAGCAGGTGTTGTATCTTTAAGTACACACACACATTGTCAGCATAGCTCTGGCATTGTTATTAATTAATTAAATTTATATCTCTCTGAATGAAGATAAATAATTTTCCTTGCCTAATGATGCACCCTGTTGGCGAGTCTTTACATAACAAAGCTGAACTATGGTAAAACCATGAAAGAAATGTCAGTGATTAAGGTAGATTATTTAAGTGAAAAAAAGAATGTTAGACATAAAGATGCTGTTGATCATTTTTAAATGTTCTTTCAGATTCTCGCCAAAAAATTCCATGTCCAAAATCGTTAATAACCTTTCTCAGTGAGAATAGCTGTTATTTGCCATCAAAGCAGTCAGATGGTTGTTTTAATTGCAAACAAGCTTTCTGCACATCTTCAGTGGATTCTGGACCAGTCTTCTTCTGTAATGAAATCAGGACTTTCGTTATGTCATATTGTGGATGGAAATAAGGTCTGGACTAAAACTGCAAATATTGTTCTCTGTTGATCATTTCCTGATCACTTTGGCTGAATGTTTTGCATAACTTTGTCTTGTTTCATATAATGCAGAATAAAGCAGACCTTTAGTCCAGAATCTAAATCATGATGCTTTTAACTTAGACGAAGTTGACCAGTTCATTCACATCATCCCCAAAGTATCATATTCTTATATTTTTGATTGTGCTAATGGTTTTCTCAGGATTACACACCTTTCTTGTTTAGTAAATGTCACTGTGCTCAAACAATTCCATTCTCATCAAATCAGACTACAGAATAAATTACCAAAAGCTTTCCTCTTGTGAGAAAAGCTTTTTCTAATATTGCAAGAGGTTTTGTCTGTCTCTGCTTTAGTCATTTGAGTCCTTTTGTCTGCTTTCATGGGGACCAACTATATTAAGCATCTGATGGCCTTGGTGGTAGCCATTGAGTTTAGAAATAGCCAGAATTTGTCATTAACATTCTAATTCTCATTAACATCTCTAAAGCTATTTTAATGTCATTGATCACTTATTTGTGTAATTGCATAGTGTAATAAATTGTCAAATAAAGGATATACATCTGTTGCATGTCCAGGGGCACGGAGCATGCGAACAGATTATTTTTAATCTGGTATAAGAGCAAAGCAGACACGGCACTGGTTCGACTGGTAGCTCTCATCAGAATGACGAGCTGACAACTTCCTCCCCGCTGCACACGCCCCCTGCTGGCCCGGACAGGATAACACATGCAATCTACTTCGAGTGGAAATACTGGAGAGTAACCTAAAATGAACACACAAAAGCAATGAGACTACATTCTTTGTGGGTCACAAATGATTTATCTTAGTTTTTGCATGTTGTGGAACCAACAATCTAACTCATCATGAAAAGCAAATTAATTTGTTTTATAAAAGAAAGATTGCCAAAGCACTGGTTTCCATATCAAACAAATAAATGAAGCGCTACCAAACCTTGATTCTTGATATCTATGTGAAAACGTTCAGTGAGTTGTTATTTTTGGAGCTTTATTGAACCTTATTTAGCATAATGAATTATGTAGTTTGTTATGAATATCAATGAAAATCTTGACTTTTGTTGCTCCACCAAAACTATTTTTCATAATGAAAAACAACCATCTCTTTTGTATTCTAATCAGTCTGACCAAAAATGAATTTACTATGGTACATTTTGAAGGCAAAAATATACACAAGCAAACAATGGTAACAGAAAAAAAAGGAAACTAATGCAAGCTTTGGTTTCATATGCATAACAGAGCTGACAATGGGAAAAACTCTGGTCACTAAATGAGAGGATAGTTTAAACCCAAAAGCCACACTCAGGAGGTAATTTACTTGGGAGTCACTCAAATGTCAAGATAGCTGTTATAGAATTGGTGTGAAAGGATCCAAGTGCGACAGACTCTGGGAGTAGTCCTGTCTTTCTGCTGAACATCTTTCACACTCTGTCATCCAACGGCTAACACTGCTGCACACCAGTGAATGAGGATCTACTTGCATTGCTTTACAGGAACAGCATGTATTCAATGGCATCACATGCCAGCCACATGTTGGAGGCTGCCTTGGAGCAAATGGATGATATTATTGCTGGTAAGAGTTTCTGTTTCATTATTAAAGTCTCAGAAAACTGCCCAGTTTGTAATTGTAGGCTTTTCCCCGTGACCGGCACCAGTCACATGATTTCACTGGGCATTCAAACAAATGCTTATGTGGCATAGTTAAGCTAAGACCTATTTGAATCGTGGCATGTTTCAAATGCATATTTATTGGTAATGAGAGGCACCTTTCCAAGAAATAAAATAAATTCGAATTAAATTACGGCTTTGAATCTCCTTGTAACGTCTTTATTATTTCCTCAAATATGACTTTTATAGTTTGATCACTTCTTATTGGCTTTTAACTGTCAAAGAACAGCACAAATCCTTACTTACTTTCCAGTACCTTCCCTGCTATATTTTCTAGGAGAAGTGACACATCTCACAACCACAGAGGTGGTGTAGCACAGGGTCAGAAGACAATGATCTATTAATAGAGATGACAGCCAGGTCATAACCAGCTTTCTGTGAGAAACTAAACAACAGACAACAACTTATATTCACAAGCAGTATCAGTCATGTAATGTTAAAATTACGAAGTATATCTGTCCATTTGTAGACATTAGAGTGACTGTAACTTTTAATTTATCTTCAAATAGCATGTATGGGAAGTACTTTCTGCAGCTTAGACATAGTGATTACAGTAACTACTACTACAAGCTGAACCTCTAATTTCTGGATTCCAGAAGCCACAGAAAAGGGAGACCGTTGTTTACATCTAGCACGCTACACTGGAGCATTACACTGCCCCCAAGAGGGCCTTACTTTAAGTGCTCCTAGAGTCACATTCTACTAACTTGATTACTCAGAATAGGTACATACAAAGTAAAAACAAATTAATATAATGCAGGAATAAATTGTGCTCTCTGACTTACTCTCTTTCAAGAATTTCATGTTTTCTTTTTTCAGGCAAACTGGATGAAGGTCTGTTCAGTGATTTTGTGGAGTTGAGTGGTCAAAGTCACCAATCTTCTGAGTATACTCAAGATCCGTCCTTTGCCCCACCTGTTGACCCTGTTCTCGAGGCTATTCGGCTGACTGAGGCTCTCAGGGCAGTGTTGGAGAACCAGGAAAGTGAAGCAGAACAGGACACCCTGAGAAAACAAGTGTCTACTGAAACAGCAAATGCTATACTAAAATGGCTGAAAAGAGATGAAGTGAGCACTGTTCCTTCTATACTAGCACATGGACGATATCTAAATCTAAATATCTAAATTTCATACTCTAACACGAAATTATTCAAAATCTAATACATGATAAACAGTTCTGTTCAAGAATTGAGCTAATGCACATGCTCTGCCACAGTCTAATACTACAGGGTCCATGGGTTTTATTAGTGGTATGATTTGGTGGTCTTTGATCCTGGTCATCCACATCTGGAGGGCTGTTTTCCTGTCTGCTAAGAACTGAGGTGGAAGTGGGATATATTGCAAATGGCACCAGTAATGAGATCCAGAGCTCCTGCTTGAAGTAGAAGCATTTGCGCACCCTTTCACTTTTATATTCTCCTTCTTTCTGTCATCTCTTAGTCAACAATAGTTGTTTATGTGAGATGCAGGTAAGCAACAACATATGTTTACCCTCCTCCATTTTACAGCATTTTTGCTTTGATATTGTCAACTGTGCACTCACTTTCGTCTGTGCCCTCCCTCTACACCTCCTCCTCCCCCTCTGTGTTGCTTCTACTGACTTCTTGCCCTGCACCACATCTGACAAGCATGTGCTGCAAAAGTTTCCTCTCCCTTTTCCCCTTTATGAAGCCCCGCAAAATTAGTTTGACTGCGATACTGCAAGAACGGGCTTGAGATGCACACAGAGAGAGGAAGGACAGGAGAAAGGAAGATAGGACACGAAAAGATCTTGTGTGAGATGCAGCAAAAAGGCAGAGATGTGCAAAACAATAAAGCAGCTTGATTATATGAAAGAGACAGGAGAGGAAAAAAAAGGGGGGGGAAGTTGAGAAGAGGTAGAAAGACGTTAAGGGGGAGAAAAGAAAGAAAGGGAGTGCAGCCAACTGGCATAGTTCAACTTATTCAGCTCAGCTTTAAAAGTCTTGGGCAGCCCAGACTCCAAACCACATGGACCTAGACCCTCTCTGCACACAACTGCAACATGAAGCGCTAAGAGCCATTGTTTTGTTGTGCTGAGGGTTTTGTGAATTCATCCTTCTTGGTGCTTTAGCTAAGACTAGATTCTTATGTTTTTTGGCAAAAGCCATACCTAGACTAAAATGGGCCTGCAGAATGGAGTATCATATTGATTTCTACAAACATTTTGCCTGGCTCACAAAGGTAAGACATTCCCCACTGCATGTCTTCTCACCATACCGTCACACTGCATCAGAGTTACATGACGATTTTCTTAATTTTGTTGCTTTTCTAGTATAATTAAGTTTCCACAGTGGGTAATTTGGGGTAAAGACGTGGTTTGTTTTTGACTTGGAGAGATTTGCTACAGAGCATGTAACACATGGTTTCTCCTATAGCGTACACATACTCCCAAGGGAATAGAAACTGTAAAAAAAAAAAAAAAAATTTACTTCAAACATTGCAAATAGCCCATTTCTGATATTGTTTGAATACAAACATGCTACCCCTTTTGCACATTCTTTCATTAATTTCTTCTCAGGTTTTACTGAAAAAATTAAAATTTGAGTGAGATTTACTCATTTTTCAGAAGAGATAATAATGCAGTGTGGTGATGTATATCTGGCAGATTGGTCAAAAGTTTAAACTGCTTGAAGAGAGTAATGGAAGGACAAATATGAAGGCTGAGATCATTTCCTGCTACTTTAATTTATGAACCATCTAGGCAGCACCGACCATCTTGTTACTATTAAGAAGTCATCACTTATAAAAGTCTCCAATGAGTTGGAAGTGACAGTTTAAAAAAAAGGAAAAGTGGGTATGTAACACATACATTAACAATGTTAAACATCAGTTAATGATAGATAGATAGATAGATAGATAGATAGATAGATAGATAGATAGATAGATAGATAGATAGATAGATAGATAG
>JBBBVU010000001.1:21204652-21221831 GCA_037177055.1 Atherinosoma microstoma | reverse complement strand
AATAGAATAGAATAGAATAGAATAGAATAGAATAGAATAGAATAGAATAGAATAGAATAGAATAGAATAGAATAATGTGTGAGCTGGATTCATTTCTGAATATCTCCTGTGCAGGCTGGTTGGATGATATTGGTTTGCCTCAGTATAAAGACCAGTTTCATGAAGCTCGAGTAGATGGTCGAATGATACAATATCTCACAGTGGTAAGGCTTAATTCTGCACATACACAAATTTCATAAACAAATTTAAAGCTGTTGTTGTACCATTGTATATCTATAAAAAAATAGTCACTGATGTTTCTTTTCTGTCCCCTCAGAACGATCTCTTGACCCTAAAGGTCACCAGCCAACTTCATCATCTCAGTATTAAATGCGCCATTCATGTCCTTCATGCTAACAAGTTCAACCCCAACTGTCTTCGACGTAGACCAGAGGAAGAGGTAATTAAACATGGAGAGGAGTGGTTTAAAAAATAATTTCAGTGAAGACTCGGAAAATCTAACGTCAAACTTTTAAACACATGACTCAAATATTTCATTTAGTGTAATTACTTGTTTTTTCCACAAGATGGCAGCAGAGAAATGTGTAAATGTTTTTACACAGCATATTCTCACATAGTGTTGCCATGAGTCTTTAAGAGTATTCAATTAATTTGACCTTTCTGGTGTAGACAGAAAGAGATCCATCAGGCACAAGTGTGACAAGTGATAAAAAAAAGAGGATATGATACCAATAAGTATTTCTGTTTATGTTTCTAGAAGCAACCCTCTCCCTCAGAGGTGGTGCAGTGGTCAAACCACCGTGTGATGGAGTGGCTAAGAGCAGTGGATCTTGCAGAATATGCTCCAAATCTACGGGGCAGTGGGGTTCATGGGGGCCTGATTGTAAGTGCTGTTAAAACTGAGCCAATGTTTTCAGAACAAACTGATGGAAAAACCTTTACTACATCTAAGTGTTGTGAAGCACTGGCTATAATGGATGAATGCCCAATTGTCTAATGCAGAGTCCTATTAGCTTACATGAGGACCCATATTCAGCTGTGAGAGAAGCATTTTTTTTCTCGAGTATCAACATGGTCAAAGTAAACATACTCCATTTAAGTATATCTTGTATCTTATACTTATATCTAATTTTTCATGACATACTAATATGAAACCATAGGATAATTTTAAGACAAATCCATTTTTAGTGGAGCTGATCATATTAAAACATCTATGGGACCCTGCCAATGGACTGTCTCTTGTAAGATTTATGAAGCTAAACTCTTTAAAACCTAATGGTTTAACATTCAAGAATATGTTGTATTTTAAAAGCTTCTTATGTTCTCAACTGTATGAAATATTCCTCTGAAAAGTAACAAGTGAAGAAGGCTGTCAAATAAATGACATGGAGAACAGGTACAATATCTCTCCCAGAAACCTTGTTGAAAAAGAAAAGGGGTCAAATGGAAAGGAGAATTTGACTCCTCGACACCACAATAGTTGTATGATCACTCTATATAATGGATATTTTTTAATGTACATTTGTATGTTTATTAATTGATTTATTTGTCTTTTTATTTGGGGTTTTTGGGGGTCAAAACTGCAGCACTCCATTTTGTCTTTGAGACTGATAAAATAATATTTAACTAAATACAAATCAATTATAATTTCAGTTTTAATGTGTGATATTTATTAGGTAATATTGGCAGACATACAACAAACAATCATGTCATTCATGGAGACTCACATATGTCTTGTAGCTGTTGTGTTTTGTGTACATTCAAATGAACAATGTACACCAAAAAACAATCACCAGTTGCACTCCTCACCCCTAACTTGTGTCACCATGTAAGAGCACTATGACAGGAACAAAAGAAACACAGGCTCTAGAGAGGGAATTTAGTTTTATTCAAGCCACTTTTAGTTTGTGTGGTTGAAGATGGTTGTAGTTTTCAAAGTAAATGAACTCGGTTATTTTCCAGCTGCCCAAACCTACTGTCTATATCCACAGATCCTGGAGCCTCGCTTCAGCTCTGAGACTTTGGCCTTGCTCTTAAATATTCCTCCTCAGAAGACTTTGCTCCGCCGCCATCTCGCCACCGCCTTCGCTACTCTGGTTGGTCCTCAAGCCACGCAGGAGAAACGAGAGTATGGAAACGCCACAGGCCATGTGCCCCTCACTACCACTGCTAAAGTAAAAGTAAGAGCACAGTTTTTATCTATCACTGTAGCCTAAGTGTTCTCCCACTTTTTCAGCTGCACAACATCAAAATGATTGATTAATGCATTGGCCTTTTTTATGCTTTCAGCCAAAGAAGCTGGGCTTCACCCAGTTCAGTCACCTCAGAAAGAGGAAAACTGATGAATCCACAGACTATATCTGCCCAACAGATAGCGGATTGCTAACAGTGAATGGAATTTCTCGTTTTACCCCTGCAGCACATAGAGGTCTCAGCCCCACTTTGGACAGACAGGCTGAGAAGTAGGAACCAGTCAGGATAAAATCTCAAATGAATGGTCCCAAACAACAATTTAAAGGATACATAAGAAACCTCTGTGCCAACTCAGAGTGGATTTAAAAATCAATAGAAAATGTAATGCTGATATCCAGTCAAGGTGCTTCCATGTGGTGATTTGCTGGATGGTCTTCAAAAATTCTTCATTTACATGAACCAGGTGATTTTAATTACATTGATGCATTTCTAATTATGTGTTGCTCAAGTAATGTTCATTTTAAAATGAGGATTGGCAACATTGTGTGTATTGTTTTATGGAGGCTGCTCTCTGCATTCCTTATACAGTTGGATTCCAAAGCTTACACGTTTGCTTTGAAACATGGCATTTTACTGACCATATTGTACCTAAACTTCTGTAGATTTTCTTGTATATTTGGATTGTCTGTACAGCATCATTATAAACATTAGTTATCTTACGTATGTATGTTTCCAACTTTGTTATCTGTATTTTGATTCTTAGTATTCTGCACCTTCAAATAAAGCTTGTATTTAAATGTTTTCTCCTCAACTAAATGTTGCCATGTTTGATAAAATGATTGCGCATTGTGACAAAAGTTAGGCAGTTCTGGACATTTTTTAGCACAAAACTTCACTTAGTTTCAATAAAAGTAAACATTTTTGGTGTAGTTCTTTAGTAACATATTTTTTTTCAAGTTGAAGATTAGCAACTGTTAGCACTGCACTGATTGGTGGAAAGGCTTCCGTTACAGAATGAAACAACTTGCTCAAAATGGATCCAATGATTTTGAATAAACAGCTGGTTCAAGACTGCCCTCTACAGGTCAAAACTTAAAGTACAGATTGATTTTGACTTGTTTATTTATTTTTTAAATACCCTATAATCACAGAGAAGGTGTTCTGTGGTCCACTTCAGTTTCTTTAACCATTAAGATGCCTTTATGTTGCACGTGTGTTGTGCTGCATATAAATACTGCAGGTCTTAATGGGTTAAAAAGGTAAAGCCTAAATACAGTATTGTAGGGGATTGGTGGGTGGAGCTTCCCAATATGACTGCTGATTCTTAGTTGCTGTTGTACCATGAGGGAGACTGCTAGTGCAGTTGTTCATTTGTTGTTCATGCGTTGGAAGAACAAATATGTGATCACTGAAACAGTCGGCCTTCTTAATTTACATGGATCTCTGAGCTTGACACAGCATCTTCTGTCATTGAAACTGACAAATAGTTAAGATGATTTTATTTACTTGAGGGAGTGAATTAAAGTGAATAAATGTATCAAATCATAATTGAGTGATCTATTTGATAAAGTTTTTGTTCAGTCAAAATATATCTTTATACAGTAATTATAACTCACTGACAGCTTTTAAGGGAGGTGATGCTGCTGAACCCATAAATAAGATGTGTCACTTCGTTGTGCGATCGAGATGGTCCATTAGTAAAATTAAGTAAATTTAACAATTTGAAGTGGAAATTGTGTCTGAATCCCCTGCTCACTCACTTACTTCTCACTATATCATGTTCATTATATGGAGGACTCCAATGAGTTAATACTACCCAGAAAAAGCAACTGAATGTGTCATAATATGCGTCTGTAAAACACTGATGTTAGAGCTATGGTGTCCACATTGTTGTAACTTGCATGCAGATATTTAAAAAGCAAGTTTACGACTTTACAAATTACTCCGAACAAAACTGTGTCAAATGCAGTTTCTGTACATACATTAACCTACTAATAATTTCTCATATCCTACAACTCAGGCAAAACAAAAAGAGACATGCCACTTCATAGCTGAGACGTCTGAGGAGTAATATTCTGCTTGCCAGGCATTTCAGGGTGAATTAGTTAAACTTGTCAGCTCCTGGTTCCAGGGCACCATGGTCTACTTCTAACTATGTAGTAACTATTGCAGACTATTTCTAGCCTTTTTCCAAAATCACTTACTACAATTTGTAGCACTGTCCAAACATATAAGGAGATTTCTTATAGTGTATTTAAAGTATGCCACACTCCACTGTGAAAAGCAGTATACAACTGATGGTCACTAACCCAACAAAAATATCCTATGAGCCATTGCACGGAGGGAACATGGCTAGCAAACAATAAAATTCAAAGCAGGGCCAAAATTACTCATTTAAATGTGAGTAATTTCCTATTCAAGTTTAGAACATTCAAGTTGAGTAACTGTTGAGACCATATTCATGACTTGATTTACCTAAAGGTATTTTCCAGTTACTTTAAGAGGTTTCTTCATTATGTAACTCATGCCAGTACAAATCATGCTAGCAACTTAGCTCATTAATGTTAACAGGAGCCCTACTTTACAGTAGCAGTGCCACAAACTCAAACAATAGTTCAAACATATAACATAATAAGCTTGTAGTGTACTAAATAGTGAACAAAATTAGCAATTGCAATTTCTAACAGAACTACAAATTGCCAAATCTCTATTTAGAGTACTTTATGCCATTTCTACATAAAAGGTAGCCTGTTTAAACAGGTATACTGTTGAAAAGAAGCCATAATCCTTTCTCTCTGCCAGATGAAGTTGGTTTATCCTCATGCACGAGGGCTACAACAGAGAGCAGAAACTACTACTGGACTGGAAGTTCATAACGATGACAACACAAAACATGTGGTGGCACATTGTTTTTATACTCTACAAATGTACTTTCAGACCCATGCTTGCACACGTGGATGAATATGAATCACATATCATGGACAAAACTACAAGTTTTACTTCTCCCATAATCTTTGTGCCGCACTAAGAAGAATAACTTGGTTTCATTCTAAATTGAAGAATAATTTGTTCTAAAATTAGTTGCTATACATCATCAAGTCAGATTGGCTGTCCCTTTAGTTTGGCCTGCTGAATGACTGTTGTGTTTGTAATTTAAGTGTAAAGCTTAGATCATGTTTCAAACTTGTCATTACACAAAATGGTGATTGAACTGTCATTTATGGAGACTTTGTTTCAGTCTCAACATATGAAAGTGTGGTTATAAAGTAATTAGTTGCATTTTGACTGAATCTACAAGGTTTTGGCTGAAGTAATTGGCACAATGGCAGACAGGGCAACAGTCGGTTCTCCTTTTAACCTTCTTATAGAAGCATACACCCACAATTAGACCAAACACAATAATTAGGGAATCTTTTACCTTTGCATATCATTAGTTTTCTAACAGAGAACATTCTGATCAATGATTACAAATGACAGGTTCATAAATAAATTAGTCCTGCTGACAAGTGTGTAACCCTACTCAATTGATCCACTTGTAAAGGAAATTAGAGGGAAATTAGAGGTTTGGGATTCTGGGTTCTGCACATGCATACATTTCTTAAAAACCAAATAAGTTTTTGTGATAAAGGTTTTTTATTAGCTGTAGCTATGCCTGGGAAATATTCTGGCAAGATGAGTTTTCTTTAAAATACTAGTTTTAAACCAGCAGATGTCAGTGTTCCCTCTGCATTTAACATTTACCGCCAACACTACCAGTGCTGATGTTTCAGTGTTGGATTCGGTGAAGTGCACAACTGAGGAGTCAGTGAAGAAAAAGGTTGCTTTTCATTATTTTTGCGTGGTTGTTTAATTTCATTTTTGCTCTTTAAGCTAGAGAAATCAAATACAGGACTCAGTGTTATGTTACTTGCACTTTCAGACTTTCATAAACTTAGGTTACTTAAAAATGAGACAACTTGGAGATTTTGAAATTAAATTGAATAAAAAATACTTTATTCATCCCAGAGGGAAATTGCAATAAAAAAAAGACAGTAAATCGGAACAAATGTGTACATCTCTTACTGCTTTCTCTATTAATTTTTGTGCATGTTTATCAGTAAATACAAGCACATGAGTGAACAGAGGATGGTATTGTTTATAATAGTAAATCTTCGACTAATTTCAGTAATGTGATCCAGCCTGCACTATCTGGCAGTTTAATAGCTATTATTTGTATCACCCTCTCTCACAATGCCTTAGCAATAAATTGCTATGTGTAGGGGAATGTGCTTTGACTGACATCTTACCTTGCTAAATGATACCTATTGTTTTAATTAAGTGAAAGTGTTTGTGACATTTATTGGTTTCCAAGTTACTTGTTAATGACACCATGAGGAAAAAGTGAAATGAAATGATTAGGGTTTATATTACATAAATAACTTGCAAATCCTGTGCTAATGATTGCACACTATTTTCCCACAGAGACTGTCAATTCATTTGAATACATCACAAATAAAAACACTGCATTGGTGATGCAATGTAAACTCGCTCTTGGCAATGTGTGAGTTCATTGTATTTTCAGCTCTTTTATGTGTTTATGTGTGAGAGAGTGAGAGGTACAGAGAGAGAGAGATGGTTATTTATTCTATATACCTTTTTCCCAGTGACATTGTAGAGGAAAACATTTATTCCATTTCCAAGGTCCTATTCAGAGTTATGCTCGCAAACAGTGTATTAGTGCTCTTAACTCATCACCCTGTCTGTTTGATCTATGAACACCCTTAGATGTCTTAAGTGAAGCATAATCATGTCTTTATGTGATGTCACCCGTTGTTCCTGTCATTAGTGTGCCACCAGCTTGCCTGTTTGGGGAACATATTCAATGTTAGGGTGGTGCATGTGTTGCATACTCTCCATTCAGCCGCGAAAGCTGTATCTGTCTCCAGCACACCAGTTTGTTCTGACAGGCCTGCCACAATGATGACTGCATCAACCAGATGCGGCAGAGCGGCTTGCGAGCCAACCCTGACACGCCGTCAAAAGGAGCAGCCAGCCGTCTGCATGAGCCTTCTTCTGCCCCGTCAAACCTCAGAGCCCATCTCATCCTGTACCGCCAGCCGGCATCAACCAGGCTGGTTCTCTCTGTTAGCTCTCCATGCTGACTGAATCCAATGTGCCATAACTATGTGGCTTAGATTAGTTCTTTTTTTTAATAATATTCATTTACAAAATTCAGTGATGATAAATCCTCTTGAATTAATTGCAAATATGAACTCATCACAAACAAACTGTGACAGTGTCAGCCCAAAACAAGCACAAAAAGATGTGATGTGCGGAACTGAAGTGGTAGAACTTGATTATGATCATCCCCCTTGACTCTCAGGGGCTTTTTCATTGGCAGTCAGATGAAACTCCCCCTTTGTCACTGCTGCTGCTTTTAAGTGCTAGTATATGCCAATTAGTACACTGTATATGTGTCATTTAAAAAGGACACACAAAATGGCACTGATTACTGTTGTTGTGGCTCCTTATATTCCTCCTGTTGCAACTGATGTTTTTAGTTGGTTGTTATCTCTCTTTTGAAAGTTTCACGATTTGATCTTTTTTTGTTTGTTTTGTGGCTCTTTTTCAATACACTTTTTAGACATGAACTAATTTCTAATAATCAAGTGGCAACTAAATATGTGGTTGTCATGTCTAAATGAGCACTCTGGTGCTTTCCATAACACACACATACACAACAAATGTGTTAACTACAGAAACCACAAAAAACAGATGGACATGCACACCCACAGTGGGGCTAATTTATCTCCTGTTAAGTTGTCAGAGGAATCACATTATCAAACAAATAAATATCAGCACTGCCGTACGATCACTTCTCTGTGGTTTTACCAATGACAATTATCTGCAGCACTGAGCTGTTTTTCCTATTTTCTGAGCCAAAAGAAAACTGTTCAAAAGTGTTTCAGCAACAGCTGTAGCTTCTACTTTCTCACCAACTTTAGATCAGTATTTCAGCTAATTCCATCTACTACTGTTTTGTGACACAATGCCATATTCTGGTTAGTTTGAAATTCATTCTTATAACACAAGGACTGAGGGGAGATTGTGGTAAAGGATCACATTTTTCTTGTGTTGATAACTACACTGTTACAATTTTGCAATTAAACTCTCATTTGCATAACAATGCAAATCCAATAAGTTTATACATGCAGAAATGAGATCAGCTGCTATGATTTATTCAGCTGCTGTGTACTTGGCACACTGATATGAATTGTTATGGTGTTATGACATTTTATGGAAAACTGTGATTTTTAAAAGGACTTTAGTGGTTTGCCTGACTTGGTGAACTGTGAATGGCAAACATCACTTGAGATTGTGGGTCTCTCCATAACTTTCACAAGCATGTCTAAATGAAGCCATGAGTGAAATGAACAGAAAAGTGACTAATGCCTAAATGACTGAGTGTCATCACTGTAACAGACTAAATTTAATGTTATGTATCTCATATCCAAAAAGGGCTCATGGGACCAAAGCTGACTGATTCCACGTGGCTATCAGAAATCACTTTTCTTTCAATGATTGGACTTTCTAACTTGTGTGACAGTGTTGTCACTTTGACTGCAGAGTTGTTACTTGCAATACTTTTTTTCCTTTATTGTATATCTGAAGAATTTTCTCATAATTACTAACCCCTTAATGTTCTGTTCATTGTCACTGAAAAATGTAGGATACATGCTTTTAGTGACTTTAGTGTTTTATTTGAGCATTTAAAAATAATAAATCAATTATTTTTATTTCTATTCCTCTAAGAAAAGAAAATAATGTCTCATTTTTTCTGCTACTTTTTTCCCAGTTTAGAGATTGGAAGGTTTAAAATAGCCAACTTTGAAATAATACAATAACCAAAAGGTATAGGTATAATTTAGAATCCTTTGATATTTAAGTACTATTTCCAAGTTGTGTACTTATTGCTGTTGTATACTGCTGAAATTTTGGGATTAAAATCATGTGTCACAATCATTGAAAGGAGTATTGCACTCTCTTAAACATTTTAGCAGCTATGCTGGTTTATTCACACAATAAACATAGTATACTTGGACAGATTAGGCTCCAGGAACATTGGAACCACTGAGACGATGATATGACTCACGCAAAGATCAACCTTTAGGGTCAAGTGACACTCCTCAGTGCCACGACATAGAGGGGGACCTTTTACAAGTGGTCTGTGACACACACAAAGGGAGACGGGGGGCAAAATGACAAATTAAATCATAATCAAAGAAAAAGATCTTGAAAACTAAGATTAAATATATTATAAAAAGGAAGTAACCTTCCACCATACTCTCAGAGGGGGGCTGTTTTGGCTGCCAAAACTATCATAAAAGTGCTGAAACTCAAAAGTGTTCCCATGTCAGATAAATGGAAGCAGTTTCCCCACCTCAGGCGATCATCACTGATAATCAAGACTGACATGCATCACCAGAGGCTTTCATGTCTGATGAGAACACCTGTCTGACTCTCAGGATGAAACTGGACAGAGGAGTGCCATTGCAAATAATATTTCATATGTGCTGCGCTGCTTCAGATGAATTGGTGTTATAGTGCAACAGAGTATGTTTAGAGAAGCAAAAAAATTGCTTATGAGTATCAACAACAACACTGATTATGATGAGTTATCAAAAAAAAAACAGATTGCGTCACAATTTCTCATTTACTGTATGTCATTACCCTTTATTTCAGATGTGTTTCCTTTTCTTTGTATGTGTGAGTAAGACTGTTGTGGATATTGCTTAAAACTTCCAGACAAAACAAACTGATACAGAGTAAATGAGCTGTGTGTCAGCTGGGATAATAGCGTTGAACTATTTGCTTTAAATGTACTATTTAAGCTGTTTTACAGTGAAGTTTTATTTGTGAGTTTCTTTGAGAAAGAAACAGAAAGAGTAAGTCAATCAGACTGACATTTCATGCAAAACATTCCTGACAAGTTGCCGAATGAAAGTGCGACAGGAGTGACACTGTGTACGTATTACAACATGTGTCCAGCTTTGCTTCTATGTATGTTGCAGGACTGCACTGTTAAAATTCTGAAGTAAAAGCTACAACTTATTTAAGTAAATATATAAAAAAGGAAAACAAAAAACAAGCTATGATATTACAATTAAACACCAGCATGAACTGCTTATAAAACACAGTCTCAATTCATAACTTTTAATAGCTACATTGGTCCACAGTCCAAAATATAGCATTCAAATTTAAATGTTGTCTTTAATTTGTAAGATGTCATACAAACCATTCTAATTTGATCCCCATCTTTCCCAACATTTTTTTTTTTTTTTTTTAAGTTCCAAAGTTTGTGTCCACTAACAGTTTTGATCAATAAAGATACATCAAGGAATTTAAAATGCCTAGTAGTTATGAGCCATCACACCGCATGAACACAGCCCTTTACAATGTATAACTCCTTTTTTTTTTAAGTGTTATATACTAGATACAACAGGTACAACTGGTACAACAAATACATCTGGACAGGATTAGGACATAAATATGAAGCTGGTCTCAAGCACAATCAGGGAGAACCACATGATAGCATGGCCGGGATGTTCTTCAAAATAACCAATAATGAAGTACCTTGATAGAAAACTAAGCTTTACCTAGGCATTCAGAAGAAGTCTCATAATATTTTTGTAGTTGTAAAATATGAACAAACATGTTTACTTTTTCAAAACATGGACTGAAAAGTTATCTGAACTAAATCTTTGCAGTCATAGACCAGTATTTAACCCTCTTGTAGTTCTCCAAATTTGCTGAATCACAATTAATTTAAAATTCAGTCGTGTTTTTAATTTATATGTTTTTCTATGTAATGTAATTAACCTACATAAAAAGCTAACTGAAATGTAGATGATTAAAATACAGTGTAGTTACCCTGTTTGCCTTGAAGAAGGTATGAAAGCCTTAAATACCTGCCCTTTACCTTCATAAGCCACATTGTTTCATTAGGTCCACCTGTGTAAGTGTTTTGTGTGTTTTGAAAGGCAACAGTCAGAAACACCATCAAGCAAAATGTTTGATAAAACCATCCAGGAAACTGCCTAAATATGTCAAAGAAGGAACTCTGGTAAAATGGGCTATTAGTGAACTTTTTGACTATCAGGAAAAATTCTGTAATAACCCCACGTCTCATCACCCTGAGAGAACATCATTCCCATAGTGGCACTAAGATGCTGTTAGAATTTTATCATCAGCAATACCTGAAAAATTGGTCAATATTAAAAGAATGATTAAAGGTACTACATATAGGCAACTTTTAAAAAAATAACTAACTGAGATTCGCCTTTCAGCATGACAATGACTGCAATCATATGTTAAAGCTATGGGGAAATGGTTTGATCATTTGGAATGTCATAGTCAAAGACCACATTGAAATTTGATTAAGAATATGTAATATGATTTCAATTTTACTGTACAAAAGTGGAAAGCATTCAGTTCTGATAGTCTAGTAGGAAGGAAGGGTCCCAATGTACCAGAGACAAACACCAATTAAACACCAATATTCATATTCCAAAACAGATACAAAGACAAATGAACATACTTTTTCTGATGATTTTGACACCAGGAATCAAATACAAAGATTACTAAGATGGTACAACCACTCTTTATTGAAGAAAAATGAATTCTGAGTAGTATTATAGCAAATAATATAACTTAATTGGCAGCCTAAATGGGTCATTTGTTTGAAATTCTTAGAATTCTAATTCAGTCACTCCTAAAACAAATTAGCTTTGTCAACCATTCCATGAATGCACAATCCTAAAAAGATGTACCTCATTGTAAAGGTGACTAATCAGGCTTTCTATTTGGTCTAAAAGACAGCACAGACCGCAATTATTTAAAGGGAGAAATTATGGACTGAAAAAATATTTCATTTTTTGAATCATTTATACTACAATAGTCCTCAGAGTTAGTTTTTAGGTGAAAAAGAGTGGTTTACCATCTTAGTAACCTTTCCATTTGATTCCTGGTGTCAAAATTATCAGAAAAGTGTTTAAATTTTTCTTTGTTTGATGTCTGGTTTAGATTGGCATTTTGGAAATTTGGTATTTTAATGTCATTTTTGCCATTCGTGTGGACACAAATTCAAAATGGCATGGGACATTAGTAGTCAAGCTACAGAGAGAGCAAAAGCAAAAATTTAAAATTTGTATGCAATAGTGTCATTTATTTGTTGACCTGGCCAACAAGCAAAAGTAGACACCTTATGGGTCCTAAAAAACCTTGTTTCAAAAATGTTTGTCTTGCGGACTTTGGGACCCCTCCTTCCTACTGGACTCTGAGGACCTGGAGCAGTTTTGACTTATAACTTATAAAGCAGCATAAACCACATGACTTGCAGCTGTAACTGCTGGAAAAGGGGAGTTTCACTTTTAGTATAAATATTTGTGTAGGCTCAAGTATTGTAAATGTCATTTACTTTAAAAAAAAGAAATTGAAATTTTGGTGTGTGTACTAGATTATATTATGTGTCAGCTGTTGGATCTTTTGTATCTATCATCATACATATTGCACAGACATGACTATAATAATGCTCTTAAAAATCTCAAAAAGAATTAAAGCAAAAAAACTTATCTCCAAAAATGTAAAACTCCAACCATATTGACAGCAGATAAGCACTTATCACACATAGGAACTGTTTCTTAAATGATCATATGGCTTATTTTGGAAAGCGGCAACTAAAAGGTATTTTGCCATCCAAATTCATCACCAGATTAAAGGGTGATGTCTGTAAATTAATTTAATTTATCAACAAATGTACCATGTACTGTGGATTTATGAGGCTCTTGTATAAATGCATAGAATAAATTAGAGATGGGATGCATTAAATCCTCTCTGTGTCACATCCTGTTTACAAAACTCAAAAACACACAGGGAAAGGGCTGTTAGATTAAATGAGAGCTTCGTTTGGGCAATATTGTATAAAGAAATATGCCAAAAAAAAAAAAAAAAACCCTAACAGCCATGCTTGATGAAATTACAGACAAAAAAAAGGTCTCTGATGAATTGGCACTTAATTACCGCTTGATTAGCATAATTATGCATGTTAATAGCATCTCAAATGAATTGCAGTTGTCAGAAGGGAGGAAGCATCTGTAGTGGTGGCAGCCTGATACATATTTTCTCCTATCCAACAGCGTTGTCTAACTCTTCCCCTTAAGTGTTCACCATTAATCACTACACACTCCTTTTCCTTTGGAGTGAAATTTGGCATTTTGGGATAATTGGGCTATTATGGTGTGCTTGTCACATCTGTAATAGTGGGCTAATGAGCCCCCTTGTGTGCTTGCATTCCTTGATGATGGCAGAGCATGGGCACTGAGTGGCAGGTAAAGATATGGCCCAGTCATACTGAGACATATGATCAGATTTAGTTATCGTCCTCCAAACAGCCAAGTTGTAGGGAATACTCACAGTATATCACTGTCACTCCTGACACAGACTGATATACTGTAGATGGATGTGTGGGTGCATATAAATTTTGGATTTTATTGTTTATACCAAAACACAGAATGTAATTCAATGTTTTTTCAATACTATGGCACTAAAGGAGGATTTTGTAGCTTTGGGCGTCAAATACAAATAAATGGGCAGAATTTCACTAGTGAAGTGATTTTTTTCCATGCCGATTCAAGATTGAGATATGTGTTTTTTTTTAATACTAAACGTCAGTGTTTGAACATGATCACTAACTTGGACAGTTGCTTGTGCAAATTGGACACCCTGTTATGTATGTAATTCAAAAGTCAAGAAAGTTTGAATCAGAATTCATGTATAGATTATGTATGGATTTTTTTTACGATTTATCTTACAATCAATGGCATGGTAAATCACATTGATACCCCCATCTGTGCTTTGAATCACAGATTCTAAAGATGACACAACCAATTTCCTAGTGAATGTTTTCTCCCACTGCCACTTCATCCAGGCTCTTATCATTAGCAGATAAGACAAGTGGAGGGAGATGAGGAGAAGGGTCAGTCTCAAGGTTGCAGGTGGCAGCCAGGAACATTTATGGATTTAAACAAATGGCACAGTTTGAGACAAGGCCTGCCAGAGTTATTGAGAATTCTTCTCAGGAGTGAATTATATTAATTTCTAATCACTTCTAGCTTTTTTTTTTACTTCTATAGTAAGCAGACTTGGTAAACTTATATCAAATATCTAGTGAACTTAAATGAATCAAAGTCACATTTATGATATTATGTCTTTCTAAATCAATAAAGCTATAAATAAACAGCAATGGTTCAAATACGTATTTTTAACTCAAATAAACAGGCTGTAGGTAAGTGTAATTTGTGTGTATAATCAGTCTAGCCATTGGCTTGTGTGGCAGGGAATGTTGTATTGGATATTAACTCACTGACGCCTGGTGGTCTGTCATTCCCGTAGACAGCCTCTTAATGCCCTAATGGCTCATTTACATTATTGATGGGCCAACCCTGCATCACCTCAAACACAGACTATTTAAAGGAAATAATTTTATGCAAACTACATATTGATGCACTAATGATCAATTGGCCCTTGTTCTGTGTGTTAATAATATGCAACTGTTGCAGTGTGATGTACATCTTCAATTAGAGAGTAAACCTAAGCACCAGCTGACTCAAACAAGTTGTGCAACTGCAACATTTGTCTGCTGACTGGTTACTGACCTTAAGAAGCCTCCAGGTGCCTTTAGAGATGCAATGTTCCACACCTGTGTTGCTAAGAGGAGTAAAAGTCTCCTCACTATAATATGTATCCGCCCATCCATCCATCCATCCATCCATCCATCCATCCATCCATCCATCCATGCATCCTTAAAATTCATTTTTGTTTCCATCTGTTCACCTTGTACGCTATTATGACACAGTTATTCTTTTACTGGATAATATTCATACCCTAACCCTCTTTGTCAGCTATCTAAATGATGTCCTTCTGGTCTGGTCTGTAAATTTAGGTGGTACTTCCTTTCTTGGCAGTTTTTCAGTGGTGCAATTTATTTCTGCATTGTTTACGTAAATAGTATCTCTCTTAAACAGAGGACGAGTAGAGTTGGATGGCATAAGTCTACAATGTCTCATGCTAGTGATTGTGAGATTAAAACCTATCTAACACAGTATGTTCAATTCTCTTACTTCTCTAGTACTCAACTGCTACTGAAAATGCATACTAACAGATTAGCTAGTATGCATTTTCAGAAAACTATCAACACATCCATACAGTGATGTGTGGGTGAGACTCCACACACCATACAAATCAGTCTTACAGGATATAAGGTACTTACAGGCTCTAGGACGTTTTAGAACTCCAGTGCATGAGTGAAACCCCCTTTATAAACCATTGTTGCTGCCTGTCAATCTAAGAGTTATGAAGCCAGTTCCAAACAACTTGGAGTCCATCATTCTACATTGAGAAAGTTTATTCACAAGTGGAAAACATTTAAGACACTGGAAATCTTCCAAGGAGTGAATGTCTCAACAAGTTCAGGCCAAGGTCTGACTATGGAATACTGTGAAACACCCAAGAGCAACATCTCGGACTCTACAGGCCTCAGTTACAATTTTAAATATAAAAAATCATGACCATATAATTAGAAAAAATATTATACAACTTTAGAAAGGTTGGAAGAGTTATCACAAGGAAGCATGTGTTACCTAAAAAAGAACATGGCAGTACAGTTGAGGTTTGATTATCTCCATCATAAAAACTATAAGAGTTTCAGTACGATGTCCATTGGGCAGATGGGACCAAAGTGGAAATGTCTGGCCATAATGAACAGTGGCAGGTTTCCTGAAAAAATCATGTGAAAAGGAAAAAAAAGAAATCAAGGTTTTGCAATGACCCAATGAAAGTCTAGACCTCTATCAGATTGAAATGCTTTGGTGGAACATTCAGAGGGCTGTACATAAACCAGTACCCACAAACATCAATCAATTGAAACAGCATTGCAAAGACACATTATTGTTGTTAAAGCTGGTTCTTGAATCAAGGAGTATGTGAAACTTTTTAATCGCTATCTATGAATTTCAGCTGATTCTTTATCTAATAGCAAATGCGACTGTAATATGTCATGCTTTTGTTAATCAAAAGTTTTATTTGCCTAATTTTAAAACTGGTAAAGATTACTTTTTATGCCATCATGATATGTAAACTTCAACATGGAGAAAGACTGAACTAGCTACTTCATTCAAATTTAATGTCTATATATTTCCATCTCAAAACTTTTAACCCTGAACTGCAGCATTATTTCCTTTTGATATGTAAATAAATATACCTATCACACATCCTCTTGTGAGATTGGGACGTCCCATGTTACATCACAACCTTGCTCATTCTAACTTAACATTTTTTAGATATCTTCAGAGAGGTCAAAGAAGTTAAAATTCAGGGTTTGATTATTCAACTGCCTGAAATGCTCTCTCGGGACATCTCTTTTCTCAAAAATAAAATAATCAATATTGTGATCAATTACATTTGTTGTTCACACAGTGATGCAAATGGGGTCTGCCAGAGCTGCTTTTGTGTCCCTGACAAATTGGGGACATTGTTTGCATGCAGGGAAATTGCCTGTCTCTCATAGAACAGCACATGGCTCAGATTGGTACAGAGGATTTGTCTTCCTGATTGATTGGTGTCATGCGTAAATGCTCATCAATCTCTTGATTTCTAAGAGCTATTGCTAAAAGAATCAACCACTCATAGACCGACTGTTTGGAGCAACAAGGTGGTGTTGTTAGTTTTTCAGTGAGTTTCTGACAGAAAGATTGATTATCATTCCTCATGTGGACTGTGTGGAGACACTGGGGACATGCTTGTCTGTATATCATCATTTATATCTATGACCTACAAGGTATATGGATGTCACTACCTCCCTTTCAATCAAAAACAGATGTCTAATATAAATCATTTCAGATTTTTAACACACTTACCTCACAGTTCCAGTCAACTTGTAAGAGAGTTTCTT
>JBBBVU010000001.1:21179520-21192788 GCA_037177055.1 Atherinosoma microstoma | reverse complement strand
TATATAAACAACCTGTTTTTAAGATTAGAACCACTTGTTCAGGTCTTCTCCAGCATTCAAAATTCACTGAAGAGTAAATATATTACAATGCAAAAAGAAACCCGAAAAGCATAGAGGCTTAATGGACCATACATTTGTGGTTTAAATTTAACAGATATTTGATCCAAAAACATTTGAACTCCACGTACATACAGCCTATAGAATTATACAAATAATACTGCCTATACTATTATATAGAGAGCAATAAAAACACTTAAAAGGTAATTTTCATTATAGTTATATTTGGAAGTCCATTAAAAACATTTTGTATATGCACCAAAAAGCTACCCCTCCCCGGGTCGCCACCTTACTGTGGTGGAGGGGTTTGTGTGTTCTGAAGATCCTAGCAGCTTTGTTGTCAGAGGCTTTATGCCCATGGTAGGTTCACCCATGGCAAATATAGTTGTCTAAGGGAGGGACCAGACCAAGCGCAGCTCAATAAACCCCTATGAGTACAAATATCGTGGCACAGTTTCCCTCACGAGGGTAACCAGGGCCCCCCTCTGGAGCCAGGCCTGGGGGTGGGGCATGTGGGACGAGTGCCTGCAGGTGGCCGGGCCTTTGCCATGGGGCCCGGTCGGGCTCAGCTCGAAGAGGAAACATGGGCCCCCACTCTGGTAGACCCACTATCTGCGGGAAGGGCCTTAGGGGTAGGGTGCAATGTGAGTTGGGTGGCAGCCGAAGACGGGGACCCTGATGGTCTGATCTGTGGCTGCAGAGGCTAGCTCTAGGGACGTGGAATGTCACCTCTCTGGCAGGGAACGAGCCTGAGTTAGTGCACAAGGTTGAGCGGTTCCGGCTAGATATAGTTGGACTTACCTCGACGCACGGCTTTGGCTCTGGATCCAGTGTCCTCGAGAAGGGCTGGACCCTCTTCCACTCTGGAGTTGCACCCAGTGGAAGGCGCCGAGCAGGTGTGGGCATACTCGTTTCCCCCCGGCTTGGTGCCTGTGCCTTGGGGTTTACCCTGGTGAACGAGATGGTAAACTCCCCCCACCTTCAGGTGGGCGAATGGGTCCTGACTGTTTGTGCCTATGCACCGAACAGCAGTTCAGAGTACCCACCCTTGGGAATCCTTGGAGGGAGTGTTGGATAGCACTCCCCCCGGGGACTCCCTCTTCCTACTGGGGGACTTCAAATCTCACGTGGGCAACTACAGTGGGACCTGGAGGAGCGTGATTGGGAGGAAAGGCCCCCCTGATCTGAATCCGAGTGGTGTTCTGTTGTTGGACTTCTGTGCCTGTCATGGATTGCCCATAACGAACACCAAATTCAGGCATAAGAGTGTCCATACTGTATGTGCACTTGGCACCAGGACACTGTAGGCCGCAGTTTGATGATCAACTTTGTATCATCGGATTTGCGGCCGCATGTCTTGGACACTCAGGTGGAGAGAAGGGCGGAGCTGTCAACTGATCACCACCTGGTGGTGAGTTGGCTCAGATGGTGGGGGAGGATGCCGGTCAGGCCTGGTAGGCCCAAACGTGTTGTAAGGGTCTGCTGGGAGCGTCTGGCGGAGGCCCTGTCAGAAGGAGCTTCCACCATGTCCCGAGTGAGGCGGGGGACATTGAGTCTGAGTGGGCTTTGTTCCGCGCCGCCATTGTTAAGTCGGCCAACCAGAACTGTGGCTGTAAAGTCATTGGTGCCTGTCGAGGCGGTAATCCCTGAACTCATTGATGGACACTGGCAGTTAGGGATGCCGACAAGCTGAAGGATTCATATTGGGCCTTTTTGGACTGTGGGACTCTGGAGGCAGCTGACAGGTATCAGCAGATTAAGCGGAGCGTGGCTTCGGCGGTTGCTGAGGCAAAATCTCGGGCATGGGAGGAGTTTGGAGAGGCCGTGGAGAACGACTTCTGGACGGCTTCGAGGAGGTTCTGGTCTATCATCCAGCGGTTTAGGAGGGGGAAACGGTGCTCCATCAGCACTGTGTATAGTGGAGATGGGAGGTTAAAAAGCTCCTGGCAAGGCCCTGGGGGTGGACGAGATCCGTCCGGGATTTCTTAAGGCTCTGGATGCTGTGGGGCTGTCTTGGCTGACACGCGTCTAAAGCATTGCATGTACATGTAGTGGGGCCTCTGGATTGGCAGACTCAGGTGGTGGTTCCTCTCTTTAACAGGGGGGACCGGAAGGTGTGCTCTAACTACAGGGGGATCACCCACCTCAGCCTCCCTGGTAAGGTCTATTCAGGGGTCCTGGAGAGGAGGGTCCTTCGGATAGTCGAGTGACAGATTGAGGAGGAGCAGTGTAATTTTCATACTGGTCATGGAACAGTGGATAATCTCTACACCCTCTTCAGGGTCTTGGAGGGGTTCGCCCAACCAGTCTACATGTGGACTTGGAGAAGGTGTTGGACCGTGTCACCCGGGCACTCCTGTGGGGGGTGCTCCGGGATTATGGAGTGCCGGACCCCCTTGTACGAGCTGTCCGGTCCCTGTACGACCGGTGTCAGAGCTTGGTCCACACTGCCGGAAGTAAGTCTGACTTGTTTCAGGTGAGGGTTGGACTCCGCCAAGGTTGCCCTTTGTCACCAATTCTGTTCATGACATTTATGGACAAAATTTCTAGACGCAGCCGAGTTGTTGAGGGGATCCGGTTTGGTTGCCTCAGGATTGGGTCTCTACTTTTTACAAATGATGTTGTTCTGTTGGCTTCATCAGGTCGTGAGCTCCAGCTCTCGCTGGAGCGATCGCAGCCGAGCATGAATCATTCGGGATGAGAATCAGCACCTTTAAATCCGAGACCATGGTCCTCAGCTGGAAAAAGGTGGAGTGTCCTCTCCGGGTCGGGAATGAGGTCCTGCCCCAAGTGGAAGAGATCAAGTATCTCAGGGTTTTGTTCACGAGTGAGGGAAGGATGAAGTGAGATATCGATTGGTGTCTGCAGTGATGCAGACTTTGCATCGGTCAGTCATGGCGATGAAAGAATTGAGCCAAAAGGCGAAGCTCTCAATTTACTGGTCGATCTACGTTCCTACTCCCACCTATAGTAACGAGCTGTGGGTAGTGCCTGAAAGAACAAGATCGCGAAAGCAAGCAGCCAAAATTAGTTTCCTCCTCAGGGTGGCTGGGCTCTCCCTTAGAAAAAGGGTGAGAAGATCGGTCATCTAGGGAGGGGCTCCTCTGCATCGAAAGGAGCCAGACCAGGTGGCTCGGGCATCTGGTTATGATGCCTCCTGGGCGCCTCGCTTGGGAGGTATTTCGGGCACGTTCCACAGGGAGGAGACCTCGGGGTAGGCCCGGCACATGCTCGAGGGATTATATATCTCGGCTGCCCTGGGAGTGCCTTGGAATCCCCCAGGATGAGCTGGCTGAGGGTTAGGGGGAGAGGGAAGTCTGGGCTTCCCTGTTTGGGCTGCAGCCACCGCGACCCGATCCCAGATGAGCGGAAGAAGATGGATGGATGGATGGATGGATGGATGGATGGATGGATGGATGGATGGATGGATGGATGGATGGATGGATGGATGGACCAAAAAGCAAAAATAAGAGGAACTCATTGGCGTAAGAAATATTAAGATGACTATGTTAGTATACTACTAGAACATGACACTGTCAGCAAGACAATGAAATACTAGCATTTGATATTAGCAACCTATGTTATGTTGATATAGCTAGCCTAACAGGCATCAGTCTGCTCGGGCAGACTTCACCTTCTTTTGCCTTTTTTTTGACAGTTTCACATTATTATAATTTTATTTTAAAGCAGGAGATATCTGTTTTGTGGTTCTTAAGAGGGAAAAATAAATATATAAAAAGCTAACTAAAAAAAGGAAACAATCATATTTATGTCTTATAATTGCCTAGCTGTTAACAACCACAACTGATATCACCAAAAACCAAGTATGTCAAACAAGCCCTGTCATTGTCATCATTGTCATCACTCTGTCACCGTTGTCTGCTCTTTGGGGTGTGTAAATGTGTCAGTGCTCACTCTGAGCTGTTCTGATGTTAGCTGTTACCTGTTGCCCTCATTATTGCTGTCTGCTTTGCACATGTCACACCCGTCCTGGCAGATGTAGCAGTAACACCAAGTTAGACATTTTTTGGCGCTTTGATGTGGCTGCTTCAAGCTAGTAAGTCTCGCAGGATTTGAGGAAAATACACCTCTACATTGGTCAGTGACCTTCCAAGGCATAATTGTTGTCCCTTGATTAACACAGGCTTAGGCTGGTAATAGGTCTGGAGCTCCCCTCATATAGTTAATCAAGAATCACTGAATACGTAAAGTAAAGCGTGAATGCTGCTATGGTGGGAGTCTGCCAAAACTAAATACAACAGGGGAATTGGATAAACATGTTGATTAAATGGTGACCTAACTGGGAATACCATCTATTTAACAACAAATTTTCTTCTGTGTTATAGCGGGTGTTTTTTAACACAAAAAAAAAAATGTTTAAAAGAAAAAATGTGCAAAAGTTGTTTAAAAGGGATAGTTTGGACTAATACTTTTTTGTCGAGAAGTCCAATTTTTAAGCTTGCATGAATATTGTGCTATGAAAAGAAAAATACTAACAACATTTTTACAACACCAATATTAACACAAAAACAACAACAAAAAAAAGTTCAATAGTCAAACTATTATAAAAGATTAATAGAGGAATGGTGGATCAGGGGTTCAGTGTTGACAGGAGCAATATGCATCAGACTTGGCTGGAGCCACCCTGCTGTCACTTTGTGATTGGATTAGAGTTGGTCCAGTATTGCTGCCAGCTTTGAGAAAACCTCAGGTACTTCCTGCAGCCTTGTCTTGAAGGTATTTGGCAGATTACCCAAGTTTATAATTGTCCTGATTTATAGAGGTCTTAAAAATAAAAAATATCTTCAAAGTGCTGTTGTGCAGTTACATGAAAAAGAAAGTGCACCCTACATCAATTTTAAGGTTTTACACATCAGGATATGATGAAATATTATTTGATTCTTACTAGGTCTTAAAACTAGATAAATACAACCTCAGATAAAAAGCAGCATGTATGACATATAACATTATGTCATTATCAAAACTAAGCCAAAATGCAGAATACTTAATTGATCATCAGCAAGTGTCATCACCTCTACAAATCCAGAGAACTTGGCATTTTGTTCTTCTGGAGCTTTTAGGTGTATTAATGTAGTGCCAATGAAAACAGACATCAGACATCTTCTTTCTTAGGTCTTTTATATACCAAGCTGACAATGGGCCATCAGGCATAACATCTGCCCCTCTTGCATTTTTGATATGTGTGCTCTGTCACCATCATTAGACTCCATCAGACTCTTTTTTTGGCCAATTTGACTTGTAAAATCCTTGTTGTGGTTTACGATTAGTGCTCACCCTGACTGTTCATCATTGCAATTGAGTGAACAGGAAGCTAAATGGCAGTGATGAAAGATAGCTAATGGCTTACTTTAGCAAGTTACACCCAAGCTCTTCTCATACCTTCATTTCTCCAAAATTGGCAAACATTTCACAACTCTGCCATGTTGAATGAAAAAAACAGAAGACCAAGTGATAATAAATAATGACTCCAGAGAGACCACCACTGTTTGACATAGAAAATCCCAGAGCATATGTTTACCATTCTTTTTGTTTCTCTTTTGAAAAATCGACATGCTCTTCCACTTTCCCTATTGCACAACATTTATTCTACCACTCCTTTTAAATCTGGTGAGCTGTGTCTTCTTGTGCAGGTGCATATCCTGGTAAGTTGGAAGTTCTCTTTGTGGTCTAATTTTGTGCTGTTTTGTTTATTCAGATGCTGGTGATGCAAGGAAACCCAGTAATAGGCTTTTTGTCAGTGCTGATTCTTCATGTCTGTATGGTGTACTATCACAGCCATCAAAATAACTAAAAACCAAAAGACTTCTTTAATGCTGTCATGTGGACACACAATCCAAAGTGGAGATGTGGTGGCAGTGGCTCAGATGGTAGAGCAGGTCGTCCAATGATCTGAAGGTTGGCGGTCCGAATCCTACTCTCACCCAGTCAACTGTCGTTGTGTCCTTGGGCAGGACACTATACCCTCCTTGCCTCCAATGTTGGCATCACTCTTGCATTCAATTTTAAGTCACTTTGGATAAAAATAACTGCAGACTAAAATGACTGTAGTATACTAGGTGTCTGGCCTTTATGCACAGCACCACATTTGGCGAAAACCAAACACAGCATCTCAGCATAAACACCACATACCAACTGTTAAACATGGTGGTGGAGGGATTGTGATTTGATCTTATTGTTCCAGAGTGAAATGTGAGGCCATCTCTTCCACAGCTAAAACTTAGTCGATAGTGGACTATGCAACAGAACAATGATTCCTAGAAGAGAAGCAAATCTACAACAGAGTGGCTGAAAATGAAAAGAAAATGCTGCAATGACCTACTAAAAGTCTAGCCCTCAACCCATTTGTAATCATGTGACACAACCTGAACAGAACTGTGCCTAAATTAATGCTGCAAAAACTCAACAATGGGAGGCACTGATGTTGTCATACAGAAAATGATTCCGTCCAATTATTGCTGTCGCTATATGTGGACTGTGGGATGTACTTGTCAATATGACACTGTGCAATATGTGAGGTGTTGTTGTAAACCTGGGATTGTATTTAATTTTCAGAAACTGGTGATTGGAATATACATATTTATATATATATATATATATATATAGAGAGAGAGAGAGAGAGAGAGAGAGAGAGAGAGAGTTCTTTCTTTTTCATGATTACATTTTAAAACATAAAAAATAACTTTTTCATAAAAGTTTGATCATTCATATATGACTCCATGTGGTTTCTTCTAGCAATTCAAAGCAAGGGTACTTAATAGTCAGAATTCAGTTTTTGAACACAACATATCCTCTGTTGCTTAATATACACAGAATATCACACAAGAATATTTCTAGATTAATAACATTTCAATTACCCTGTAAGTAATATTGATTGTCTGCACAGATATTAATGTTTTCCATCTGAGTAAATGTAAATTGGAAATGAGATTGGTTACTACTCCTTCTTTTCACTCCTCACTCTATACTACAATGGCTGGGGACTCAAAGGTTTTTATGTTGCAATAACCATATTTACCTAAATCAATAGCTCAGGAGAAGTGGCAATAATGCAGGCTAACTGAAATAAATGAAATCAAACACAACAAGAGAAGACAGAAGAAGTAAATAAGGTGATTTGTATTGAAGAATAGGCTTTTTATTAGACATACACCTTCTGATGGTTGGCCTGCAACATTTCATTTTGGAACAAGTATTCTTCGAAATCCCCAATGATAAATCAAATATTCTGTCTCAGCACTATTTCATGATTGCAACTTCCCTCAACAAAATGAGCAAGTCATTAAGAATTTAGCTGTTTGTTTCACATCCAGTTAAATTTATATACTGTATTGAGATCTGATGTAAAAACAAACTTGGATTTTTTTCTTTTTGAACTATCCGTTCTCACATGTTTTAACCACTACTTAAATTTCTTTCTTCTGTTCATCAACATTATTGCAGCCTTTTCAAATTTTAATTAAAGCACACAACCCCTCCCCACTTTCCACTGCAGTTCTGAAACCCCTGTGCAGCAGGATTATGGGATTACACCATAGGGTCCATGCCTGTGAAAGCCCTCTGTAGCAACCAGTGTACAGCTTGGATCCCAGTGGCACAAAGGAATTCTAGGTGGAATTCTTTAGGCGGACTAACAGAGGCATGGCCTTTATAAGCAGCACAGCAGGTCTCTGCCAGCATCCAATGGTTTCTATACCGTCCCAACAGACAGAATGCAGCAAGAGAGTAAAAAATAATTATCCATGTATTCTGTAAATTTGAATTCCATTAAGTTAAAATGCCCCAACTGTACCGAAGGAGATGAGTGTGAGTGTGTGAACCTATGATGGGAGAGGTAGCCGTTCTTTGCCAACATAAGTGTGGCAGAATTAATAAGACTATTACTTCAACAATTACCACTCTGTGCAGCACCTAGGATTCATTTCTGTGGAAATCCGATGCTACTAATTAAAACAGTTGCCATCGCTCTAGCATGAGGGGAATTGTCTCAGAAGACGCATTCCCCACTGAATTACAAAGGCAATTTTATGAGTTGGAAAACTCAGAGCAATTATTTTAACAAGCATAAAGTGTTTTCTATCGAGCAGCAGTCCTCACCAATCTAATATTAGTGCTCACACTATAAGCACAAAAATAGAGAGTGAAGCCAACAGCAAGAGAAAATAAGGCTCCCCCTCAGAAGGTTGTAAACCAGGTAGGTGTCGACCTCCTGCTGCTTCTCTCTGTGTGGTCACAGACTGTCTGGCCATGGCCAATGTAGCAACCGTTTTACAGGATGTGCACACAATTGTTAGTACACAATCCTACATGGCACACTGGACAGAATAATACTCCACTAACACATGCTTGTGTGTGAAATATGTCCTGTGTGATGCTTCTCTGTTTCAGCCAAAACTGCAGTTGATTGCTGCTGACAGTATCATAATTATTCATTCACACAATGATTTGGTTTGGATAAATCTGGTTTAGAACAAGTTTGTCACAGTCAAACCTGGAAGATTGCTGGCCTGTCAACAAATAAACAACTTGTTCCACTTTGTGAGATGTTTTGTGCTTTCATATTTAAATTGGGGATATTTGCACTAAATACCTTACTGGGAAGATTTGCTCACTCCTCAGAACTTAGCTAACAAGTCAGAGCAGAGGATTTGATTGATAACCAAATTGCTCTTCATTTTTCTTGCTAAGCAACATTTTAAAAAACTGACATCCCTTGTCTGTTTACATTAAATTTTTCTTTTTACATAGATTTGACACATAATGGTAAATTGTATATTCCACTTAGTTTATTCTTTTTACAGAGTAAACTTTTAACATCAAGTTAAAAAGATGCAATTTATTTATAACTTTTTATTAATCCACATAACTACCGGAGGTAATAGCACTTATCAGTCCACAAAAAACAGAGATAGCGCGTGTATTGTATTAGGATGATACAATGACAAGTCTAAAGCTTTTTTAACTTTTAACATAAACAACCTGCTAACACCTGTTGACATCTGGTTCTTGAGTGGATTGGAAAAGTGTTTAATAGGCATTCAGACCCACGTCAAACGACTCTGCTGGATATGTGGATTTTAATGGGCTCCTGGTCGGCTCAGCATCAATGGATGGTTTTCATGTCACTGAGGATGCTGCAACGGGATAAACAAAAAACAGGTACAATTCACATTTTCTTTACATAAATATACATCTAGCTTTATTAATATTTCAAAAGGAGGCTGTGAAAGCAATAACCTGGAATCAAGAGAACTGGAAGCTTTGTTTTCCATCCCGTTGCGTGGGCCTGACGTCCACGGTCCAGCCAAAAGCAATAAAACTTACCCCGATTATCTCAGAAAGCTGTGATTATCAGAAACTGTGATGCAACACAGCCTGCGGGATACAATGTAATCCCATCTCTTTGTGTTATCGTAGTGACACACTACTCCTCTGGGAGGTAGATGTGTACTGGATTGGTAAGTCGTAGCCTTTAGGGCACTGGTGATAAATACACTACTATCAGCTATGGGGAAAGGCTATAATCAGCTTGTTTAAATGGGTATATCCATTAAAAAAATAAAAAATGCAAGCACATTATTTTTGGTGTAAACATAGCATGTATTTGTGTGAACCCTTTCCCACTTACTATTTTCTTTTCCTTCGGGTGTTGGGTGTCTCTGGAGGCAGATCCTTTCTCCAAGTTGCCTGGTAAGGAGCCTGGCTGGATGTTTGCAGCTTCACTGGCTGGGAGCCAAAACCTGCAGGCCGTGCCTCCCTCTTAGAGGAGAGGTGCCAGTAGACCATCAGGGGGTATGAGTGCTCCCAGCTCTGCCAGGCTCATGCCCCAAGTCAAAAGTATGATCATGGACAAATGTGTATGAACTGTTTGTACGATCTCTTTTTAATGCAGACACAAGTCAAGTCTGACTTATAGATGAGTACTGTTTAGGATCACTGTATGTGTGTGTTCATTACATGACTTTATGTCTGTACATATAGAACTGCTGTAGCATTAACAACAAATGTTGTAAGTTCCTGCTGCAAATAAATGTGCTTTGACACAAGGGATCTCCCAAACCTATCATTATTGATCAAATCAAATCAAACTTTATTTATATAGCACTTTTCATACATTACATGCAACACAAAGGGCTTCAAAAAGATAAAATAACCCGTCCCTCCCACCCCCAGACATAAATCCACGCACACACATACACACACACACTCACGCACATGATCATGTAAAAGCAGCAGTAGCACATTAAAAAAGAGTTGTGACATGGCAAGGTACCGAGAATCCAGATGAGGAAGGACCACCTGTGGGAGGCACTCCATGCCGAGGGGCAACACAGTCTGTACACGCAGGGAACCCCGCCACAGAGCCCCCCCCTCGCCCCAGAGAGAGACCGTGATGTGAAAATTACACATATACCTCTGACATGTGCCCTCTGTTAGTCACTTTGTGCTTTTAATTAAGCAATATTAATCTTGTGTGGAAGATATGAGCTGAACCTGGCAGCACCACAGGATGGAATAAAATGAAAAGACTAGGTGGGGAGTATGCTGTAGGTCATGCCTCAAAACACACAGACAAAGATGTGATTAGGAATAAACTACAGCATACAGACATGCATGATAATCCCTATTGGATATGGATGATAATAGATCACCTTTGAATAAAAAATTAATATGGGGAGCTGTTTGAGTGAGCATGTATTATTTCTGTTGCCAGCATAAATTTCATGTATAATTAGGTTTCCATGGGAGCACACCTGTCAGCTGCATGCAGCAAATATATTGTCCCTTATGTTTACTTGCTCAGGTCCATAGTCAGTTGTGGCCTGCAGCACTGTGCCCTGACCCCTTCAGTCCAACTTAAAATGTGTGACTTTTCACACAAGGCCTGAACAGTGTGCTGTCCCTCGTTGCCAAAACACATGAGAGATTCCTCCAATACCCAGTCGACACACATTCATCAGACTACACACTTAGTCCAGCAGTGTCCCTTCATCCTCCATTATATTTCAAATTAGAGAGGATTTTCAGGGTTTAACATCATTTTCCCTGGTACAACCCACTGTTTACACTGGCAGTGTCTCTATGGGTGTCACTGTGAATTTTTCAAGCCTAGGAAACTCAGACCATTAGCTGAAGGAATATGCACCATCACATAAACAGTAAAAGAGCATTTGCACTTGTATTTATGATACAAGAAGGTTTATTAGTGTAGCTGTCTTCCTGTTGAAATAAGGAAGGTACACTTTCATATAATTTTATCCTGTACACTTTCATTTGGACTTAACTAAACATATGTAAACGTGTAAATGTAAGAATATAACTCATGACTCATTTGATCAAACACAAAGTGATATATTAAAATGCAAATGAGAAATACTATACTTTATATAGCAGGATGTCAAATCAAAACTTTATATCAACATTATATTTACACATAGAAGGATTTGCTTTGGCCAATGCAAGTTCACTGTGGAGAAGATGTATACATATAAAGTAATATACATATATGTTATATATATTTAAAAAAAAACGTAACAAACTGTTAATCTGGGGCTCTTCTCAGTCTCCTGCACATCTGGCCCTTAAATTACAGCTCCTGAAAATGAGGAGAAATTTACAGTGAACTTGACAGGGTTTCAGACTGGGCACTGAGCCCAGTCCCCCTACCTCACAGAGCCTCGGAGCCCTGAGCACACATGGGGGCCATTATTTGTAAAGTAGCTGCGGTGGCACCAGGGAATGATTTGAAAGGAGTGTGTGTGTGTGTTTTTGTATGCGTGTGCATGTGTGAGCTGGAACATTCAGCCTGTGTATGTTTACTCTCTGTTATCACATCCACACATCTCCAGTAAGTGGCAGGGAGAAAGTGTGTCGAGGAAAGGATATAGAGAGATTATTATGCTGTTCAAACTCAAAACTCTCCCACCTACTCTTCTCTCCTTATAAATGGATTATCTTTTCAAGTATTGTACAGCTCTTAAGTGAAATGTTCACACACATATTTATCTGACTTGCCATTTGGCAGTAAAACTCTGCCACATGTGTTTATTAAAGCTGTAGATAAAGCCCAGCTTAGCAAGTCTGCATGGATAGCAAGGAGATCTTGAGGTAAATAAGTAATGTAAGAGTTCATTTTAAAATACAACATTAAATAATGCATTAACCTGAATCAAAAAACACTAAGTGAAAGGGAGCCAAAGGAAACAGGGGGTGGAATTAATACAACAATGGAGAAAAAAAAGGATAATATCGCTGGCGTGCAGCCCTAGAGTAAAGCCACTGGTTGGTCATGGCTCTGGGCCGTAGACGGACCGTCTCCTCACAGTGCTGGGTGAATTAGGCTGTGGTTCCACAGTGAACCTCAGCCAGCCTCAGCAATGTGCTAAACCCAGACGTGACTTACGGCTACCCACTAGAGATTTGGCTTCTAGACCTAGGACCTACACCACAGAGCAGAAAGGCAAAGAAGTCTCATCACAAGCACCATGAAAAGAAAGTAGACCAACTCTGATATACTGTATGTACTACTATAGTGAGCTCATTACAGTTATATCTTTTGTTTTCTCAAGGCCAAAAAGGATTGATTCTTACTAGTCGCTGTCAGGCTGGTTTCACATTCTTATTCTGCTGGTCAGTACGAAGCCACAGGACAGAGATGTTCTACTAAGACCTCGTGACCACAGCTCTAAGGGATACTCCCAAGTAGGACAGCTCTGAGTACCAGTGGTTGAAACTTGTTTGAAAACATAATTTTCTTTTAATATAATGCTTGTGATTCCACATTTCCCCCCCAAAGAAAATTCAGATCCACAAAGTCCATGAAAGGGAAATAATGTGTATTTCTAGGAGGAATGAAAAATGGATTGCACCAAGGTCATTTTAACACAAGTCATTCTTTTAAGTCTGTATTTACTAAAAGTATTGTGGTAATTAAAACGTTTTCTATTTCCTAGTCATAATTAAGTCATTACATGAGTAAAGGGGTAATGACAGTCCTGTCTTCAGCAAACAATACTCTGTGTTCCAGACATTGATGTTCTCTCCTGTTAAAACCTACTTTAATAGTTATCATGTAACTTTAAATCTAAATAACTTTTTATGTGCTTTGACGCAGGACTCTTTGTGTGTGTGTGTGTGTGTGTGTGTGTGTGTGTGTGTGTGTGTGTGTGTGTGTGTGTGTGTGTGTGTGTGTG
>JBBBVU010000001.1:21159027-21169892 GCA_037177055.1 Atherinosoma microstoma | reverse complement strand
AAAAATGCAACGGGTCCACCAGACCCATGAACACTGGCTGAGTAACAAAAAAATGAACACCACACAAGGGTTAAGTGTAAAAGGTGGTGTGTTATATATATGAATGTGTATCTCCGTGTGTGACAGCTCAAACTGAAGCTTCTGTTGTCATTTTCCTTTCAGTTTCTTCCAGACCTGTTTGTTTTTTCCTTGACTTTCTATGTTCAGGAAGAGGAGAACAGCTGCATTAATACAATTATATTATTATTTTCATTCCATTAACACAGTAGTACCCAGTATAGGCCCTTGTGTATTCCCAAAATTTGCACATAGCTCAATAAATAGCATCTGATTGGATGGCATGTGCACATGATATGTACAATGAACAATAAAGGAAAGCAGCATGTGTCATGATTTCTCAGTGATGCATCCTAGAGATGGGTTTCATTCAGCATAAATTGTCAGCAAAAACCCTGGTAACCAAAGTTAGAAATGTTTTACAAACCAGTGAAGAGTGGCTCTGAGTTTTGTTGGGGGTTTTTTTGTAAGAATTTTCTTTTTTATGCTGGTTATTGCATAGTTATTTTTTCTTTTTTTTCCAATGATCATGAATATTCAGGGTTATTTTGGTTGAATCTCATTCCTTTTATGTCCACATGAATTCATTTTAGCATTGTGGTTACAGTAACAAGAGTAGCACACAAACACCCCCCCCCCCCACTATCTAACTCTCCTTATTGTTTTCCTTATTATATGTTCTCTTACTCACTTAATAGTCGTTCCTTCCATTCTCGCCCTTGTCTTTTGGTGTTTTCATTCTCTATAACACCCACTTGAGCCCTCGAGGCTCTGGATGGTATGAACACTATCATCAAAGACCATAAAAGGTTGAGGTGAAAGATGAGCTTCAACAAAAAAGATGTCTGTAATTGCAGCTTGGAGATAATGGCTGTATGCAAACCTCTACAGTTACATTGGCATTAAATCTTGAATACCTGCAGAAGAAATTGCTTCTTTATCTCTTCTTTGAAAAGCAGGTCAGCTCCCCCTAGATAATCACAGTGTAAGCACTGTTTCTATCAGAGCGTACGAAAAATATCCTAAAGTAGGTTAAAAAAGGTTTGTTTTATGTTTCTGTGTCCATATGTGCATGAGATTGTGCATCTTAGGGGCTAAAGTATAAAGTTATTTGTGCCCAAAAACTCACACACATACATCCACATCATGCTTTTGATAACACTACACCATCAGTGGTATTCAAGTTGCTTTATCTCATGAATCCTCTGAAGAAGATTAACTACCTCTGCTGCAATAGTTTACCATACAATTTGTGATGAGGAGATTAGTTTAAGTTTCAAGGGCCCCTTTAAAAGGGGACCCTCATCAATAATGTACCGAAAATTGCATCCTTTGATGTTTACAGTTCCTACTACCTTGCCTTTTTTTCTGAATAAGAAGCTGGCTGTCAGCAAATCTACTGTCTCCTGGGTTACTGATTACCCATCATGTAGGTTTCAATCTGTGTCGCTTTGGAGTTTCCTGTCTGATCAGAATGGGAGGACCACAGGGGGACTGTCTCAATCCATGTTCACTCTCTAAGGCCATGTTTACACAACAACGCTGCAATCAAATTTGCTTTTTTTCCCCCTTTGGGGCATAGAAAAAAAAGCATTTATACGATGGCGGAATTAATCCGATCGCTATTGACACGACTCTGCAAATCGAGTGAATCTGATGTAGTTGGAGAGGCCGAATCTCAACACAAACGGTGTGTCTTGCTCTCACAGCGTTGTCATGTAAACATGATTAGATTTTCACCACAAATTTTAGCAAAGGTTCTTTGATGATGATGATGGTGGGAGTGTATCAGATTAGGGCAGAAAGCAGAGGACAGAGAACTGAAATAAAATCAAACTAAATGAAATAACAAAATACTTTATTAATCCTCAAAAGGAAATTCTAACGTAATTTTTTTTCTTCTGAATTATGAATCATTAATTGTCTGTTGAAAATTATTCTGGTGGACAATTACGTGGAGTGATTTTGCAGGAATCATCTGTCCGTAAATGTTCCTAAAACCAAGGAAACTGACAGAATTAAAAACGACAGGATCTCTGACGAGGCCTTAAGCATCAAAGACGAGGAAGTTGAGCACTGCAAACACATACACTAACTAAAAGTTAGGGATATTTAACTTTTGGGTGAAATTTAGGGAAAATGTAAAAAGTCAATCGTACACTGATATCATACCATGAATGTAGGGCATTTAAGTAGAATCATGTCATGGTAAATTCCTTAATCTCAAGCAATTTATGAAACAAAAGCTAACAGCCGTGGTGGATATAGCACAACATAAAATGTCAATGTAACTTGTCATGCGTTACGTATCATCTTGGTCTGACAATGTCAAAATGTGAACAGTATGATTAAGATGACTGTTTAAATATAAGCTGTCATTGAACCGTAACATTTAGTGGTCGATTCATGGTTCAGACACTTCCTTTGGATTTTGGGCATTAATCACCTTGTTAGAGAACAACATGTTATGCAATAAGTCTGAAATACTGAACAGACAGCAATGCAAGGATTCAGTGTTTTTCTGGTATGTCAGTGGGCATATTAGAAGTTTAAAGGTGCCCACTGATACTGCTTTTACTTAGAATATCTTTTTGTTTTTTGCTATGCCGCTGATAGGAGTAAGATATTTCCTTTAACAAAGTCTGCATCCATATGTTTTCTGCTGCAGAAAAATGTGTCATTGCCAGTCCACAATTTAATGAAAAATTTGATTTTCTCATCAAACTTCAAATGAGGACACATGTAATATAACTCTTATTCTTTTAGGGCTATGGATGGAACAAATCAAGTTGTATTATAATTAAATTCTCTAGTTATTCATTAAATGTATTACAGCAGCTCAAAGGTAATTTTGGTTTGCACATTCATGGCATCTCCTTGTGTCATGCCCGTGACTCCCAGAATGAGACAGTACCCTGGCCTCCACTCCAGACACTGAACTGGCTGACAGCAGTCACTATATCCCTCTTCTTTCTGTTCCACATTCCCTGCAGTTCCCCGACTGTTTGCATCACTCGCTCTTCTAATCTTTTTTCTCCCTTCTCCATTTTTCTTCCATTTCTCAGTCTTCTTAAACTCTGCCTCTGTTTCTCTCTATTAATTGCGTGGTTTTGAGGGCCATAATGATTCCTAAGGGAGATTCTGCCATGAATAGCTAGCCTTGGAGGTTGTCTCTTTGGCCTAGTACAACGTCCCATTTGGCCCAGCTGTGGTGGAAAAGCCGAGTGACGACCACATAATGACCAGTGTCTGAGAGCCTCGCTAATTTTTCATGTTCAAACAGGCCACTGACTCCCAGTACCAGACTAGGGCTAATGTAAGGGTTTTAAGTGCCCTCCAGGGGTCATAAAACATGGCAACCTGAGCTTCTGATCACTTTTATGCAATCTACATCGAGAAGCCCATGATAGCCTTAAACTGTAGACAGATTACTCTAAATAAATACAAAGGGTAAAAGATAGAAAATTAGTTTTTTCACTTTTGAAATGCTCAAACATGAAAAAAAAACAGCCTTACCTTAGGAAAATTGCCCTAAATGTGTTTTAAAGCAAGTATGTCTGCCAGTTGATATAAGTAATATTACATAATGTGCTTGACATAATGAAATCAAGGTTTATTTTCTGTATTTCTAACATAAAGTACAAAACCCCAAAATGCATTTGCCAAAGATGTCATTTATGCAACATGAAATATTATTTCCCTCTGTGCTCCCTCATCATGTGGTCAGCTCACCCTAGTCCATGTAACCTGACACATGCAGGGCTGATTCTGGCCTTTTCCCTTAAGTTCAGCTATTGGTGTTTATTCATAGTTCCCTACAGAGCAGCAGCTCTTAGCGCTCAAGGCCTGTTGCATGAATTTCTTTACTCCACTTCCAGCCTAGTGACGTTGCTGTTGGCCTGGTTCAGTGTGGTTTTTCTCCAACAAGCTGCATGCAAATCATTACACTGGCGAGAACGATAAACATCCTATATGTGTTAGCACCGGTATTTTCATTGCAATGTGGCACAAAAATACGGAAAATATGGTTTTTGGAAGGAAGTGCATCTGGATTGTTTGTTATACGCAGAGTTGGCCACAATTTCTGTGGGTGACTTCAGACTTTAAATGGGTTAGTGGGAAGAGTGCAGCTAGCACAAATGTGTTGCACAGTCTCGATACACTAATTATTTGTAGGTATAAAAAGAATAAGGCACACAGATGAGCTGGAGTAAGAAAAATAGACCACCTTTATGGTGACCCACATAATCCATTATGTAGATGAAGGGAATATTTACTGCTTGAGTGTGAGTTCTTGGGACATTCACAACACAACTGTCTACATTCTATGTGTGAATGTGTGCATATGTAATCCTCATGTGAGTTGTGTTGTGGAAAGAAAATGTGGCTTAACATAAAATCCACACTGAAGGACTGCAGCTATAATATATACATATACAAAATGACAAATGTATCCTGTTGCCCAAGGAAGTGTTATGCAATGTCATTTTGATAATTGTTAGGGAAGTTGTGTAACATACTAATTTAGTGTACTGTCCAAATATAGTGGGAAGAAATTCACTTCAGAGAACCTTAGAATGTTTTAGAATAATTTCCTAAAAACTTACCAAGCAATATAAATCATCATATATCAAGAAAAATAAAAAAAGGAAGAGGTGAAAATTGCCCTGACAATGAGAATGAATTAATTGCTGATAAATTCACTTTTGATGCAGTATACTGATGCGGTACTTCTCAAATAGTTCCAGTGTTTTATCAGAAACCCATCAAGTTGTTTATCCATTTTCTAGCTAATCTGCTGATACATTGTTTGACTTAGCTAAACATCAAACTTCTTCTTTATAAAGACATCACAATTAACCGTAAGTGTGATAACACTGTGGCTTTTTAAAACCATATCCAGTACACATACAGAGGAAGACTGTTAATTACTGCACTGAAACCCCTTTGTCTCTTACTTGAAATGCCTCTCTGTGGCTTTCCTGTGTGAGGAATACAGACCAGTTCTCGGCTTTTTGATGAACCCGGACTTTTTGCTGAGATCTTACTATGTAAGCACACTGTCACTGCTATACAGGATGTAGATCTCTGGTGTGTCTATGTTCAACTCACTCGTAACCTCAATGAAAGTACCCTGTGGCCTTGTGGATTGTGAATGAAGAGTGGAGTGTTTGTAACAAAGAATCCTTGAGAAACAACACATCAAATAGTTTGACTGTAATTGAGGTCTGTCCAACACATCAAGCACTGCCTTCTCATGAAAAGGAAACAATCATTTCTCCAGTTTCTTTCATTTCATTGTTTCGGGCAATTGTTTAATTAAATGGAAGTCATTCTTGCTAAGTGTTAAACATGTTCTTGAGTAAATGAAACACAGATGTTTATTAAAGTGCTTTGCACAATGACATTAGAGTGGAACAGGTGCTTTATTATTCAGTATGTTCCAAGTAACAGTCTATGCACTTCCAAGGCCACAGTGTTGCTTTAAATGTGTTGTAGTGTGGGCCACCTAGAATCCAGACCAGGTAATCTGATCTGTTTGTAATACAGAAATAAAACTGTTTAAATATGTGGTTTAAAATTTTTGGGGAAATTCAAATGGCTCCACTATATGCAGTTATACAGTACTTAGAGAATAATGACTTTCTCATTGGCCATGCTGGCATAGACTAGCCCCAAAATATGGAGTTGTGTTTATGGCAGTGGTTGGAAATCTAATGCAAATGTGACGCAAAATAGGGCAAACTAAAAAGGAGGTTGGAAAAAGAGAGGATAGCTTCACAACCTCTGGGTTTGTGGCTTTAAGGTAGCTGCCAAAACTTAGACAAACCCATTGATTCACACAAATTTGGCGAATCTGTAACAAAGAACTGTAACACAAGCAATTGAAGAGAAATTGTCATGCACATGTAGGACATAAAAGAAAACACATTTTACAAAGCAAATTTTCAAAGCAGTTGAAGTTTTTTTTAAGTGTGAAAAGTGGGTGATTACATATACACTATATACACATCGCTTAATATTTTTGTTGTTGTTGTTTACTTTCTCATATGCAAATCCGACCCTCAGTGTTTCTGTTGGCTGGCACCAGATCAATAAGAAATATGGTATGATATGTATTGTAGCTCGGTATGTAATGTATGTATACTGTATTCAGGAAGTGAAAGTAGTCAATATAGTCACTGTTATGTCAGCAGAACAGTAAAGGGTTAAAATGATGTGAAAAATAACTGTATGAACAACTGATACTTCTTCTTTGTCAAACCACAGTGAGATGTACAGGATAAGCTCTTGCTTCTGTCTGGTTAGAGTAAAACAAACAAGTGTTGCCACATTTATGCTTCCACACTTGCAGATATCTAGCAGATATTCAAGCAGGATGGCTGTACAGAATAGCATCTAGTCTACTTTATTAAGTAAATTACCTGCTTTTGTCTAAGTATTGAAACGCAAATATTTGTAAACGATGATGGCAGTATCTTAGAATCTCACAGATAATGAAAGTTGATGAGAATAACTCCTACAACAATGATTTCTACTAAATTCATATTGAAAATAAATGACCTGAAATCCACTTTTATGAATGTATATATTTAATTTCAAAATTTCATGCATGACAAAAGTTTTTCTTAAGTATGGTTATTCCTTGTGTCTCAGAATTTCCCATGATGACAGCCTATTGGTTAACCACTATTATATGATATTGCAAAGAAAGACAACATATTAAGCTGACAGAAAACAAAGGCACCTTTGGAAAGAAATCTCCAAACTTAAAGGACGTGCATATTGGTTTATGTCTGCATGTGTGTATATTTTTGAGTGTGAGAGGAGGAGGAGCTGTCAGTGGCTTGTCTCATCTGCTGGCAGGCCCTCCATCCATCAGGGCTTAAGTAGTTTTCCAACAGTACATTGACCTTGAGTGCCGGTATCGATTTCCTGTGGTGTCGCGCTGAGAGGGGTCGTTACCACATGGCCCCAGCCGTGGGGTGTGATCAGGAACAGATTCTTGAAATCCTGATGCAATGGTGATAGATCGCCAGTCTCTGTGGGCCATCAATCCTCACCTACCGTAACCAGGGTGACACCTGCACTGAATTTATCATCATACAAGCCACAGACATGGCAAAGACTAGGATGCAGTGCTACACAGTGACACTAACTTTCAGTCAGGTATACTCACTTATTCATGTGTACTATATCTGTCAAAGTATTACTCCTATCAACTCATCCCTGACAGTCCCCTTGCTATCGACGATGGACTTACGATTAGAGTGAGGGTAAAATTTAGATTGCTGATGTGGCAAGATGATGAATGAGTAGATAGATATGTCCAGATATAGTTGTTCAGCTACATATAAAGAAGCTCTGCACTAAATAAGCCTATTTTGAGATATCCTCTCTATCTCTCTGACATTGTAAAGAGGGGAAACTAAAGACAAACTGCCTTAGAGTTTAGAGGGAAATAAATAAATAAATAAATAAATAAATAAATAAATAAATAAATAAATAAATAAATAAATAAATAAATAATGTTACATGGCCTGACCTGTTCGCTAACTGATCATTTATCACTTGATGCTGTAATAAGCAAATTTTCTCCATCATCGCTAACTGAAGTATGACAAGAAAGGTATTTCCCTGGTTAACAACAGACTCCAGCTGTTTTTGTAACACATTTTCTCTCATTTTGTTTGAGTCTCTGTACTCCTGTTCTACACAGTCATATTTGCATCACATATTTTCGGTGTTCTTCGTTTTCTCTCAGGGCAACAAGCATAGCTATTATGGGTCCTGTCTCAGAGGGAGCAGTCCCTGGTGCCATCCAGACCACAGCTCAGAGCCTCGACTGCAGGCCCCATGTGGAGGAGAGCAGCTTACAGGCTTTACCCACCAGGAGAACACTCCCACAGCACAATGCTTCTTTTCACTGAGTTCTTCTAGAGGCGTCAGACAAACCCACAAGATTGGGTAAGAAGTTTAAAAAGGATGCACACACACTCACACATACATGAGCATTCAAGATCGTACATGTATCTATTTCAAAATGTCATTAACTCTGACAGCAAACAAGATTACAATAATGCATCAGTAAAAGCAAAAATTAGCATCCGGAGGCCTAAAACTTCTCAATAAGCAGATGCTTTACTCTCAACATCCTCACAGTTAGACATGGATTAAGTTGCATCAAAGGGAGAGGATTGTAATCAATCGATTTCTTTTTTCCTTTTTTGATCTTATTTCCAAAAGTAAAACTTCAAAATGCGTTTTCTTTCAGTTTAAGTTGCTGACATATGTCTATTTACTAAGTTACTCTCTGATGTAACTTCCCTTGTAGTTTTCAACAATATCAGAGTATGGTGTTTTATCAAATCACATAATGATCTGAACACTTAGAATAACTGCTGATTATACTGCTGAAGATATTATCTTGCCTCTATTATTGTATAAAATACCTTTTCATGTGCTAATTCGCATTTTTTCATTGCCCTTTGTAATGTTTCCTTTTGATCCTGTCAGTTTGGCAGTGGACTGGCCTCCGACTCTCCAGTTTGATTGAGAGCAGAGAAAGACAAGACTAATCTATCCATTTGGAGGATGGCCTGTACTGTGCTCCAGAGCCCTATGCTTTGATACAGAATGGCTTTGAATGATTCCTTAAACTATTGATTGGCTCAGAGACAACATTTGGCAGCAGAGGGAAAAAAGACAAAAGAGAAAGTAGAAAATCAAGGGATTACAACATATAATACTTTGAAGGGAAGGTTTGTGCATGTGAATATCTAAGGGGTTCATGCTTGTTCTTGCCTCATTGGAATATTACAGTCTGCATTTATTTGCATGCACTGTAAAACTCTTTTTTTTACAAAAAGATACATTAAACAAATATTTAGCAAATGCTGAATCAAAATCTTTTTGTTACTTAAAAATAGACCAGTATGAATTAAGTTAAACAAAACAAAAAACAATGCTAATGTTACGCAGTTAAAAATAGACTTATAGTGGCATCTTTTAGCATAGTTTCCTTCATATTTGAGGTTTCAGCGTGGGACAGTCAATACATAAATAAGGCCATAGGGTTGGTGCTGTTACAGTGGTTTCCACTTGTGGTGTCCTTGTCTATGGTCTGCCTTTGGCTGCTCTGGCTGTTGTAGGAACAGCTTCACTCTAACATTTGCTCACTTTGTGCACCACATAATTCAGCCTGGGTGGTACAGATCACCCCTGACAGCAGAGCAGTGAGAAGACATTGCTAATTTCTTCCACAACTCTACCATGTGTCTTTTTTTTCCCCCATTTTTGTTGGATGGGTGATGAAGTTCTGAGTTGTGAGAATTAAAAGGTGGGAACATACAGTAGGGTAAAGCTGAACACATTCACTTTTATATAAAAAAGGCATAATAATTGAATTCACAGAGACAGAAAACACTATAATCCTTTATATCTATTCCTACCCCTGAGCTCTATCTCTCTGCTTTTCTCTCTCCCCTTCACAACATTGACAACAGTGTAATTTGAACGGCTATTCCCAGGAGCCTAATCGTTTACTTCCTGCTTGCAGAATATGCAGCTATTGATTAGTTATCAGACCCTAATTGGGGTGCAATCTCTCTCACCCTTAGATGTTCAAATCTATGATAGAAATGGCAGAAAGTAAATAGACTAATAATACTTGTAAATACTTCTGGCTTCTTGCCATAACACTCCTAACAAAATCTCTAATTTTATCCCTCTCTCTTTTCAAAACAAGGAAATATGTAGTGTGGAAAGTTATCACAAATATATGATAAGGGAATTACATACTTATTCATTATGCAAACAGTAGAGGTGACTGTTAGTCTGTTTATAACATACTGGATCTCCTGGTTTCGCTGTGTGCATTGTTTGTAAAACGCAATGACCTACAAGTCTTCAAGCTCCAGGAGGCATGTACAGCTCTGCTTCTCCCTGCTCTCAGCTAGCCTCGGCCTCTCTGGAGTACTGTGGGCAGCTCTGGCCACAGCTCCCACTGTGCCGGAGCATGGTGCAAAGCGCGGCTGGAATGGGAATAGACAGTTAATGGGCACTTAGAGAATGGTGGAAACATTTTCCTCTGGAGAAGCAATGGTTTGGAGGTTTCTCAGTGGGACACGGCTGAGCCAGCTCCTCGTCGCTCTCTGTCTCTCTGTCTATTTCTATTTTTCAGCTCACTCACCCACTTTGTCTTCATTTCATTTTGATTACAAATGTCATGTTCTGGTTATTCCAACCCTGACATTGTCTTCATTTATTTATGGCAAAGTACAGGATGACTGTTGGAATACCTTAATGGTGAGATATTTATTATTTTACTGATAACAACAACAAAGGGGAAGCAACTACCCCTATGCAGTCACCTATTTATACTATTCTGCTTATGCATTTTTACACCTCCAGTGATTATCCTTTTTTCCTTCATCCATTCCATGGCACCCATTTCACTGAACATGTTTGGCAGATACCAAAATTAGCCTGCTCATAGCTGTCTGTGAGGCTCTGAGTTTAGACTGTAGCTTTCAGCATCATGTCCAGCAGCAGTGTTTGGTGATGGGTACCTACTGGCAAGGCCTGAAGCCTCATGTCCAGTTCAGACATATGAGAATGCCATTGAGTCTTGAGCAAGGGGCAACCTCCGGCTTAGAAATGAGAAGCCTATGCGGAAGTGCTAAAAATTGCAGTTCCCCCCTCCTCCGCTAGGTGCTGGCTGCAAAACACAGCAGTTCCCCATTGACTCCCATGTTAAAAAGGCCAACTTCACAGCAGAAATAAACATGTTTACAGCCTGGTTCAAA
>JBBBVU010000001.1:21138730-21152975 GCA_037177055.1 Atherinosoma microstoma | reverse complement strand
CAAAGAAACTGAGAAAGATCTGCATTACATGTACATCTGCAGTATTATTGATAGCATGAGGATTTGTTATGAGGGTGTGGAAGAGTGAAAGAATGGCGACGCCAAACGTACGATGGTCTTATGGTCCACTCGACACATTTCAAGGTCCTGTACCCATCCATATGTGAACTGGACCTGGGCCTGCTGCAGTGATCTAAAGTTGCTAAACACTTCGTGCATGTACGCACTTACATTTAAAATCATGTAATCATAAATTTGTCCGTGTTGAAAGTTGGGCAGTACGCTAACGTCTTTAGTCCATTCTGAATGTTCATATGGGTCTAGCCCTTGCCTCCTTTAACTTTTTCCTCGTACCTTTTCTTAGCTTTTCGTCAAGCTTTTCTTTGTACGGGTCTGCAGCGCTCTCCTTTGACTTGAACATAATTATTATTCTCAATTCAAAAGCTTCAGCTGAATAAAAACCGCAGGAATAGTGGTAACTGGTTTTCAATACACTCACACGTGAAACTATGTTTATATTTCGCAGCCCCTTGTACCCATAATGCATTGCATGTTGGTCACGTGGTGTGTCAATCTCTATAGCTTTTTTTAGTGTATTGTGTCCAAATTGCTGGTGTTCAAAAGTAACTTGACTCTTAACTACTAAATGTTTTATGGACAGAAGTTTAGTAGTATCAGTTTCAGTTCATTTGCAAAAGAACTCAGAGGTCATATGATCAATGTTGATATAAAGTCTGAATAGATTGGTAAAAATAAAGAGTTAAAGAAGAGACTGCAAGTAAAAGATAAAAAGTAGCAAAAGTAGGTAGCTTAGAAAAATCAACAATCGTATGCATTCTGCAAAATCAGTAGCGTACAGATACTAGAAAATAGAAAACCATTTGATTGACTGAGAATAGCAAGTATTATGAATGACCAAGAAAATGTTTATTCACGTTGAAAAATAAATGACAAATTATCATTCAGTGAAACTGGTAGGTTCACATCAGCATAATCAGCAGTGTATCATTAAATGCCGATGTCCATGGCAGACAACAAATAGAGGGGCATTCTCTATGCTCAGTTTCAGTAAGATGCATAAAACTCATTGGACAACATTTCAGCATACAACTGCATGGACAACATGCAAATATGCGGCAAAAACAACATATGATGATGAAATTTTTAACAAAGGGTTAATACAATTTTGGAGCTCTTTATCAACAGAGTCATATCTTCTATGATCAATGTTCTCAATATTGGTACCTAAAACGAAGCACTTTAAAAGTTGTCATTATTTTACGTCAAATTTAGCAGCTGAGGCAGAGATTGACCGAATTTGAAACAAAAAGGGAGCTGACTCTTGGCTGGCAAAACAGTTCTGATCCATAGGGCACAAACACTGGGACCTCTAGGAGTGACCTGTGGAGTGTGGCAACAATACACCAGTACCAGGGGTCTCATTTATAAAACATTGCATAGAATCTATACTAAAAGTGTACGTATGCACATGAGCTGAAAATGGCGTACGCCAAAAAAGAATCAGATTTATAAAACCATGCATACTCACATTTGTAGGAAATTTTCCCTTTATAGATCACAGACTAATTGGAAATGTGCGCAGCAGAATCAGCTGCATATCCCGCCCTGAACACGCCCACACCCAATCGTAAATGGTCAATGCAAAGCAGGACATGAATATCTTTGCATATGAAGGAGGCTGCTGATCAAAGAGGAAATTGTGGCAACGAATTAGAAAAAAACTAAGTAAACATATTTTTCGGAAACAGAAATTGAAGTGCTTGTTGGTGAAGTGGAGGTCAGAAAGTATATTTTGTTTGGTGGCCACAGTGGAGTCATAAATAAAAGAAAGGCTGCAGCAAAATGTTGCATGTGCAGTGCAGTCTGACAGAACTGCAGCAGAATTATAGCTGGTAATGATGATAATACATTTTATTTAGGCACTTTTTAAAAAAAACTCAAAGCTGCTTAACAGGATAAAACATTAACATGGCAGAAAACAAGTAAAACAACACAAAAACAAAGTTTATGTAAGCTAAGCATTCAGCGAGTGCAGACCTCCGCCAAGACAAGGATCTTTTTTTTTTTTCGCCATTGATTGTGGGTATTATTTTTGAGTTAGAAGCTCTGCTGACAAAATTATCCCTATCTCCCCTTAGTAAAGAATCCTTTAAAAAATCCTTGGATCCAGACAGTGATCCGGATCACCCCGAAATCGAATCTTTATTTAATTTATGAAATTTATGAAAATTGAATCAAAATCCGTCCATAACTTTTTCAGTTATGTTGCTAACAGACAGAAAGACAAACAGATACTGCTGAATACATGACCCGCAGCTTGTTGGAGGCAATAATGATAATTTCTTTAAAAATCAGCCAGAGAGGGCAAACCTGAAATCACACTGGTGGACCAAAAAATTATGGAGGGAGACGCAGAGACTACAGATGAACCCCGTAAAGCTCTGTGTTCTATGACATGGCTGGGTAAACAGTTTTAGACACCTATAGCAACATCAAAAGATCTTTAAAAGTGAACGTTTGCATTGTTGTCATCTCAAACTCCACATTACACCCTCACAGGAGGGAGACTGTTTTCTTTCCACCTTGGCAAAATGATCAGATCAATCAGTGGTATTTATTAAAATATATTTTCATATTGAAGGATGTTTATGGAATATTTCTGGCTCACTACAAGCCGCAGTACAGATAACATAGCTGGTTTGAATGTTTATGATAACCTGGATCGATAATTGACCTTTGGTGTGAAGTGAAATTAAATGTGTGAGGAGCTGATGCAGTCTGGCTGCAGTTCACCTCTTCACCACCTGCATCGTCGATTTTCCCTGTCTCCGAAATGTCCGTACGCATGGGTCAGAGTTTACGTACACATGCGCACATTTTCCTGTCACGTTTGTTTCTATAAATCCTGACTTTTGCGTGGAAAGAGGCGTATGCCACTTTCAGGCCCCGTTTTGTGCGTACACAACGGTTATAAATGAGGCCCCAAATCTTTTCAGTTCTGCTGGTTGGAGAGTGGCTTCTTTTAGAGACCAAGCATGTTCCTGCAATTCTTTTGGATGTTGTTAGCTAAAATATACAATCAATTTAATATCATCAATAATAATAATATATATTTTTTTAAAAGATTGTATTGGAAAATCCACACTGCTGCACTGTTGCATTTTTAAAATCTTAACCATCTTGAAAATCCTCCCCCTTACTCCTGAGTGTTTAACTTAGGGGCTTGCTTTCTAAAGGGCTAAGACACTCTGTGAAAAACCTCTATCACTGCCAGGATCTAGTCTTAATTGTGCAGGGGATTTCTTATAAAAATCATACTGACTAAGAATTTTCTTAGAATTTCATCACTGGGGAAAGGCTTTGTTCTAGAGAGCTTCATGAATATGGTCACAGACAAAAGCGTAGCTTACATAAGCAGTGTGTTTGCCACTGAACCGTGAAAGACATGTTATCTCATCTGTAATGGCCTCTGTACCATCATCAAACTTGCAATATACTGCCTGGAGATGGTTATCACTGCCGGACATCCCTGTTCAACACTTCGACCCCAGCTCAACCTCATCAACCACCCAATCCCTAAAACGACAATAGGGGAGATAAAAACAGTGCTGTGTAAACCACCACAGCTCCTCTTCCTCTTGAGCACAAAACCTATGGTCACTGCTTCCTGTGTCAGAGATTGCAGCAGGATTTCATCCAGGAAAGGATGAGCATTCTCTTAGCTAATCCTTGTTCTGTGGCTGTTGTGGGACCAGCTTGACTCTGTTGCAAACGAGCACCCACAGGACTAAAAGGAAGAAGAGCTGAGATGACAGCAGGACTACAGTATAAGTTTAGACTGATTCATTTTTGTGTTGCATGTGTATTTGTGCTTAAGTAGCTTGCCTTCTTTTGGTTATTTTACCCGTGAAGTGGAATACAGTGGAAAGATGTTCTTCAGATGGTACTTAGTAAGTGATTTGTAACATTATAGTCTACAGATTATGCTATTTGTATACCACAAGCACCCCTATTAAATCTCATCAAACATAACAGCCCATATCATGTCTTCTCTGTCTGGCACTCCATAGAGATACACACTGCCTCGTTTATCCGGTCTGGACCATGTTCAAAATGTTCCAGCAAAACCTAAATTTGTGTAACAAGATCTGGACCTTGAGACGCACGCCTGCCACAACAAATTGGCCTCATGTAGAGAGAAAGAAAAGAGGAGAGTCAGGGGGAGGGCAGCAAATCTAGTGAAGATGTAAGCTAGCAGAGGGAGGTAATCTTAGAGCCTTCATGGCCTGGAGGAGCGTGCCCCCTGATGCTCAACATTTGGCAGCGGACCAAATCGTGAGGACAAATATCATGTCTTCCCCAATTAGACACAGTTTTTTCAGTGCAGGAAGAGCATGGAGAGTTTTTTTTTCTTTTTTTCTTCTTCTTTTTGGTCAAGACGATCAAGGTGTTTCCATGAAAAATTTGTGATTCAATCCTTTCCAGCCTCAAGTTCTGTTTCGGAATCAGACCATGGGTGTGTGTGTGTTAAAACATAACTTGAATCTTTACCAAAGGTTGCCAAACTTGACACATTCACATGAAGAAGCTGTCTGCTGGCACTGTAACTGAAGTTGCATTTGTTGCTATTTGTTTCCGTTGAATCTGATTTTCCAGTTATATCACTCATTTAAACAAGTTTAACAATATAAATTATCTTACTGAATCCTTGCTGTCTATGATTTCTCAAAATCTCCCTTTGACCTGTCTCTGGGAACAAGAACAACTACAGGTTTGCAAATGTTGTGGACTTAAAGGTGTTTTTTTAGGTGGAAATTTCAAACAAACTCCAGGGCCGAAGTCATTAACCCTTTGAAGTAAGAAGTGGAGACAGAGTAGGCAGATTTTTTTGGTAAATAGTGCATTTAACTTCACTTTGTTTCTGTGTGCATGGTTGGAATTGTGGCATTTATGATTGATACTATTTCATGTTTTTATATTCTGCAAAGTAAAGAGTTAAATAGGAGCTTGATTTCAAATGGGCAAATGTGTTCTCTCAAATCATGAAGTTTCAAATTGACTATTGGACTGTCCAACATCGTCTCAAAGTTTCCTACTTTTTCTGCCTGGTAACAGGCATAGGTGTGAGATAAATGTATGTCTGTGGTGTGTAGCACCAGCTGGTTGCCAATTCAGTGCATATCCTTGTAAATCAAAACTTTCTCTCGTCCATAGTTCAATTGACATCCACTGCCTCTGTGTAACATTTCCTTTCCCTGGCCATGTTTTTCTTTCAGTGAAGGTGCAAATGAACTCATTCCTACACCTGCCAAAACAAATTACAGCTGCCTGAAGACAGCAGCAGCGCACTCATGTTCATTTGCCGCAGGTTTTGCTTTTTTGTTTTTCTTTTATTTCAAATTTGCTCAATGAATATGTGCTGTTAATTACAACCAGCTTCCTCTGCTTTTGAAAAATGTTGTTATAGAACTCTTTCCAGAGCCTCATGTGTCTGAAAATGTCCCACAGCTTCTCTCCACAGCCAACTGGGTGACTATGTCCAAAAAATGATTAGTGAGGTCATTCATCAACTTACAGTTACATACACACTGAGACAGGCAAGTGGGCATTCATCCATCTACCTGTCCCGCCATTTATCATTCATCCATTTATAATTTGGCATTTCACCATCTTACTTTTTGCAATGCATGTCAAAATAACCCAACCAAAAGATTTATTGTTGTCTACAATCCTATTTCGTGTAATTCAACCACTCACAGTGGGAATAACTGAAAATATGCAACAAGTCAGACCACCCTGACTTTTAGATATTTCGCCTAAATGCTATAAATTGCACAAATGAGCAGTGTAAAATCTGGCTGGATTTTGAGGACACCTCCCTACATGAGGCAGGTTAGCTGGGATGTTGTGCATTCATACAAAGTACACCACTGACAAATCAGACTTAAAAGCAATAATGGCTATATAGAGTACAGTTGTATTGTTATAGTGGCTACTGGTAGTAATAATGAGACATAAACACATTGTGATAAGTTTTAGGGGATAACTTCAAGACGGTTTAACCCTTTAAATTTGTATGAAGAAAAAAGCTAAACATAACAAGCTAAACTACATTATTTTTCTTATTATAATGATAATAAGAAAGAATGATTTTTAACAAATGATTGAGATAACAGTTAATAATATAGCAACAATAGTAAAATGGTCAAAATGTAAAACAGTAATGGGATAACAAACACTTAATTTTGGAATTGCATACCCATACCAAGTGGTAGAGATGGCTCAGGCTGCGCACCCTTAGTTCCTGGGGTACGCGGCCGGGGCACTGGGGTGGGGATTGGCCCCCACCGGGTGGCTGTCTGGGGGGGGGCTGGTCTTCCTGGGCTTTGTGCGGGCCATCTGCCTGTGGGGGTGGCAGAAGACCTCCAGGCTCTTGGAGCCCTAGGCCCTGTGCTCTGTCTGCCCTGGGTGACCAGTGCCCAGCGGAGTCGGCAGCTGCCGATCTTGGCCTGCCAGGGCCAGTGCCCCATGGCTGAAGGGGGCTCAGGCTGCGGCCTCACTCTGCAATCTCCTGGATGGATATCGGGTCGTCTTCATGGTGTGGTAGCTGGAGTCCGTGCTCTGGGGTGACTGCCGTTCGCCCGGGTCTCGGGGTCCCCCTGGCCTGCCTCTGACCTTTGTAGAAGAGGAGTCACATTTGCATGATCACTCCTCTTTGAATCCTCTTCACTTCATATATTCTGCATGCTGACACGGTCAGTGTTGTCCTGTAGGTTTATTTACTAATGGATACTTTCAGTTAGTTTTCTCTGTATGTTTCTGATACTCTGGTTTTAGTTGAGATACATGGTTTCTTTTCAACTTGTTCATCTCTCATTAGTGCTCCTGGCGGTTGTTGGCTTTGTTCACCTGCAAGGGCCATGGGAGGTTGTCAAGAGTCTGTGGTTGGATTGCATGGTTGTCTATTTGGGGTGTCTCTGTCTCCTCTTTTTTTCCTGTATATTCTTCCTTTCTTTTCTGTTCTCTTTCTGTCCCCTCCGGCGAGGTCCAGCAATATTTTGCAAATGCAGTAACAAACCATTATTCAAAACAAATGAATAAAGTTTCATGGAAGCAGGTGGCCCAAGCAGAAAGTTAAATACAAAATACAGAGAATCTGGTCAGTTTTTAAAATTAAACATATGCACTCAATTGTATATAACATCCCTACATAAACTACTGAAACATAAACTACTGAAAAATAAATGTGTAATTGTATATACTCTAAAGTACGTTTTTCAGTCCATCTTGGTACAACAAAGCTGCTCTGCCTACTATAGCACAGAAAACTTATTGTTGGCGGCAAAATGATTTAATCTCCACTGTAAAATAGGTTTATTGATAAACAAATAAACAATATTTTTCAGCTGTTTGCTATAACCATATCACAAAGGACATTACATATATCCCAATACAGTCAATATTGGTGTCTTAAGTTTCTCCAAACAGGACATACTTGGCTACTTTATAATAATTTCCAGATTTTTTCAACCCCTTGTAAAACCATTGCAAAAAGCCAAATAAATGTACTTCAGGTGTTCTAACTTTTCACCAACTTTTTAAAGTGTTTCCAGATTGCCTTTCACAGGTGTCTATATCTGCTTTGTACATTTACTATAAACAGCAATATGGCAAAGACAAGAGAATGGCCCAGGAAGTCAAAGGAAGAGCTCTTTGCCTTGCCGTAGCAAAGAAAAAGATACAAGGGATGTGTCTCAATCAGCGCACTAGCGCACTTTCGAACACTACATTTAAGTGCATAGTGCGCTCACACACACATTTAAGCAAAAACTCAGCACTGAAAGTACCCGGATGCTGCCCTAAAAACAGCCAACAATCTAGTGTAGAATGATGCACACTACTCACACTAAACGGACGCCATATTGCCGACGTAGAGGAAGGGGCGGGACATATACCGACATAGTACAGTTAGGACAGTAAATGTTAGCAGTTTTTAGCCAGATTAGCAGACGTAAATAAGTTATACATGCTACAAATGATTAATGTTATAGTTTGCAGACGTTTATTTAGCGGATATCTTTGGCGAGCTGGTTAAATGCTGCTCTGTCATTACCGGTAAGTGCAAAACGTCAGTGCTCCATTTGGGTCAACACTTATCCGTGAAAGTGTGCACTACAGAAGCAAGTGCGCAGTTCACACTGCATTCCAGTGCGCACTATGTTCCAGTGCACTTACGTATTGAGACACACTCAAGATGATAGCAAATGCATTGGATAGTCCTTAAGATAGAATTCTTGCAGCAACCTTTGAAGCAACGTCTTTTCTAAAAAGACAGCTGAATTTGACTGCAAAAGACTTGCTGCAGGCACAGAGATTTAACTTGACACAGTCATGCAGATGCTTCACACTGAAGGCTACCATGCCAGAATACCAAGATGTAAACCACCAATGACCAAAAAGCAGAAGGAAAATTGTTTCTAATATGCGCAAAATCATCTGGAAATGCTACAGAAGTTTTGGTATACTGTTCTGAGGAGGAATGGGGGCTGAATAATTTTGCTACCAAGTGTACATAAGTTTACATTCAGCAACTAACTTACTACAAATGTGTGGTCAGAGTAGTGCTCTATGTGTCTGAATGTCAGCAAGTGTCCATCAAACCCTAACCATTTAAAAATGTCATGCTACTTCTGGTAATTTCTCCAGACAGTCACATCTACTGTATACATTTATGTTTCGCAACAAAGCACAAAGGGCCACAATCATGGCAACAGTAGTGAGCATAGAAACATCGGTTCATTCAATATTGTAGATCCTGTAAAATTAACCCTTCTCACCCACTGCAAACATTTTTCTCTTCACCCTTCCTTGGTGAAGAGCTTTGGGATATATTTCTCCCACTAGTGCCTCCTGAAAACAGTGGGTTAACTCTGGGATTTCCTGTCTTGGCAGCAGTCCCAGATCAAGACATGCCTCTTCATGTCAAGGTACAGACTGCAAAACATCTGTGTGAGCAGGATCATGGCACATGCACATATACACATGCACATTTTACAAGAGTGTGTGCAAAAACACGCCCACAAATCCTCTTCTTGCTTTCTTATATTTCAAGATGCTACAATAGTAGCATTTATGTACCTCAATAGTTTAAGTCAATTCTGATGTACAACACTCATCTCCTTGTACTGTAAACATTTGAGTTCGGTGAAAGTAGATAGTGAAGCTCAAATGTTTAGTAACAGTAAAATAAATTGCAGTGGTTTTATGTTTTTTATTTTTCAATTAGAAAAAGAACTTAAGAGGAGAAATACTCAATATTCATTTGTGTTTCTGTGTCCTTCTTCAAATAATTATTAGCTTTTTTTTCTTTTGGAAGCTCTTGTCTCTTTGGCTGCCACAGATATAGGATAAGTGGGTTTTCCATTTCCATTGTCAGGTTCACTCAAAGTGAAAAGTCATTAGTGATACTAATAAAAATTAAGGTTTTTACAATTTGAGGGGAATAAATAGATAACTAGACTCTTAAATGTCCTCACAAGATGCTTATTCATATGTATTATGTTATTATTCAAATTTGTAATAAACTATTTATTTCCCAGAATAAGGCACTTATCTATTCAGATACTTTAGCTAAAAAACTGCATGGTTTTTCTGTTGATAAGGACATCTTACACATTTGTAACAAAACATAAATAAATACATAACAGGCAAGTCAGTTAAGGTCAGTGTTTGCAAAAAAAAGATACGTTTCTCAGATGAACGTCTTCATTTTTGTGTTTTAGAGACTAAGGCTTATCTTTATACCTTCATATTATCTGTTACATTTTTTACATTATGCTTGTTTAAAAAATGTAATTATCACATTTCCACAAAGTCTCATTGCAAGTCATTATATTTTATTAATTTATCATCAAGGACATGACTTTCTGTTTCACATGGAAAAAAAATGTAATAACTAAAAATGGAGAAAATCCGTTGATAAAATTGTTGAATACAATACAGCTTTTTTGTAAAACTTTCACAAATTTCTTGAAAGGAGACCATCCCCTTCTCAAGTAGGACTCTGTGGAATGTTCACTCATGAAACCCAGAATGATTTATAATTTTGTTTGGAAAATATGTGACCTTTAGCGGTCAGGAGAGCTATTACACATGCACTGTTCAACTGACACGTATTAAGGTAACAACAACATAATGCAAATGTATTTTAGTCCATGATTTTTTTAAACCCTAACCACATAAGTTTGATTTCTTACTTCAACCTAGTAATGTTACTGCCTAAACCCAGCAAGGAAGTGACAAAAGTGAATATAACTCAGAATTGGAAAAAAAAACTAACAAAAAAAAAAATAGTTATCATATGTTGATTTTTAACATACATCATTAACACATGAATTACTGAAAGCTGTGACCACTCAATACCCCTTCTGATGTTGACTCTTGTCTTATCTCTTGCTCTGTCACATTCTCCCTTTGCTTTATTCAATTCAGCTTAAGTTTTTTGGGATTCTGATTGGACAGGGGCCGGAAGTGACATATTTATGTTTACCGAAAGAAAACAAACTCCAGTTCCTGCAAGAAAAAAAGAACAACTCTCATCTGGCAGCCATCTGAAACATGTGCATCATCAAGACAGGACCAGGGAACAAGCATGCACAGACTGAACACATACGTGATCAAGGAATTATTTAATTCGTACTTCAAATGAGAATAAACCAGCCACTTATTTCGGAATTAAGTTTATTCCGGAATGATCATTTTCATTCAGAATTGAGTGTTTACATGTTCATTTTTAATCTCTTTAAAACAGATTAAATTCTTATTCCAAATTAAAGGGGAATTAAAACTCTCATGTAAATGTGGCCAATGTGTTGCATGTGTAAAACTGGGGACTTTTGTTTACTCAAGCCTCACTATGCCAGACATGCAGTATGCCACACAGAGGTGTGGTGCCTTGAAGCAGTCAAGTAAATGAAGATCTCAATACCTGAAAGCAGAAGAGAGAAACAGCTGTTGTTCATAAAGATTATTGGGGTGAAACTAAGAATACGGAGAAGATGTAGTTCCCTGGTCTTAAATGCACTATCACTATAAGGGAGGTAATTCCATTACAGCTTATCGCTTGTTTCTTTGGTGTATCTACACATCTGTATCTCTTAGTTATTGCTTCTCACTAGTGAAGGCTGTTGGGATTAGTTTGTACCTGCAGGGAGAGAAAAATATGGAAGGAATTACTACCCTGACCATGCCACTCTGCTCGCTCATCTACTGCTACAGGTGTGTTGTCTAATATGGATGTCTGAGGAAGTCAGTTCAGTCTTTGTTCTCATCCCCCATTATTTAGTCTCTTCCAGGAAAGGTACGCCTTGCAGTGCCAGTAAAGCATCTAGTACAGATGTCACACCCCCATCCATCGACCCAGCTCATATCACTCGCTAAACTGAGGTGATGGTTCACTGAGTTACAAGAAACTTCCAGAGAACTCCTTGTGTCAGCATAGCACAAGCAAAGACAATAACAGAAGGCATGCTGAACTAGATAAACACAATTATGACAATTGTCATAATTGTCATAAGCACATAAGCACAAATGAAATGTTAGATGTTGTGGTAATATGAAGTGACTTAGAAATGCATACTTTTAAGCTCCATGCTATTTAGAACATGCTCCTTGACAGCATCCTACGAGCTTGCTGTAAAGCATTTTAGAAGAAAAAAGAGAAAAATTGAGGTCAGCTGCTTGCAGAGGATTGTTTGACACAGAAGAGCACAGGAAATACTGACATGTCTTCACAGACTTGCTATAGGTGTAGAATGGGGATCCCCAACATCACAGGATGTAATGTGTGAACATCACATCCTGCCTTCCTCTTACTGCTGTACCACATTACATTAAAGAAAATGCATACAAAGACACAGACAACATACATTCTAACACTTGAGAGAGTATCCCCACATCAAGTATGAGTTGAGTAATTTCCTGTGGTGTTTCAGTTTTGTTCCTCTCTGCTACTGGGCTTCACCTACTTTCTAGGCTTTTTTATTCATGTTTACAGCTTCACTTCTTTAATGTCTTTCTGTAATACACATAATTGCACCTGGAATGTTCCTGGACCTTGAATTGTAATAAAAAGATGACAACACTTAGGAATAATATTACAATGTCCTGTCAAAGAGAATTGCAGAAACTTATGAGCAAACCTAAACCTTATCCAAAAAAGAGAGGTTTAGCAGTGTCTGCGTCTGACTCAATGCCCAGTGTGCATTACTGACAGAAGTAAAACACACAACCCTGATCAGTGGAATAAGCTCTTAGACCATCCATACACTCTTCTTCACTGTAATTGACGGGTGTAATTTGATGGCACTCGTAACAGAGTTAGAAAGCAATTAGCGTCATGGCCCATCGGCACAAATGGTGCAGAGAGGCCACCTGTGGGTCACTTTTTAATTTGGTGAAGTGCTTAGTGCTTAGCGAAGGACTCTGCTTTTGATATACTCAGTAGATGGTAAATCCTGTTAGCGCTAACTCCACAAACTACCCTACTGACCAATATCCATCTAATCCACTGGTTAGGAGCTCACCAAGCTACACAACAAATTATTAGGGTGTCATCTGGCCCTGGATTAAAATCCAAGCTCCTTCACATAAAAAAAGCAGAAAAAGTGGAGATGAAAGAAAGGGGAGGGAATGGGAGGGAAGAGGGACAGGGCAATGATGGGGGAGGGTGTTTAATTAAAGCGACTGATCCGTGCTGTTTGTTGAAGGACTAATTGTCTTTCCCCTGAGGAGACTGTTTCCTCAAGGAGCCTCTCCAAATTACACTCCAGACGGTAAATCCTTGTTGGTTAGAGCAGGAGAGACTAATGCACAATCTGGAAAGAAGAGGATAATTTCACAAAATAAGTTTATTTGAAAAACAATAACAGCAAAACAAGGAGATCCTCTTTGTTTCTTTTGCTCTTCGGAAAAATGGATGGTCCCTGACGTCTGTGTTTGCTCTAATTAGGCCAATGTTGTTGATCTTGTCAGACATTGTACCGTCTCTTTTTCCCTGGGGAGTGTGTTTAACATGCAGTCTCTAGGCAAGGTACTTGACCCATAATGACCTTTAACCTCCCATTAAACCAGCTTGGGTTTTCTTTGCCAGTTCCTGGCTCCTCTGGCCCAAATTTCAATCTTCGCTGTTTGATTGTAACCCTGCCCTTTAGCAAAACTCCTCATGGCACAGAGTTAACTGTTTATATCAGCCAGTCATCAGTGTATTTATCTTCAGTTTTTTGGGGTTAACAGCATTTTAATGTGGTTAATTTATGGTGTATGGCATGTTTTTACACAGTTTTATACCTGCACTGTATATTTAGTTTCCTTCTACATTAACAAATGTAGCATTGCAGCAGAACTTGACCTTGGAATGGAAAAGCTACGGTGTTAACTGTTGTCAATACAAACTTTCCAGGACATTAACTGGACCTTTTTTATAGTCCAGAATACATTCAGTCTTATTAGGTCAGGTAGGTTTCTGCTGTAGTGCTGGATGTCAATATGGCTAAACCTGGACAGATTCTAATGTAGTGGAATAGGTCTCTTCCATGTTTACATAATTATTGTGGGACTTTGTCAGCCAATTGTGTAGTGGTCTGCATCATATGAAAAGCAGATGGTAGTGTATATCACTGAACTCTTCTCTAAGCGCACTCCCCATTATCTGATTTTTGGTGTCCTTACAGATCCCATTGTGAGTCTTCTCCTGTTACTCTGGTTCTGACCATTGCTGGTAAAACCCAGCTAACAGTTGAATAACCGTCAAGCCTCCTCCTGTCCTGGTGTGAAGATGCCATGTTTGATTGGGACTATAGGCCTGGTTTAATATCTGACAAGTTTATGTGTGCACCTGCTCATTGAGATGAGTAAACTTTACATGTTTTCATGTCAGTCTTGAAAAGACTCCAATAACACCAGAAAAAATTCTAAATTTGTCGCCAGTTGCCAGAGGAGTCTGAAAACTTGCAAAATATTCATTGCGTTAGCAACATTGCATTAGCCGAACTCTGACATGTGCGTCTGTGAAATCAGTGTACCGGAAATCGTGCACTGACAAACGTTCCGCCTTGTTTGGAATTCGAACTGCAATTAAATGCTGTTATTTTGTTATGAATTGGCTCGTATGAATCAATGAATGACAATCAGATTGGCTCAAACTGATTGTCTGTTAAGCGCCCTG
>JBBBVU010000001.1:21115783-21126982 GCA_037177055.1 Atherinosoma microstoma | reverse complement strand
TAACCAGGACTAAGAGATCGGAACACATCACACCAGTTTTAAAGTCTTTACACTGGCTTCCCGTCAGTCAGAGGATATATTTTAAAAATCTACTAATTGTTTATAAACCCCAGAATGGTTTAGGCCACGAAAACATCTGTGATATGTTAAGAGAATATAAACCTATAAGAGCTAGTTAAAAAAAAAATCCAGTTTAAAAACATTTCTGTTCTCATGCATCTATGCATGAAATCTGCACGGTAACTTTTAACTTATCTTGCTTTCGATCTTTTTAACAATTGTTTTTGTGTGTTTAAATGATTTTATTGTGATTCTAGCTGCTTTTTTCCTTATCTGTAATGCTTTTAATGTTTTATGTAAAGCACTTTAAATTGTCTTGAACCTGAAAATGTGCCATACAAATAAAACTTCCCTTGCCTTGCCTTACTTGATAAACACATATTGCAGGGGAATTATGCACGCAGTAGAACTAGAATAGCTGTGTCCATGTGACTATTATTCATGCGTAATTGCGCATCCATGTCAAAGAGCGGGGCCTCACATTTCAAGTTGACACAGGGCCTTGCACCATCTGCAACGGCTCTGTCTGCCAAAGAAGTCTTTTGACATCTTTTCAAATCAAAATGTTCACTGCCAAAGACGTCAAAAGACGTCTTTTTTGGTTTTTAATAGAGGGGAGGGGCTGCTAGACACTCTGGCTGAGCAAAGTATGTGTTGCAGGGGTTAGGTGACGGAGAGTGTCATGATGCTGGCAGCCAATGAGTTAATAATAGTAATACATTTTATTTATATAATGCTTTTCAAAAAACTCAAAACTGCATTAGAGGATAAAAGAACGGTTAAAAACAAGGCAAAATACAGAAAACAGTTAAAAACTAAAAAAGTTAAAATAAAAGATAAAAAGTTCAAAGAAAAGTTTAGGTGATAAAAGCAGATCAAAAAAGGTGGACTTTTAGTTGGGATTTGAAAGTGGCAGGGTCTGTGGGGGACGACAAAAAAGGGCCCTGTCCCCCGAGATTCGGTGTTTGGTCCTAGGGATGATCAGGAGGTTGGCATTAGCAGAGTGGACAGTACTGGGAGGGGTGTGGGGATGAAGAATGTCTTTAAGTTAAGAGAGGGCCTGGTCATTGGTGACTTTGAGGTGGAATCCAGATTTAAATTTTTCATAGAGGTCGTTGTTGGTGAGATGGGTTTTGATTTGCAACAGTTCTTTCAAAGATTTTGGAAATGAAAGGGAGATTGGAAATGGGCTGAAAGTTACTGACATTATCAGGGTTGAGTCCAGGTTTCTTGAGGATGGGGATGAGTGCAGCCAGTTTGAGAGCATGAGGGACAGTGAAAGAGGTAAGGAAGGTGTTTACTATTCAAACAATTAAGTTTGTTTCAGGAAAATTCCATTACAAATCAATTTTCCTGAATGCATTTAGTTTAAAATGGATTTTTAGAATTTTCTATATAAAGCAAACTCAATTTTACCCCCTAAAACCTACTGCATATATGCAGTACCATCACCATCAACCCTCATGGATGATATCAAGCTGTACGCCAAGAGCGAGCGAGACATTGACTCACTGTTCCACACCTCCAGGATCTACATCAGGGACACTGGAATGTCATACGGATTGGTGACAAAGAGAGGGAAGGTAGTCCATACAGAGGGTGTTTCACACTACAAGTACCTTGGAATATCATAGGCAAATGGCAACCATGAAGAGGCCACTAGGAAAGCTGTAACAGTCAAAAGTGTCTCAGGCAGTGGAACTGGTGGAAATCGTCCACGGTGATGCATGGCAGGTCTTGAAGACAGCGGGTATAAAATGCCATTTTGTGCAGTGTTGTAACAGTTCTGAGCTGGAAGTGATGTGGCTGGCTTATCGCAACCAGGAATTGACCATGCACAAACCGAATTGAGGTTGAAACTGACGGCAACAAATGGAATGTGTCAATATAAAGTGGCTTGGACGCCACAGTTTCAAATGCTGAAAATCCTCTCCCTTCAGATAATTCCTATGAAGTTCCTATAGGTGCCTGATCTAAAAATCTATTTTGAACTAAATAAACTAAAATAGATTTTACTGAAACACACTTAATTTCAAGAGTTTTCCCTGACATTATTTTACAAACATTTACCTTTAAAAAATGTTCAACTCTTTCTTTGTCTGTTTTAAAAGGATAATTCAATTCTATTTAAGTGGGTTGTATGTGGTCATAATGTAAGTAATGTGGTCATAAGTATTGTAGCTGCAGCAGACAGCATCCAAGGAACATTGATCAGATTTTGTACAAAATTCCTTACCAGCGTCAAGCTCTGGTTAACTCTGGTCTAAATTTGGTCCGTGTTGGATTTCTAAACACAGCCTAAATTACATCTTTTTTGGGCTAAATATGGTCTGTGTTGGATGTCTGAACAGGGCCAAAATTTAAGCATCTTTTTTTTTTAGCTAAATCTGGTCCATGTCAAACATGTAAGCACAGCCCAAATTTCAACGTCTTTTTTTGGGCTAAGCAAAGGCTTTGATGGACTGACCTAATTTAGCCATTAAAACAACATCTGTGGACATCTGGTGTTTGGTGGGTTAATGTCGAAGGTGAGAGTTTTCAGGTGAACTGAGCTCCCCTTAGTTCTACTGTAATTTGAACCCTGCTGTCAACAAAGAACCATAAAGACTATACTTTGGTTCACGTCATCCTGTGAGACAGCCTTGTGTTATTTCTGTCAGGGTGATGACCATCGGCCTGATATCCTCCTTTAACATGAGTGGGCATGGCTATGAAAAGACATTTTGGGCAACTTCTTTGTACTTTGTAATTATTTGTAATTCAGTGTTTTTATGTATTTGTAATGGGTACTGGAACCCACAACCCATTGACAGCAGATAAGCTGAAAAACAGGGCACAAATTATCACACGGGGACGTGGTCAGGTTTCGTCCAAGATCTCTCAGCTTATATTTATTCAACACATGAACTCATTCTGCTGCTTATAATGTCCAGTTTACCATTCAGCGTTTCACTGTACATTTTAAATTGTCTTTCTAGACATATGTAGTTGTGCAAAAACACAAGAAAAATGTACTATTGGTTCCAGAAACTACCACAACATATTAATTGCATTTCCCTTTGCCACAATTTCACCAATAACAAGCATTTACAACAACTACACTCCAATTGTAAATAAGCAAAAAATGCATTTATGTATTATATTCACATATTGTGACATCTAATGGACATGTATTTTACAGCTTTTTTCTAGATGAAATGAGTAATGAATCCTTTAACCATAACTTTTAACGAGCTAACAGGTTTTAATCTATGCATAATATCACACTTAACATTAAATCATTTTTCAGAAACACAAAGAACTAAATTATGGAGCCTTATCACGTACAACAAGCCCAAAATTCTGGATGTGTGCCCCACATTCACCCACAACTTATTGCTGCTTCTAGTTTACAATGGGGTTTATGCACAGTCACTTCCTGGTTACGATAAGCCAGCTCCATTACTTCCGGTCACTTCCAGCTCGTAGCTGTCACAATACAAAATGTAATTTATACCCATTGTCTTCAAGACCTGCCGCGCATCACCGTGGATTATGTCCATCGGATATAAAAATAAAAAAAACACTCAGCCACATCTGTGAGGTGAAGGGCTTTAAGTTGTATTTAACCAACTTTATTCACAATTATGAACGTAAGTGTTTATCTAACAACAGTAGCTCGGATGTAGCATCATCAAGACACAGTGAGACAGATATGTTAATATGTTAGTCTGATTAGGACACCGGCTAGTAAGAACATTTTATATTAAGCTCACATTTAACACAAATGTATTTGTACTGTTCTTTCACGGGTCAACCACGTGAACATGTTTACGGTTAAACAATTATATTACCTCCTGTGTAATAAAACGCGATAAAGGAGCTCTGGTAACATTGGATTTACACACACAAAAAGAGTGCCGTGGCCACGCATTATCATTATTATTATTATTATTTCACTACGGGGGCTTGGTATATACCTAGTCTAAAAGTATAAAATAGCAAATGCGCATACCTGATAAAAAATCGAATGTCCACGTCAGAACCAACAAATCTTTGTATTCCAAAACATGATGGACATTTGCTCCAGCTGCTGCCGTAGTTGAGCGACTTCCTCGCAGTCTCTGGTTTTCCTCCAGTACATTATCCACGAAGGCAGAATCCGTACCAACACAGTAGTCATGATCGTGGGCACGAACTGCTTCCCCAGTTTCCACCTTCTCCGTTCTAGCTGTACGTTCCCGGACACAGTCTTCTCTCACCAAGAGAATAGTTGTTCCAATGAAAAAAAAAAAACAGAACGGCGCCAGGTTTCAGCTTCCTTCCTCAGTCAGCTCCTTGATGTCCTGTGCTGTAAAGTGTGGACTGCAGACACGGGTTTGATGATACAAGAAGTTTTCCCTTCTAATGTACACAATCCACCTCCTTCGTAGTTGATCGTCCGCAGGAAATGTGTGAAAACTGACTGTAACTATTTAGTTCACGAGGTACACATGCCGCTGAAAACTTGTAAGATCGCTTCATCTCATCTACTATATTATACTATTATATTGGCGTACTATACTATCTGTTGTCTAGCTTATTCTTTTGTTTGCCTCAGTGCTGAAATCTAAAGCCACAACGCTATCCAGAGACATAACTGGAAATGCTCTTACTGGCTTATTGGAAACCGGAAGTTCTATTGAACGCGTTGTGCATAAACAAGCACCAACCTCCGGCTTAGAAACGTGAAGCCTATGCGGAAGTGCAAAAAATTGCAGTCCCCTCATCCGCTAGGGGCTGGCTGCAAAACAGAGCAATTCCCAATTGACTCCGATATTAAAAAGGCCAACTTTACAGCACAATTACACATGCTTACAGCCTGGTTCAAAAAAAACACTTTAGGTTTAATAGGTCAAGTTTACCTTCATGACAATTATGGGGGGAGTGAAAAAAATTCCAACTCATCCGTTTAGATGTTATTTAATCTTGAAATTCTTCATAATTGGCGGTTTGTCCTTTTGATTGACAACTGCCAGATATCCGGCAAAATGAGGCACAGAGTAGCAAAACCGCGGTTTTTAGCCAGATAACAGGGCACCTTAGCTTTAGCCCACCTACGTCCGTTAGCTGGTTAGCTCCTGTTAGCTCCTGTTAGCGCCAGGTTAGCTAACCCTAACCCTAACCCCCACGCTCATAGCCCTCCTCTTAGCGCCTTAAACCCCATTCTATAGATATAGCCTGCATTAGCTTCCTAGCTACTGCTAGTTAGCAACCCAGTGCCACGCTTCGGCAGTCATTTGAGTAAGGGAAACAACATAAAACAGACATTTCTGGACTTACATGTTTTCACAAAAAATTCATGGGCATTTTTAAGCAAGATGCAGTAGTTTTGGGGATGTTTCTCACCGACGTGGTCGGGTTTCCTCCAAGATCTCTCAGCTTATGAGGAAACGACAACGTACCCAGTGTTGCCAACTCCACAGTAAGAAAAGTAGATATTGGCTGTCCCAAAAGTCGCTAAAAGTCGCTAGATGACATCATCATCTAATTTGCATAATCAGCCTGGTGTATATTGTAACGGACAAGGCAGCGGAGAAGAATAATATAATGGGAGAGGCAAAAAAGTGACTAAAAACACACCTTAAATATGTTTCTCCTATCAGTATTTTCTTTATTTAGTTTAGGGTAATTAGGGGCCTACAACATGTTACAATACTTTTAACTGTTTAAATATTTTTTTCCTCACTCTATTAATAATCATTAATATCCAACAGTAAGCCAAGGCGGGATCAGCCACTAGCAGCTTTGCATGTTTCATTCTCAGTATTAGCATGGTATGAGGTGAACGTCTCCTGCTCATACAAAATTCAAATCATAAAAACACTTTGTGGGCACGCATTAGTGGGCATCACATATTTCAAAGGAATAAACTGTAACTTTTTAGAATATACCAGGATATTACATTGAAATTGGTAGGACAAATACTACCAACAAGTTTAATTGAAACATTTTTTCTCTTTGTCACTGCAGCGGCAGTCTGTGGGATAGTAAGACCACAGACCATCATGTTAAATTTTCATAGGTGTCGTCTTGAACATGACCCTGGATGGTCTGGAGGTGGTGGCTATGCAGCAAATAACAGATTTTTTTCTTTTTTCCTTAAATTTCACCATGTCATGATAAATTGCTGTATTGATGGGAAGTTTTGCTCTTTTCAAAGATTCAGCTCTTTTGACTCGGCACCCATGGCAGAGTCGGCTCTTTCGACTCTCAGATGGCTCTTCATTTAGTATCTCTCAGAGCTTCTATTTTAATGCAATTTATCTTAATGACTGGTTTGTTATTTGGTAAGCAAGGTTTTATAAATTTTTTTTTATTGTAAGAGCTGTATTTTTCAAGTCTGAACATTATAAGATTTGAAATTTGCGGATTTATCTATTTTCCCAGATAGCCTACACTTGTAATTCAAATCTGGCTTCCTGCCTTCTCTGTGTGCCACTACACTCCCTGTCTTCTAAGCGGCCCTTTCTTCTTTAGAAAGTGGTATGATCTTAGTCGTTCCTCCTTTGGAAATGACTGCATGGTGTGCCACCAAAATGAAGTACTGCCCCTACTAAAGATTTGGCTCTCTTAGACATGAATTGGTTCTTCTCATTCACTACAATGAAAGCTATGAGAGTTAGAGGAACTATACCTGATATTATTTGAATCTCGTTAATAATAATGCTTTTTACACAATATATAATGTGGTAAAAGGGGTAATTTTATAAAAATACTTTACTCATTGATTGCGCATTCGTACGAGTCCAAGCCCTTTTAGTTGGTGGAAGTTGCTGATGCTAACTAGCTTCTTAACTTTCCGTGACGGGTGGTTTCTGCCAATTGCTGAACGAGGGGTGTTGCATAGCAACGACAGCGTCTCTCCTAGCGCGTGCATGTCAGATCTTGTAAACAGAACTACTGCAAGGAAAGCTGGGATACCTGTCACTGTCACTGCATACACAGCAAAACAGCCTTAAAGGATCAAAACTGAGGATGAGAAGAGACTTGAAGCGCAAGAGGAATAAAACTTGTTTAAATCTTGGTATATTGTACTCGAAGTGGAGCGCTGCACGGGTCCGGACTGGAAACTGGCTGTAGTCCTCCTAGACCTGTATCTTTTCTATTATTTTCTTCTTTAGTAACATTTTATATCCGGACCATGTCCTCGACTACTGGCTCTACATCTGGTGGTTTGACCGCGTCGACCTCCGTGTCTCTATACCGTATATAATACATGATATTTACACCGCAACGTTACTAAGTCACGTCACGTTAGCATTTAGCACGCAGTCACACAACAAACACAAACTGCATTTACATCACAAGTTAACCATCCATCTCAGTGGCGGATTAGATACTTTATTGTAATGTAGCCTCTAACATCATAATTGTGCATCTGTATACAAAACGTTTGTATTTAGGCTGTTACGATAAACTAACATTTTATGAAAGAAACAGCTTGTTATGCTATCATTTGCACTGCCAGGGATTTAAGTGGAAAAAGTGTCATTTACCTGAGATGCAGCCGTTTACTGCAACCGAAACAGTAAATTCACTGGAAGATGTGAGTTTCCTCTGGAGGTTCGTGCATGAACTGAGATGTATGCAATATCACATGCATGTCGAGTGGGAGGAGAGCATAAATATGTTTCTCGCTGGGAAAAACAGTTAGGGGCGGGGCTTACTGTTCAAATGACACTGTTCTCCTCACTCATGGTTCAAAATTGTGCAGAATTGTGTATAGCTCCTTTAAGCAGTGAAAGGAAAAATCTGGGAGCCTCCCACTCCATGAGAGCTGGCTCTTCTGATTCACTACAAAGCATCAGCTCTCAGAGCCGCACCTTTTGCACATGACACATCACTAATTTGCTGCAACAGGCATCTTTTCCGCATTGTGAAAAATATGTCCTCACATTTCACATTACTACCCGGCTGCATGGTGGTGCAGTTGTTAGTGTAGTCATCTCAGTTAGCGTTACTGGTTCAAACCTCGGCTGAGTTGTGGGTTCTTTCTGGGTCAATTGGGGGTTGGGGGTGATGATTCTGGTGTTTGCCCACATTAGTCTATATGGCCTATGCCATTGGCTGACTTACACCTGAGTACACCAGCCATGCTGATACTGGAGGCAAGGAGGGTAAAGTGTCTTGCCCAAGGACACAATGACATTTGACTGGGGGAGCAGGATTTGAACCGCCAACCTAGGTGTCATAGGACGACCTGCTCTACCACCTTAGCCACTGCCGCCCCCACTTCTGAGGATAATCTAGCAGTGATACGTTTATTCATCCAGCAGGTGCTTCTCTGGCTTTTCCATCAGCCCTGAAGACTGGGAATGGGTCTGACTATCACCCTGCCCAGTCTTTCTCATTTCATTAGGAATCACTCAGCACTTGAGAGAAACATTCAATTACGCTCCACTGGTAATTAAACGTTCCACAAATGAGTTCATTTAAATCATCTTAATTTGGGCTTCAGTTGGGTTTTTAATGTCATGTGTTCAACGCAGAGCTCAAATGAACATTAAGCGCTTCACCCACTGGGAGTGTTGGAAGGGCCATGCTCACAATCATAGTCAGATTACATTTTAACCAGCTTAGCAGCAAAACAACTGAGAAGATAGCATTATTAAAAAGAGATCCAGGCTGGAGTATTCAAACATACGAAGGCTCAAGTAATACTAGTAACACGGTGAAGTGGGTCATGCAAATGTGCATGCCAGAGATGGTCAGATGATTCCAATAATTTGATAACCTTACAATCTTAATGTGATGCTTAGACTTTCTGCCATAGGAGCAAATGCGGTAGTACCTGGGATTAGTTAGCTGACTGTGTTAGATTATGTCTGATTTGACAGTGGTAATAGGAATGATCCAAGAGGGGACAAAACTCATCCACGCACGTTTCATTGTGACAGAGGTTTTCCCTTACAAAGGTTTAGACTGCGCGACAGTAAAAGACTGAAATGTCACTGCAAATCCTTTGATTAGAGAAGGCTCAAATTTAAGACCGGAGTTTGAAAGTAACAGGACGTTATAGAAAAGTTAAAGATAATTAGGCACAACCAATGTTAAAACTTTGTGCTCTCTCCTTCTCATCTGAAAGGTTTTTGGACAAAGCATCATAAAAGCCACAGGTTTGGTTTTATAATGGCTAATGCAGCACTTATAAAAGCAATGAACTGTTTTCTTGTGATGTTAACTTCAGAGTGGAACACAACTTGTGAGTGTACCCACAGAACTTTTAATCGTCTGTTGTGTGTTAAAAGGACCACCACCTAACCACAATGCCCCAACTCTGTACAGTCCAACATAATAAATGCAATAATTATGTGTTGGTGAAGTAACTGTAAATCATTTAATGACCCTACAAGCGAGAGTTATTTTTAAAAGGGGATTCATCAATATTCTCCAGGGGTACAAAAAGAAAGGTCAGAATATCTCTCATTAGGCTATGAGCATGCGCAAATGTTCACCCATGCATTTTTTAAAAACATGTATGCATTTAGGAATATGTTTGAATCTTTTTGTCTGCTTATGTTTTTTCTGTTTACCTGTAGTTATGGTGGGGACAAAACGATATGACACAAGAGGGGCACAGTTAGATATTCAAATTAAGTGCGGCCAAATAAAATGTTTAGATAAATCTATTTTAAAGGTAATCCCTAAGAGCAGCTCCGATTTTTTGCTCTTAAAGCAGGTTTTGATGATGGCAACACATACTACAGACATCACCATGACTGTTAACTTATAAACAAGCAATAAAGTCCATACAAGGTAGCTGGTGACAGGAAGGTGGAAAGTCAGGACTTAGAAGATGGGACCAAAGTTTTTTTAACAAGTATTTCTTCACTTCCATGATTTCATGTACTTGCTGTTTACTTCTTTTTTCACTTCCTACCTGATTAGGTTAAAGCATAACAATGACTTGGTTTGCTGAATGTACCATAACTATTCCTGCCACAGAAATACATTTAAAGCTGTAAATAAGACGTGATGCACGCACATAGACTTGTGTGATGTAAACATATCCGAAGAAAAAAAAAGAGACTTTTTTTTGGACTGATGAGGAAGGAGAACTTCTGCTTCTGGTCACACTTGTCATATCTTTTTCCTTTTTAAAAAAAAAAAATCTAAGATAACCATCAAATGAACTGGTTGCAGATGTGTTTGTAAAGTTTTAGGACTATGCCCACAGAGCATGACACTTCCTTTGGACCACAATTAAAATCCTTTGTCTATTTTGTCTGACTTAGTAAATCTAGGTCTTAGTGCCCATTCAGACAAAAAAAAACAACCCTCACCATCACATTAATGGTGAGTAATGCATGTGAGAAAGTAGCATTAGGGGGTGGGAACTTTTAAAACTGCCACCATCTTTTACTTACCAAAATGTCAAAGGGCAAAAAGCATTGCAATACAGTTTAAAACAGCTAAGGATGCTAATCACTCTTGTCCTCCTGATCTTTTTTCGGCTCCTGTATCTCTGCTCTAATTAGCTTGCTGACTCTCTGTAATTGTGCAAATTGTACTTTATTGTTACTGTCAGTTCCAGGCTACAGTAGCTGGAGGGCATAGTGGCTATGGGGAAGTGGGGGTGGAGGCTAGAGACTTGCCAGAAACTTGTTCAGGGGTAGACAAGCCCTACAAAGATTGCTCCTAATTCCCTTGACTGTGTGTTGATAAATTAAAGGAGGGGCACAATGTCCTAAATCATAAAAGATTTTAAACATTATAACATGCTCACAGCAATCTATGCCTTTTACGAAAAGGAATAATGATAATATGTGTCAGGGACATGTGATGATAACTTTATTTTAAAACTTTATGCCACATTAAACATGAGGACATTAAACTTTAGAAACATAAAATCACGTCTTTCATCATTCATTACAAAAATATATCTCTAACTGCTTTTTCTCTCTAAAATTATCTACATTTGTTATTATGTAAATTATCTCAGTATTCTGTTAACATTGAACCACATCAGAAGTTACTCATGCACACATAAATATGCGTGCATACATTAAATATTAACACACACACTCTGACAAGGTTAAAGGTGCTCACACACACACACACACACACACACACACACACACACACACACACACACACACACACACACACACACACACA
>JBBBVU010000001.1:21098005-21108921 GCA_037177055.1 Atherinosoma microstoma | reverse complement strand
ACTTTTGTTGGAAATGTTTCTTCTCCAAACTGACTTATTTTGAACTGAAATGCACTAAAAAGAAAGAAAGAAAGAAATCTTGTCTGTTGTCATGTGGAAGATAGAATATAATTCATCTCCACCTGTCAGAAAGAAAAGCTTGACTTTCTGCTACGACTTAATCGCAACATCTTGAGATGTAATGATCAGTTCAGGAGAGGCTGTTTTGTCTTAAACGAAGTCAATATTTGCAAAGCAATAACTAATTATTATAATCAATAATGTCTGGACATTGTTAGATCTTCAGGGATTGTCACCCTGCATGTACAAAACAAGAGAGTAAACATTCGCCAATGAATCTTGAAAATATGTTAATTAATCTTTCATCTTATATATATATATATAGTATATATATATTTTGCTGTGCAAAATTATACCACTCACTAACCATATGTGATGTTCATATGTGCTCGTTTTTCATTTCATACAATTAAATGATATGCAATAAATGTATGTAACTGTCTTCAATAAGTTTCTCATTTTTCTTTTTGACTTGAATTTTTGCTTTTGTGACTGAAGCGTGAAATGAAAGTACAATCACATTGACTTTTCATCATTGTTTCTATTGGATGTTGTTACCCCCTTTTAATAGGGTTTATTCCAACCCAAATAACATAAGTGGCCACCCTAAAGTAATGATTCTGACTGTAATAATTTATAAATTTTAAGAAAACTAACAATGCAAAACTGTGCAGAGCAACCTAGACTGACAGAACACATGCATTCTGAATCCTGCATATAAAACTATTGCAGGTGCCCTGTTCAAGAAGAGTTTGTGGAATCAAAGAAAATATGAAGACATGTTTTTGCCTATTTTTGGCTGTAATGTCTGACCGGCTTCATATATTTTCCTCCTTTTCCCAAAATTTAACCGAGGTTAAAAAATAAAAAAACTTTCTCACAGCAAACGGTCACAAAGAAATGTGAAACTGAAATTGTGTATGTTGCAATTTCTGTCACTATTTCAGCTCTTAAAAGATTTTATTTAATAAATATCTATTTTTCAAAATATTTGATCTAAACCCTCCCCCCCAGTTCATTAATTGCATTTCCATTTGAGTGTGTGGAAGTCATCTGTGGATATCTCTGATGATTTTCTGCAGCTAATTCTATTGTAAATTGTGACCTGTGATCAGTGTGTCAGTGACACTGTCTTTGTGTGCGAGTCTCCTTTAATGTATGTGTGATTGCTCATGTGTGTAGGTGTGAGCAAGCCTGTGTGTAAGTTTAAATAGATACGAATCAGAATGTGTTTCCCTGAATGACAGTATGTAATAATTACATCTCTATATGCAAGTTTCATGCGGTTTTGTATGTTCCATATCTGCACCTTCTTTTTTCCCTTCTCATATTCTTTACTACATGGTGTGTTTATGTGTGGTGTGCCCGCTGTCTGTGTTTTTCGTAAATTGTGTGCTCACTGTCATTAGCATGTCATGATCTGGCTTTCCCATTTTCACTCAGCCTTATCCTGTTTGCGCGCGGGTCTGGATGCTGGCCTGCAGCAGACTTGCTCTGGGCGACGGGTTGCAATGAGGGCGCAGCCACGGCAGGCATGAAAGAGGGTGCTGGAGAAGGTAGCGGTTTAAGTCAGCAGCTGTGGTGAGCAGGAAAGGCTCCGTGCTGCTCTACCAAATCTTGCATTTCAGCTCTTGTTGAGACATCTTCGGATGACTTCTCTCAACATGACTATTTCACTGCACTGGTGTGTTAACTGAAAAGACTTAAAACACAAGGGGGAAAAGTTCTTTTGTAAGTTCTGGGACAAGGAGTAGCCTTGTGGGCATCTTGTTTCACTGTTCCAGAACAATCTGTTTGTTGAAACAGGAAGACCAATGTGCCAAAATACACTTTGAAGAAACACTAAGGTTTTCTGAGGACAGATTCAATCTGGGTTTGTCAGCTTTTTTGCAGTTTAGCCACAGCCTGTCCACATCTCTGAGCAGAGAACATCCACATAGGACACCTTCCATGAAAACTAACCACACTATCAGTGTATTAACAAATCAGTGAGTGATCAGCTCTTATTCATAACCACATGCTGTGAACTTTGCAGTTAGACAATGAATGCAAATTTGACAAAGAATGCATTAAACAAAGCCATCTTCTGCATCATCTGCGACTGATGGTGCATTTACACAGCTGTCCCAACAAAAAGAGAGAAGAAAGCATTTTTAACCTAACACTTGTATCCCATCTGAGGTGTGTGTGTGTGTGCTGCTGTGGTGGCTGATTTGCCCAGAGTGAGGCGAAAGACTGAGACAATAGTCGGGCTTGGGCTGAACTAAATGATTTTGCTGATGATTAATAGTGGTGTGGGCAACCAGCTCCTGCGATGTAGAGATGATAAATCGTGAGCGCAGCTCGGTGCAGCTGTGCCAGTGTTGGGTCTTAGCATGCACACACCATGCAATTTACAGCCAAGCCGCTCTCTTTCTTCCTCAATTTATCTAATTACATCTATTTGATCTAAGCAGTAGTGCTACTACATTTTGATATTTCATATTAACCACAACAATGTGGGGAATTACTTCAGGGAGGATAACTGCTTGCTTTCCCACTTTTAAGTACATTTTTTTGTACTTGCCATTTCAAAGAGAAGATTATTTCTTCTATTCTCAGAAGTTGGGCTTTGCTAATGTATTTGTGTGGTGAGGCTTTTGAAGTGTTTTGAGTGGTATGTAAAAAATGAAAAGTTGGCCTCTGGTTAGGGCTGCCTTGTTATACTTTACTTTTGTACTGGAATATATCAGTTAGACTTTTAATGTCCATGAAGTGAAAACATACACACTAGCTTACATGCAACAGCACAAACACAAACTATATATGTAAATGGCATGGCTCAATCTTTTCTTTCACAGCACGGTATTCATTATGTTTCTCTCTTTCAAATACTATAGTCTCAAACCTAAATGATATTTAAGTGAGGACATATCAAATTTGACAAAAGATGTTGCCTCTCTTATGTTTGGCATCAGTGCACAGTGGTTACGTAAGTGATAAATCGATCGATCTTCCAGTGATGCACCCATGTGGAATGTTGGAGCAATGCTGGCTGACTCCATAAGATGCAGCTCAATGTTCAGTCAAGTAGCAGCACGCCAGCTGACAGAATCAAAATTGAGGGCTGGTTGGAGGTCTGAATTCTTGCAGGCTTTAGATGGCGCCGGAGGAAGGGCTGTAGAGGATCCTCGAGTTGCTGTTTGTCTTTTGTTTTTCTTTCTATGTCCTAAGTTGTGCCGGCCTGTGTGAGAGGTTGATCAGTGTTTGTCCAGATAAAATGTGCTCTTGTATGTGGAAACATATAAGTTTGTGTCCATGCATGCTAACGTGAAGAGGATGAGTAGAGGTCAGAAGTTACAGTGCACAAGGCTGCTTTCAAAGTCATTAGAGTAATCCCTGCCCTGAGGGGGCTCATGTTCATTTCCTCTGCCCAGAACCAAGGGAATGAGATGTACATGCATATCCGACATTGTAGAGTTCACAACAAATTCAAGACTAGTCACTGACATTTTTCTTTTTACACATTTTGCTGTATTTCACTGATTGCTAAATGAATTGTGGCATTTTTTTCCCCTGTTAACAAAATGCATTATTTTGGATAAACTATTTAAGAACAAAAATAACTTTTGTTAATCAGATTGTGAAACAATATCACAGATAATTAGTTAATGTAACTTTTCTTCAAGTGGATGGAAGTTATTAAAATACATAAAAAGGTGTTTTTAATAGACCATCCTTCTTTTTCTTACTACATAAACTTCAATAATAAATTATTTTACGTCACTGTCAAATGGATGAAGGGATGATGAAATAAGGCAGCTTTTATAGTTGAACTAATCACACAAGTATAATAGTGGATAACTTAACATCACCTATGAAGCGCCATAAGTTTTATTCTCACACCCACATCTTTCAAGTTTTGTATCGTGGGTGTTGTAAAGACACAACAAAGCAACCAGCAGTACTTAAAATTCATCATTCATCCTCTTAAATTTGCAGACTCAGTCTGAGTGTCATGAAGTTGTGACTGTAAGATTATTGTTTTCAAACTGATATCAGGAGTGAAAGATGACCACATACAGTGTTTCAACACAACCAGATGGAAGCCACATCAGTTAATACTCTGTCCAGTTTGGGAATAGGCACAGAGACACAAAGACAATCTCCACTCACTTTTAAGTATATATGAGACACGGTGGGAACTGAATGGATGTGAAGCAATGATTAAAATACTTATTTCCAATCATCAGAGTTGCTTTGCCCTTTCTGTAAATTCCTTTTTTTGTGGTAGAGAGCATGCTTCAAATAGATATTAGAGGATACATTTGGTGTCATTAGAGAATTGTCCTTGAAAGACTGGCTCCAGGTTGTATTGGTAATTATGTGGTAGCAGCTTGCTGGGGTAATTTTATATGTCTGTAAATGGACCCAAACTAAGAACCTGTGACTTAAATAAATGCCACACCATCTCTCAGCAGAGCCACCACAAAAGGTGACAGAGTAAAACAATGAAAAAAAAAGTAATAACATTCAATAGTTTTGCAAAGAGGTATAAATTTGTCACATTTTTTACAAATGGAAAAGTCCTGATATTTGATTTTAATCATTTCACTACGTAAATTGTTAGCTTTTTCTCAAAATATGAACAGTGAAGTTGAGATGAAAGTATGAAATGTGGAGCTGCAGCATGATTCAGGTACATGAAACACAGATAAAAAAACAGATCTGGTCATAAGATGAACAGATATGATAGATCTTCTTCCTCTGTTCATTTAATGAAGATTATTTTGCATTTCGTCTGCACCTACAGTCTAATTAACAGAGTAATGTCACGGTGAAGAACAATAACAAGAGAAAAAAAGCATACCTTACTAATTTAATGAGCATTGATATCTTTGTAAGATAATCCAAATGCTACAACATACCTAGTTTTTCCTGAGGACACATTTAGCATCATTTTAAATTTTGCTTACCATTAAAATCTACATTTTATGATTTAGATGCAATGGCGTGATTTCTGCTGCAGTACTAATATTCATGCTGCATTACTGCTGTTTTCCTGCAGGTTCTGTATACTCTGTAGATGTGAGTTATGTGGCATTTATTTGAAAATCCAATGATTTAAAATTTCCTTCACTGCAGTGTATTGGCACCAGTATTTCCACAACTGTCATTTTCCGTTTTTTAAGGGACCTTTCTTGGCATCAGTGCACAGGCAGCTCAGAGGTATGCTGATGCCTCACTTGTGTAGCAACATTTATTGGGGTTGTGAATAACTTGGTTTGGACCTGACTTGAACAACATGCCTGCTTGTGTGTTTTACTGGGAGGGACTTAAAGGAAAAGCAGACTATCCTCCTCCACAGTCTGAGTGATACATTCCTTCCTTTTTAGAACAATTAATTATGTCATTTTACAAAATGAACAAGCATAAAGGCTTTCTTTTTTTAATACTTTTCTCTGTGATGGCACGCTGTGTGCTAAGACACTTCAGTAATGTCACTTGTACTTACAGTGTTTTGATGCATGAGTTCTGCTTGTAGAATCTATTTGCATGCAAATTTTTACATTTCCCTCCACATCAAACGCTTCCTATGATACATGCAATGTATTTCAGGAACCAGACAAGGTGAGAGTGAATCTCACTCGGAATGGGTCTGCTTGTTCCTTTGTGATTGTTTGTGTGGGTCTGCCTGTGTGTCTGACAGGATAGTGACACCACACACAGAAGAGACAGAAAAGGGAGTGAAGGTGACACTGTGCATTTTTGCTTTGATAATTTATTAATTCATACATTCTGATATGTTATGTCCAATCTTATCTGCCTCTTTAGGTCATCAAGAAAATTCCTCCATCTGTGATTTCACGCCCTCTTCCTCTGTGCCCTTGGATCCTTGAGGTAAAACTAAATCTTTTAACTTATCTTATGCATCTTTTTCTGTTTATTCAACTTTAGGTAATCAATGAAAATTGACAAAAAACAAAACCCGAAACAAAATGTATTCCATTTTTTTTAAAAATAACATAAGTATTATGTTTATATTTTGCTGTTTTATTACTTCATGATAAAATGAATAATGTGACACTGGCATATCAAAAGGAGAGAGGACCAAATTTCTAGTGATTATTTAATGTTTTAAAGCATAATGCACTTGTCTCTAAGGCTTCCATAATGAATACATAATGAACCATCATTTTATGGCTCCTATTCATATGCTAAAGAGCACACACCTTCTGAATATTGGCAATATCTCTTTCTATCATGTCGCCCTCTATCTCCCAGATTAACAACTTTGCCGGGTATTGTGTGTATTTGCGTACCTTATTCAATTCCACAAAGAAGGGAAATCCCATACACTGGCAAAAACACACCACACATTTGTAAACATTTCCGTTGTCCTTTATCAACAGCACAACCTGCAGATTATAGCCTCCTATTCAAATGTAAATTATGTGTTCAGATTTCATCTTTTGTCTCGGACAACTGGACAGAAGAAGTGAAGAATAAGCCTCTAGTGTTTAAATTAATCCACAATGACACAGAGGAGCCTGACCAGACGTTTACTGCAAGCCCAGTGGTTCCAGTAATGATTTCACTTGGTCATGACACATACAAATGAGAGAACATCTAGCTTATGTGTGTGCATAACTTTCTACTTGGAGTGTAACTGTAACAATTCTCCAAATTCAATGTATGATTCAGCTTTTGATTTTTAAGCAATGGTTAATTTTAGATGTCAGCTTGTGTGTGTGAGTGTGTGTGTGGACTGTGGTATGTTTGTGAGCATTGGCAAAGCTACCGCTTTTTTCTTCCTTTTTTTAATTTTAGACAATTGGAAAACAAATGTAAGTAAACTCTTATGCATTCAATGTAATCACACTTTATTTGAGGGCATTTATGCAAACTGGTTTATATGTATTTCAGATAATATCTCAATAGCATAATTTGATATATAGTATATTTACAAGTAAAGAATTTTATCCATTAATATTGATTTGAAAGGTTCAAGTCATAGTGAATATCAAATTTGTTTACTTATTTATTGGTTTGTTTGTTTATCTATTTAATCTGAGTCATTTATCTCTATTTTAGAAGGAGTAACACTCACCATATTTCCCAGTTAACCTCTGTCTGTTTTTTGGAAGTTTTGTTACAGTAGAGCTTGTATTTACAGAATTGTTGTCGGAAACTGTGATTTACACTTAATGAATGAATAAATTAACCATTTGGAATAATAAGATTCTAATAAACTAAATTAATAAATACACACATTTTAGAAAATAACTGGACAAATACGATAAATAAGACACTGTTATTTCCATTGTTGCCAAATTCTTGTTGATTTAACAGAAATTACACCTACAGTTCAGTACAAGACAACTCAACCCATTCATGGCCAGGAATAGTGTTGGGATCTGAAAATGTCTCAGTATATTTGAACATTGAAATTTCCCAGTTTGGGATTAATAAAGTACATCTGATTCTGATATTTCCTTTATTGTTGCTTTACAAAGTATATACAGACTTTAATCAGTCCATGATGGATAAACTGATATAAATGGAGAAGTCCAAACTAACAACGTGATCAGTTAGAGCAGGGGTGTCAAACTAGTTTAAGTTCGGGGCCACATTCGGCGCAATTCAATCTCCAGTGGGCCGGACCACTAAAATAACAGCATTATCATCTAAAAATAGTAAAAACTCCATGTTTTGGTGCAAAAAATACAAATATATTATCAAGATTTTTATATTTAATAGACTCAACTTTTGGAAAACATGATGAACAACCTGGATTTTTTGGAGATAAAATAAGTTAAATTTTAACAATATTTAGCCTCACTTACACATTTACAATGTTATTCATTTATATCTAAAAAAAATGTGTGTTTTATAGCCTATATATTTTTAAAAAAGGACAATTTTCAATCAATTTTCAGACATAGATACATCAATATGTAAAGTAAATAAAAATTTCTAATTCTTAAACTTGAAAAAATATATTTTTATACATTTTACTTTATATAAAACTTATTTTGTATTTTTATTCTATATTAGATTTCTATTTCTATTTATTCATGTAAATATTTTCTTCCTAAATTACACATGTAGTACAACCTTTGAGTCACAATGGATCTAAAACAATCACAAAACATTCAATCCCAATTATCTGGAAATCAAAAATCCCGTATTCCGCATCAAGATCAGGGTAACTTTTACCAAATTCATCCAGTGGGCCAGATTGGACCCTTTGGCGGGCCGGTTTTGGCCCCCAGACACCCCTGAGTTAGAGCTACTGTCACAAGCTAAGTTAGCTATCACATTTCTAGGTAAGTAATTATACGGCTTGATACTTATCACTGAAAATGTTATTGAATGTTTTTATAAAAACAATTCTGCATTAAGGTGAATCCTTAGATATAGTTATAAAACACAAGTCTTCAGGGATCAGTTTTGTTTATTTAAGACAAAATTGAGCACTTCAGTGTTTTTTTGCTTTGCGTCTTTTTTACTGGCTTGGATACACAATCTGTAATTCTTTGGAATGTGAAATAATCTCCTTAGATCTTTCTAAGTGATTGATGAAGTTAATTGCCTTGTTTGGGATCTTAGCTCTGCCAAACGAACTGGGTTAGCACTGTTTTCAACTTTTTATCACAATACTTGGCTAATATACTATAAGTGTTCCTGCAGTTTACACCCCAACAAATGTGTCCCTCTTCTACACCACGGCTTTCCAAAGGCCTGATCCGTGCTATATCTGTGTGATTGTGTTTTTTTTGCCTTTTCTGCTTTTGCACAAAAAAAGGAGAGACAAGATACCTACCGACACAAGGTTTTATAGATATCTCTGACATAATCATGCCCGACTTACGCAGTGATAACTTGTACATTAAGAGCATGCAGGAATAATAAAAAAAACAAAAAACAGCCTGAGTTTGTTCAAAAACCAATAGTGGCTTGCTGCTTTGGACATTGTCAAGCATTTCACTTTGATTTATTAAAAAATTTTGTTCACACGTTCTGAGTCTATTAGCAAAACCGAAAGACAGATACAATTCAAAGGATAGCTTGACAAAGAAACCTGTATATGGGTACTGTTGTTGTTATGGTTTTCAACAGTTATGTAACAGATAGCAGTAGTTGGCATGTGCAAAGAAGGCAGAGGTGTTACCCCAAACCCCTGTTTGTTATGTAGATACACAGAAACCTTTTTTTTAAAAAGAAACTATTTTGAAGCATTTTCTTACTAAAAGTTCCATTTGCATGTAGATGAGAGGTGCAAAAGCAAAATAAAAAGTTTGCTTTGCAAAATACATAGGCTATGTTTGTGAATGTGAAAAATTTGAATTGACAAAAACTTGAGTTTGAAAGACTGCACGTGGCCTAACTTTAGTCCCTGAGATGTTGGCTTCACAGCAGAAACTAAGACCTGTTCTCAGTCATTAGAAGCACAACATGTAAGTTCTGATGCAGCTGCTGAAATTATCTTGCTATCAACAGTGGCAATTTATTTTCATCATTAATATGTGTTGTGGTGTTTTGTATTCATGGCTTATGAACTGCCATTTTCTTCACAATATTTTGCATTTTCACAAAATTCAACAGAGAATGCTGCTCTCACATCAAGATATGAGAAGTGCATAACACTCCATGTTTGATTTGCTACAGCATCAACAGTTGAAAAGTATGCACCAAGCAAATAAGTACATAGATAATGCAAACAGATTATTGCATGCAACTGTGACTGTATATTCAAACTGAGATACCATCTTTGTGTTCATGCACTTTACAACATTTTTAAAGCTACTCTTTTCTATCACCCTGTACTATCAGTGCCTTAGATCATCATAGGTAATCCAAGAAGAGAAAACCAAGCTGCCACATAAGACTATGGATATTAGCATTGCAGATTTTCTTGTCTTTCAGATCTGCTGCACCCTCACTGCCCACTAACATAAAGTAGAAGCTGTGTAAGTGTACGCATATGTATGTATATGTACATGAGTATTACCGTTATTTACTTGATTGTGTCTAAGTGGGGCTTGGAATCAGTAGCTGGCCTTACTCCAGATCCACTTAACTTCAGGAGGGGAAGCAGGACAAAAGCCATCAGGGAAGACAAGGACAAATCATCTTTAGATGAAGCTTTTTAAGTGCTTTGATTCTCCTTCCACGTCATCACTGTGAATTAGGTGCCCTCTGCGCACTACTAAGGGGTGTTGAATATAAACAATGCCAAGGGAACGGATGTTAAACGAATGAAAGTGGAAAACTATGAGGGTGTCTATCTTAGTCAGCCTCGTAAATCTCAGCTCCCTTGCCATGCCGCTGCACTATACTGATGCTGCGCTCTGACAAACTGCCAGCTGAGCTTAGAGGGGGATGCATGCAGTGTGGTCTGATCAAGCCTGTAGGTAGCGGTTTTGACTATAGCTGATACTGCAGGCAGAGCAAAGTCTTTGTTTTATGCAAATCCATGCATATGAGGTGAGATGGGATGGGGGGGGGGCAATGAACAGTCTGGCCACGTAGCTCCAGGAGGACAAGCTGAGTGATGGAGACGGAGAGCCAGGTCTTGCTGTCCTTGCCCGGGGAAAGAATGTCCTGACTCCAGCCTGGGCTGCCGAGACACCAACAGGACACTGTGTCACTGCTCCTCTACCAAACTAATCCAAAGAAAAAAGAAAAAGATTTATCCAACTTGAATACTGCATAATGTGGAGTTGTTGACTTAGTGAAAAACAGAGGTTACAGTAACATTGGTGTGAAGCTGCCAGCATGTTTCACTTATGACTGGTGCATGTGTGTGTGTGTGTGTGTGTGTGTGTGTGTGTGTGTGTGTGTGTGTGTGTGTGTGTGTGTGTGTGTGTGTG
>JBBBVU010000001.1:21066941-21088791 GCA_037177055.1 Atherinosoma microstoma | reverse complement strand
ACACACACACACACACACACACACACACACACACACACACACACACACACACACACACACACACACACACACTTACACATGCATACATCCTCCAGTAACAGATATTTACTGCAAGAATTCTGGTCACGGCATTATCATAATGATTTAGCCAATAAGTATAAATGCTGGCTCCTAGGCTCTATCCCTTGGGCCAAAATTAGACATACGTCAAACACATATGTCACACCAGAATTAGATGCACGCAGAAGCGGCGCACCGACTCTCATTTCCTTCTCCTGTCTCTTGATAGTATCCCTAATAGACCTCTCTCCCAGTGGCACACTGCTGTTGCAACATTCACCTACTATTGCTTTAATGAGATGTCTGTGCCATTTCTCTGTGTGTCTGTGTGTGTGCTGTTACGTCTGTGTGTGCCTGAGAAAGAAAGATGTTAGCGATCCTTGTGGCCCTGTTTATCTCCACCCTTGTGTTGGAGTAGAGGGAGGTCAGAGGCAGGGCCGCCTGTATCCATCTCCATTCCCACGGCTGCTGTCTCACAGGCACAGTGGTCACAGGAGGATGAAAAGACTATGGATTTTTTCTCCTCCTCCCTACACTCACCAGAGCAGGAAGATTAGATGGAAGATGAGCGCTGCCTGGCCCATCCAAAGCAGCTTTAAGCCCACTACTAGATGCATCTGACCCAAGCGCTCTGGTTCATGGAGCACAAGTGCACCAAAGACATGCAAACATATACACACACACCCGCACACGCATAGATCAACTACGACAGAATTAGTTAGTTCACTTTGCTGGTTCAAGGCTTGGTTATATAGGACCTGGGTGTTTAACACTGACATCATGACCTCTGTGTATTAACACGCCCCTGAGCACACACACAGGTACACACACACAAAACACTGACAGAAATATGCACTCACACTCCCTTCTCAGCAGCCCCAGATGGAGGCTGACAGTTGCATGTGCATAAAAAATATTTTGGGGAAAACTTGATAGACAATGAGGAGAAGTGAATCACGGGGGAAGAGGAGGGGAGCCATATGGGGCGGGATTGAGAGAGTCAAAGAAACGGATGCAGGCAAAGAGAATCAGGAAGATAAAATTCTGTACGGCTGCTCTCAGTAGCAATTAAAATTATTTCTGTATAATTTGAAGGCCTGAGCTGCCTTATCGGTTCCCAGCTATGTCTCCTCCTCCTTCTTCTCCTCCTCCTCAACCAAATGCAAGAGGCCCTGATGACTGAAAACAGTCTATACTGATAGCTGCTGCCATATGGCTACCTCCTCCACTCAGTTCAGTTTGGTTTCGGCTCATGTTCTCGCACAAACTCATACACACAAAGACACGATTTGTACTACATAAACCAGCAGGAGCATCTAAGATTGAGCACATGCTCAACTGTTAGCGTGTCCTGCTTCTTGTTGCATTTGTCAGTGTGATGAGGAAAATGAACTAAGTATGCATGCAGTTTTAATCATTAATTAATATCATGCTTTGAAAAAAAAGTTTGACGTTCAGATATCTTCTCTCATTCTGTTTTGGAATTCATCAAAACTTTGGTTTTTAAGTGAAACTCAAGATGGAAATTTTGACTTGAAAACATCCACACTAAAAGAAAGACAGGGTGACACAGAGAAAGTGTGGGAGGCTTGTAAAGTGAAACTAAACATTCTGAAATTTAACGTTACCTCTGTTTATGGGGGTTACATTCAAACCTAAAAATAGCAGCAGATAAACTTCACAATAGTTGTGTGGGCTAACATTAAAGTAAAAAGAGTTGTTTCAGTTTTACTGACGTGATTGACATGGAAGGTGAGAAATATTTTGTTGATCGAGCCAGTCAAAGCCATGTTGCGTTGCTTGAGAACGGTGGGGGAGGACATGTGCAAACCACAAGCAGCAAAAAGGCACTCCCGAATGTGTTTGATGACAGTATAACTTGAGACTGTCAAACCTGACTTGAGTCAGTCTTATGGTTAAACAGGTGCCTCCCCTAACAGGGCATGTCTTTGGGAAACCATCAACTAAGGATTCCAATGCCACAGTGACATTAGCTTGTCTTAGACTGAATGCTGAATGCCAGAATTCTAGACCTTAATTGCACCTTGTTGTGTTTAAGTATGGAGTAGGAACTGGGGTTTGGATACACCTCTGAGTCGCTAGTCACATGGAAGGATCATTACACTTTTGAGTGTCTAAGTGAGAGCCGTTGTGGCTCCTCTGATTCTGGTAACAGCAGCATGCTAAAGCTTTGTATAGCTATGCCTCTTCTGTTTGCTCTTAGTCAAAGTGCAAAGGTATATAACGGAAGGTGTGTATTTGAAGCATTTTGTTGTGATCTCTGGTTGAAAAGAGCTGTAGGCAGATAAAGACTATCCCCCCTGAGACCCAAGAATTTTGCTTGAAATTGTTACTAAGTTCCTCATTCAAAGGCTACAGTGCCCTTGTGGTCAAGCCATTTTAGAAAGATGGCATGAAGTGCCAACTGACTACAGACTTTCTGTGGCTTTACATAAAAAAAATGTGTCAGGAAAGGGTCAGTGGCAGTTAAGATATGTGTTACACACTGTGTCAGGTAGCCAGCTTTGAAAGCCTTGGGTCAAGTGTGAAACAGTCATTTTCTTCTGTTATTTACTGATGACTCAAAACTGCCAGCATAAGCATGTTGTGTTAAAGAAATGTGGAAAGATACAAGGGGTGAAAAAAACAACAACACACTTTTCAAGAACAACTGTTGAATGAGTAGAAATGTGATGTTCATTGCTAAGAGTCAAAATTACCAAAATATAAATAAATGACAAGGAACACACTGTGCGCATACATGGAAAAGTGGTGACACTTGAATATTTTGGGAGGTTTGTTAGTTGTCACGGACACAGAGAGGGCAACTTTCCAGTGCACAGGAGGTGGATGGAGTGATATAAGCAGGATGCAATGCCCCAGCCATTCACAATATACTCTCACAACATCTACATATGGAGGGGTCAAGGGCGTGTGCTGTTTTCACACCCACATTTTATAGTGAGCTGTAAAACAATCCATGCAATACTGACTATAGGTCTTCCGTCTGAACACAGTTGTTCTTCCAGTGTTTCTTTGCATTGTTATATTGTATCCTATTTTAGGTGAATGCATAATTTTTCTCCCGTCTGTGAGTTGATACAGTACGTCTGGTTCCATACACTTGGCAGCATCCTGCACACACACTGTGTGAGTGCTGTAAATAGCCAGAGTGTGTCGTGCATCTCTGCTGTGTTTGGACCTATTTTAGAGCTGACACAGGAAACAGGGCCATTCTGACAGACACCCTGCCAGCCGGTACTGCACACAGCAGCCCCGGAACCTTCTGTCTCTTACACACACACAAACATACACACCCATGCATGTGCACACAAATAGGCATACAGATGAACAAACAGACTAGATTTTTCCATGTTAATAACCTTACCAGTGCTTAATCCACCTCATGGACTTCCATGAATCGTTTAACATCTTTTTAAGTCAAACGCTACCTAAACTTTAAGCTACCCATGTTTTATTTCTCAACCGCTGAGAAGACTAGAAACCATTCAAGCATTTATACATTCTGCTTTCATTTCATCTTATCCACTTTACCCTCATATTTGTCAGGTTTCTTTTTTGCTTGTTTGTTTTTTAAATCAGAATAGTTTGTGTTTTGAAAAAAATAATAAACGTTTTCGTTGCTTCAGACCTGAAGGATAAAAACACACATATTGGATCAAGTCATAATAAGTTAATATTGTCCATTTCTTGTAGTGCAGAGCTGAAAAGAATCTAGCTGCTTTTCTGCGTTACATTTCAATGCATAATGATAGTTCTGGCAGGCAGGAGCTCAATTACCCAAGACACAGGTTTCTGCTCTCAGCTACATGAAACAGCTGGAGACCCGCTGTCTGTACCGAGTTAATTTAGACTTAATTCATGTTGATGCTGATTGTGCTGTTCTAGTTAATTGTTTTTTTATATGGTCATCCTTTTTGTTTTCTTTTGTCCACCGTGGTGATGTTATTTGATTCAATATTTTTGTAATTCATTCATTGTTTAAATATGTTTAGATATTTAGTGATATAAAAGCACTAAATGAAGCTACTATGTAGTGATATGACAGTGCTAGCTCATTTAGAGACTGTTAGCATACAGACATAAATGCCTTTTCAAAGGCTGTAGCACCAGCCTCTCTTATTTGGGTTGGAAGATAAATTCTGCTCGCTGCTCCTGCCTTCCTATGTAATTATGTGTGGTGATGTGCCTTTACAGCCTGCCTAACAGTCGGAAATTATCTCACAGAAATGAAGTCCAATTAATTGTGGCACTTTCCAGGCGTACGTGTGTGCAGAAACACTGTAATGACACTTAACGGGAAATTGGTTCCTGTTGAAATATTTAATAAATAACCTGAGAGGTGAAAGAACCTTGTATGATACTGACAGGCTTGTTCCACCAGTTTCTTTTTCCATACACATTTCACTTCATTGTAATGCTCACATGTAACAACTTCAGAAAAAGTGATCTGTCTCTTTCACCAGTATGTGTATGTATGTGTCTATATATATATATATATATATATATAAAGGTAAAAAAAGCTGTTTGAAAAATTAAAAATAAAGCGTTTTTTTAAATGGATAAGTCAGCACACTATGGATGCTACCTAAAATGGGAAAGTCTATAAAAGGCAACAGCATCTTTTTAGGATCAGTGACATACTGTGTCACACCACAGTAGCTCTCTATTGTAGGGCACACTGTGGTGAGTCAGCAGTTTTGCAGAATGGCACCTTTTGTTTTAATCGCTGGGAGTCTGGGTGTTCTGCTCAGAACTACTGCCCAGACACAAGCCTTTTCATGAATAACAATGTCTATTATATATTAATCATTCCATAAATAAACTCATCCTTTATTAATAATGTGAATATATTGCAAGTTTTCACCTAGTTTACTGTTTCTGTGACTTCTTAGTTGTGATATTATGCAGTTACATCGAGAAGTTTGGTGAGAAAGATGCAGTGACCTCTAGTGGTAAAGTGGCAGATTGCAATCAACTGAAAATTTCTTACCATACCACCCTCTTTTTTGGGCATGTGGCTAGAAAATAAAGCACACAAAGAATGCCTACTTTAGAGAAATGGTTTGGCGTCTCCTTTTTCTTTTTTTCTTTTTTTACTATTGTAGAAGCATGGCAGTTCAATATGGTGGACCATGGGGATGAAAGCCACCACAATATAGATAGTGCTGCCTTTCAATGCACAGAAAACCCAACAATTATTGTTTTTATGCAGTTCTACTAATACAAACATATGAATGAAACTTTGAAATATGTTATTGTATTTCTGTCAAGATGTCCCCTAAATGTGAGATTGACAGTCAAATGTATTCTTAATTTAGTTATATTTACAGACCAGACGGAGGATCACAACCAATGGTGTTTTTTAGGCTAAAGAGAAAGCCTAATTTAGGGTTGCACAATTATGTACAAATTGTTGATATTGGCCAATAAAGACTTTACAAAGAAACGTACTATGTATATCAGCAAAATCCAGTAGTCATAATTCTATTAGAAGATTTTACTGAAGATACATAAACATGCATATCATGTTTTGGGTATGAATTTGATACGTTGATTGTTTCAACAACTGAATTTGAATATTTAAAAAAGTATACATTTGTCGGGATGCCAAGGAGTAAGGTTAAATGCAATGATATGTTAATATCACTAAAAGGGATTCTTAGTGTTTTCTGCTGTCAGGAGAGAATAATATACGCATGTTGGTACTTAATTTGGAAAAAATGAGCTGGAAAATATTGCCTTATCAGATGGTGGCAAAATTCCAAAATCCTTTTTCTTAATATATTCTGTAGTCCCATACTGGTTTTATGTGTTGCAGTGGATTTGACTGAGTGCTCAAGGACTTCTCAGCAGCATCTGCTACAGGCTGAATAAATCATTCACTTTCCACTAGAAATGAAAGGATTCAAACATAAACCCTCTGATCTCAAGCTTAATTGTCTAATAATTAGTCTGCTTCTACTTCCTTCGAAGTCTCAAGTAACTGGAAATGTACTGACATTACGTCATATTCAAAAGCCACTTAAAATTTGATGCATCTCCTTGCCAAAGCCAATATTCACAATGCAGTTTTATGTTTTAAGGGAGTCACCAAAACTTGCTGAAAAAAGCTAAATATATTCACTTCTTCATATTCATAGCCGTCACATCCACCTGACCAATAATCATGTGTTTTTTGTTTTTTTTCCAAAAGTGAGAAATACCGGTCAGTGTTTGTAAACCTGTCTTACTGCATGAGGACCCATTCAGCTCTGCAGTATGGCACATAAATGGCAGTGGAGTTGTGTGCTGGAACGTGTGCTTGGCAGGCAGTGGCTATTCTATTAGCAAGCGCTAACAGTTTTATTATTAGAAAATAAACGGTGCGCTGCAAAACTCTGAATGTTATTAACACCTCGCCATCTGGGTCTGACAGCTGTGTTCAGCCACCATCATGGCTAAACTGCTAAAGGCTATATCTGAAATCTCTTTATCTACAGCACTGTCACACTGATTCTTTTTGTGTCTGTCAGTGTCTCTCTCTTCCTGTTGTTGGGTTTCTTGGAGATATGTAGATAAATGAGTGGCTAGTAAGAAAACACATGCACGCACAGAAAGCTGAAGAAACTTATTGCTTTTTTTTACTCTTGTCTGTGGCCTATTGAAAGTCCAGTTGTTCTTGTATGACTAAGTTTAATTTGTGATTCTAAAATTGCTCTAATTTAGTTTTTTTTTCCACTGCTGCATGCTTCTGCTGCATGTCTATTCTCAAAGAAATTCAGTCTTTTACTATTGTTCAACTCTCTATAAAACATGTTTTACACACACCACAGAGACAGAATCCTTGAAGAGTGGAATAAGTAATAATGCTTTGGGAAAGAGACATACTCATTGTGCTTGCTTGTGTGTGACCTCTTGTGTCCTAACCTCTGAAATATGTTGTCTTTTATGCGTGTGTGCAGGGATGCCTTCACTTTTATATTTTTCTTCATGTGTGTTTTTCCTTTCTGATCACACAGCTCTGCAAGGTTTTATTTAAATAGATAACTTGCTACTACAAGCCTCCAGCATCCCCCAAAACTAGCAACTTCCCTTCTTGCCTTCTAGTCTTTAACAACAACCCCATCACAATGAGATGCCCCATGAAATTAACACTGTTACTGCAGACACTGCAGAAAAGCTTTCCCTCCAGTGCTTTTCTTTCTCCAGCAGAAAATACATTCTTGCACTAAAACAGGCCAAGTGTTTCTGGGTGTGCATCTCCTTTGCTCGACCTAATCTACATGCATACTTACCTTCCTTTATATTTAGGAACATCGCTATCAAGCAGCGTGAAGGACTCTGGATGGTTAAAGAATCTATTTCACATATAGCTGCACAGGACTACTGTAGGAATAGGATATAAAGCAGGGAAATAATTTCCTTTTGGTTTCACTGGACATCTTTTTTTTGGTTATGCAATGTTTACCCTGTCAAAATCTATTCATCTGTGTGTTTCTTTACTTTCTGGTATGTTTAGACTAGTGCTGAAGCAGCTTTGTTGGAAAAAATATGTCAGTAATATTGGATTCTTCCTTTTCAGTTTTGATAACTTAATAACTGTTTAGTGAATCAAATACATTATACAACACAAAAAAGTGGGTTTGTAAAGGTATTTTTATCTAAGTGTTAAAATAATTAGTCTGGTCTCATCCATATAGGCGAAATGATAATCTGCTTTAAGTGGAAGAGGCATATGTATGTTAAAAGTTCCTGGGGGTACTTCGGAAAGCAAAGAGCTTGTCCTCTATGAGAAGTCCTAGGCACCACCATTTCTGTAATATGTTGCAGGAATTCACACTTACACACATGACTGCAAACTCGCGCTACACCATTTCCTCTCTGGGGAGGTCAGGCTGCAGTAATTCTATGTTCGTAAATGAATAGGTTTATAGTTTTTTTACATTTAAAAGTAAGGCAAAAGCAAATCCAATGATTATTTTGAATGCATTTTCTAAATATTTGTTAATTCGTTAATTTTTTGTTAATGTTTCTTGGGGACTTTTCAAAATGTGTCTAATGGGGGGTGCAACGGTAAACCAAAGTCACGGTTCGGTACGTACCTATTTTCCCGTACGGATTTTTATCAACATGCAACGGAAGTATCAACATGCAAAACTACTTATCTTTGGTGTAAACAGGAACATGTTTTATGGCATTTAAAATTAAACCAAAAACATAAAAGAAAACTGTGTGAAATAAATTCTCCAGTAAAAGATTCTTAAATAAAGAATATACGGCATAAATAGAGATAAGTCTCCTCTATTTTAATGGGAAAAAATTGCATCAGAATCTCGTACAAATAAGGGAGGGAGGAATGTTTCAGGAGAAAAATAAAGATAATCACTCAAACTTGTACAAATATTAATTTAATCCACAGTTCAATGTTTTCTTTTAAAAGTAAAACTTTAATAGCATGTATGCTGTAAACGATAAAGTAACATATGTTTAGTTACAAGGCTATGAAATGTTTGGTTAATAAAACAATTGTTTGTATGAGCAGTTTGCAGCGAGAGTGCGCTTCCATCCACATGCAGAGAGGGTGGAGCTACGGGGAAACAGACTGCTTTCATCTTCTCCACTTGTCTCTGTCCATTCACATACTTCACTGGGAGGACAAAGTGGTCCCAAACAAGAGATTTTAAAGACAGAACAGGGTCTTCAAACTCTGGTTTCTCCTTAAAACTGTCGCTAACCATAACACTCACTAGCCAAAGACTATAGTGCAACGAATTTACTCTTCCGTGTGGAAATTTCGTTACACCTCCGTTCCATACTGAATGCTCCGTATTGAAAAATCTGAATACAGATACATGTACCGTTACACCCCTAGTGTCTAACCATCTGTTCACACCGGGAGCCTCAATTCGCATACACTCGAATTTCAACTACATTTCAACGCCCAGATACTGGATGTTTACTCGCTCGATTTGGAAGTATTCACGAGAATGGAGCATATTATTCGTGAGAATAAAACACTTCATTCGCACGTCAAGTACAACTTTTGCGAGTGGGAAGGGTTGTTTGTCTCTCGTCAGTCACTTCAGTCAACATTTTTTTTATTCAATGTTAAAAAATTTAATATTGTGACTATTAATCCTTCTTGATTAATTAATTCTTCAGAATCCAGTTGAAATTGTTCACAAAATTCTTGATTTTGCAACAAGGTCGAGTTAAAACGCCACTTAGTGGCTCTTTTAGGCAAATTAGAAAACAACAGTTGGCAAACATACGCACAGTGATCTGTTAAAGTCATGTGCTTTGTTTCTACATTTTCAACCAAAGATATAAAGGAGGCGGACATGTAAATGAAGTCTATCCTTGTGAAAGTTTTATGCCTATTGGAAAAACAAGGTTTACTCCCTAGCTGTGGGATTATGTAGCCGCAGACATCCATGAGTTTAATATTAGAAAGTAAATGATTTAGTTGATGGTAGATTAAAGTGAGTTACATGATTTGCCCAACCTTTGATCCAGTATGGTATTCATGTCAGATCCCATTAATTCAGACGGTTCATCCAGTATATTATACAAATGAACAAAAAGGTCATTTTCATGTTTGACACATATAGCTACTGTTTATAGATAAATGCCACTTTCTTTTCATTATATATACACTTAATAAATGCAACTCTACCATCTTCATCACATCCTTCACCAATGATCTTTATTTGCAATGATTAAAATATTAATATTATTACCCTTTTTGTTTTCTTCAAGGCCGAAACAGAAACACATAGTTTATATAAGTTGTTTTCCAATCTGCCAACATCATCTTTGTGTAAATGTGTCTCCTGAAACATAGCTAAATTAATTGTATTTCTTGCCAGTTGATCTAAATAAGCTTTTCTTTTATTAGGACAAATTAAGGACCTTTAAATTTCAACAGAAAATATTCAGTCTAGTCATAATTTGTTTGTTCCATAATATTTTGAGAGAAAAACTATACACGTAACAAACAGCAAAAAAATAAAAAATAAAAAATCGACTAAATTAAAGACGCACAACTTTAACGTTAATCCTAATCTTAAGGCAGCATGAAGAGAACAAGGTAAAGATAGAGAATCTAACACCACCCTCCACCCCTGACCCACCCACAAATAGGACAAAAATATCTACAAAGTTATGAAATATAGAAAATCTACGCAGAGCTGTAGCACACTTTAAACAGGAGAAAGAAAAAATGCATCCACGTCGCCTCTTTAAGTGTCTCCCCAAATTTTAGGCTCTGCTTAATTAATCATAAATCATTTTCCAAAATATGTTCCTTGAGAGAGGAAGAGAAAAACAAAAACTAAAAAAAAACAAAAAAAAAACTTTTAAACAAATAAACAAAAATAACCTGCACAGTGATGTAAAAGTTCATTCATGAAAAGGAGAATTTTAAATCAAAGGAAAAATAAGAGTCTATTATGCACAACTGTCCTCAAGTTGCTGGCCCACCTCACCATGACTGCTGTCCAAAAATATTTTAACATGATGGAAAAAGTTCATTCAGGAAAAGAAAAAAAAAGAGAGAGATAGAGAACATAAACCCTCTCATGCACAACTGTTCTCAATCCACTCGCATCCCCACCTCACAGTAACTGCTGTCAAAAAATTTGTTTAATCCGTAGTAGAAGTCGCCGTATTAAGAAATGGTTTCACCTGTTGTTTGAAGAAATCCATAGCCTCTGATGCTCTAGTAAAGGAGTGCGTTTTTACCCTGAAAGTTACCAGCAGCTTGGCGGGGTAAGCGATGCCATGCCTCAGGTTGGCTGCGCATAAAAGCAGCTGGACATCATTGAACTGGGCCTGTTGCTTCGCTACTCTGTGGTTATATCAGGGTAGATATGAATTATTTGTCCTTGGTAATTTAGTTTAGCTCCCATCGCCACAACCTGACGCTGGATGGTCCATCTTACTTCAAATTTGTGAAGCCGGATGATCATACAACGGCTCCCATTTTGCGCAGTTTGTCCCCTGCGGTGAGCTATGCTCCCCAGTGGTTGCGGGCCCAGTTTATTTCGCTGAATATTTAATAGAAAAGTTTTGTAACAAAGGCAGTTGGTTTACCTGCCTCTATTCCCTCTTGCAAGCCAATGGTGCAGAGATTAAACTTCCTGCTGTGATTTTCAAGCACTTCTGTTTTTTTTTCTTTTTAGTTCTTCGTTTTCTGCCATCAGGGTTATGTAATTCTTTTCCAAAGTTTGCATGGGGTCTTCCATTATGCCTCCTGTGGTTTGTAAATCATCCACTTTAGATTTGCATGCTTTCATTGTAAGATCCAACTTACTCAACTTCTCTTGGATCGGCTACTGTTTAGTGTCAAATGCAGTTAAGATTTCCTCCCACACAATATCTCTAATCATTTTCCAAAGCGCGTCTGTTTCCATTGCTCCACTACAAAGTTTAGTCGGCATAAGCTCGAGCAGGGATTTTCAACACTAAAGTTGATTTAGGAGAGATATGGATGCAATCTTTGAACTCAATTACTTGAAGAAGCGGTGTGGTCTGCGTTTTGGTGTCCTCACAGCATGCTATTGGAAGTCATTAGCACCCTCCTTCATTTTCATGATCATGCAAGGCATTGCAAGATGTAATAAGTGGATGTCATTGCACAGGAACAAGTATGACGACAAAAGATTACAACATGCTGACAAATCCAAACTTCAGTTGTATCTTAGTGGTATAAAAACTGCCCTATTCTTGTGAAACAGCAACATTTTGCACTGTGTACTAGGGTAATTTTTTTCATGTTCTCTTTTGTTATAGCTGCACGTGTGTCACACTCTGAGGCCCTGGTTTACTAAGAGCGCAAAATAAATTGCCCCGCAATTAAATTGCACCTGTTGTGTTTCCATGATTTGCAAGTGAACTACTAAGATTGATTGCCCTATAGATAACGGGCACAAACAGCCTTATTTAAATGAGGATTTAGCATGCGCAAATGGGCAAGAAAGGCGCAAACGGAAAATAAATGGAGATCGGAATATTAGTGGAAGAGGCAAATAGAAATATGGCAAAGACATCTTAATGTGACCAGAAGGACTGCAATATGGGAGGGTATTAAACAAAAAGTAAATGCAGTCGAAAAACAAGAAGAACATCAGATGAGGTTAAGAGGTGGCTCGATATTAGATGAAGAACAGCAACGAAAAAAAGCTCATGATAAAACCTCGGTAAATAAGACAGGTGCAGCGCAGATAATACCAGGGTATGACACGCATACCCGGTTGTGGAACAAGGTATGTGCACAAACAGAAACATGTTCTGTTAATGACATCATAGTTGTAGACATAACACTTATATAAACACACCCTCCTTTTGACAGTGTTTGTCTAAACAACAGTTGTGAATTAACATTCACACATTATCTGTTTTTATGTAAAGATTTTGTTCCAGAAGTTCAGTCATTGCCTTAGACCGGGCATGAGAAAATATTCTGAATCAGACTGATGCTCATCTGCAATCCTGCAGCATTTGATCATTGCCTCTCATCCGGCTGCAGCCTTTTTATGCATATCTGAGACAGTTAACGCCTGCCATTCAGAAGTGCTAAATATAGGAACAAAAACAGTCAGTGCAATCCTTTTCAAGTTTAGTAAATCATGTTGCGCCGTCAATCTGATTTATTTCCATCTACTCTTCTCAGTATTTTGCGCCTTCTGGTCAGAAACACCCTGATTGCATATTAATTCAAGGCAAAAGAGCAAAATGCATTATGGCGCTATCCTGCCCATTTTGCGCACGCATTCCTAGATGTGCCAGCTTGGTAGATTAGCTGCAGAATGTTTTTGCACCCGTTATCAAGTTTGCGTGTGTTTTAAGAGGCGCAAACCTTTGACAAATCAGGGCCTGAGTGTGTAAGGCTCAGTGTTGGGCATGTTACTTTGAAAAAGTAATTAACTATAGTTACTAGTTACCTCTCCCTAAAAGTAACTGCCTTAGTAACAGAGTTACAGCATTATAAAAATAATTAATTACTTGGAAAAGTAATTATTTTAAAAAAGTGTTCAAATTTGTCGCCTTTAACAGAATTTCAGATTAATCTGCATGTGCATGAATTAAAGATTACATGTGATTAATAACTGAAAAGGAAATTTTGTAGAATAAATTACAAAGAAAAATCAAGCAGACTAATCTCAGGCTGCGCACACTGACTTACCTACGTCTCCCCTGACATTTTACTCTTCAGTAAATCATCATCATTAGTAGCGGAAACAAGCTTTGCGGTTAAAACCGCTTAAGTGAACAAAATTATAATTAAACGCTATATTGCATCTTCTGCAGACAACTTTTGGCTCGAACATGTGATGCTGCTTTATTCTTAGCTAGCACCCAATCACAGCCTTAGCCGTTATATGTCTATACTCACAGCAGTACACAGCTTGTTCCACTCAAGTGTATTCTCCAGTTACAACTGTATCCCTCCGCCTCCTCTTCACTACGGCAACAGCAGAATATAGTCACTGGTAAGGCTGTGGATGCATTGGGGTTCTTTTACATACTCAAATAAGCATTCTGTAAACATGGCTGTTCTCTGTGAATTGTTAAATGGGTAACTCATAATCATAATAATAACTCATTATGGTTTTGATGTGCAATTACAGATTTTCTTCTTTTTGCAGCTTAAAGTGGCCCTGCATTTTTAAATCTTCAAGAACTATAGAAATTTTGAGACATAATTTGTTTTCATTTGGAATAATTATAGGATTGGACATCTGGTTGAAAGAAAGGGAGCAATTTACAGATTTGTCTGTGAGTGAATTCTGAGTCAATGAGTCATTCTGGCAGTAGAAAAAAACCTAAAACAAAACAAAAAAGATTTAGTTCTGGACTTGTAAAAATACATAACACTGCACCAACAGTGCATCCTGCTGGTATTTTATTCAGCTTTACAAGCATAAAGTCCAAAAAGCAGTTCCTGACATGCTCTCAAACACCAAGTTAGAAAGTATACTCATTTCATTTTCTGAGGTTTGCAGGAGGACCATTTTGTTTTGATAGTGTATTTGGGTGTATGTTCATGCAACTAAATGCACACATCTGTGCTGTGTGGTTAATGCACTTGACTAAAGCCTGACCACAAATCAAAGTGATGGTTGTTGAGTACCACATAAGAAAAAAAAATGAAGCAGATAAGTGTTGAGATCAAACAGACCTTCCCCAGTCGAAAGCTCCCCTACAGGGGCAGAGGGGCTGCAAAGCGCTAGTCGGTGTGTGTCTCATTTGGGGGAGCCAGCACCACAACCACTAACGAGGTGATAACACAGACATAAGTTATTAAGAAGATGAAATAAGAACTGTTAAGTCCCTTTTCTTTTCTGTCCCTCTCTCTCTCTCTCTCTCTCTGTAACTATGTGTGATGTTGTGTAGTGTTTAGTGGCATCTTTCATGGTATATTATGTGTGTAAAGCGTGTAAATACAGCCAATGAATACTTCAGTGACAATTATATGCTGGTTTGAATTGAGATCAGAGCTGAAGGGTTGAAACACGGCAGACAATGGGCCTCTGAGGACAGATGAAGAATGGCATTGATGAGAGGTTTCTGTCACTGCTGGCCGGGAGCCAGATCCCAATGTGGACTGTGGAGTGGTGGAGTTTGACAGGACAGAATTCTGTTTGTCTGACAAACACCATTGCACTCTATATATGAGTCCAAATTACTTGTACCGCGCTGCTTCATTCTGACTTGTTTCTTTAAAGGCAGGTTGGGTTTCTCTCTTTTATACTATTTATAGCCTACTGTATATGCATTTATGTTTATAGAATGTCATCAACTATGTTTTTGTAGAGAAATTATTTAAAATATTCTCCATGTAGTCATATTTGTAGAAAAAGTTTATGGATATTCAAGATCATGTGTTAGAACTGTATCAAAATGTTGGGAACCACTGCCTTGGCTATTAGTAGTATTCAGTCAAACATAAAACTGTTTGGCTTTTAATCTCTTCTTTCTGTCTCCCTCTGTCATTATTCAATTTATTTCAGGCATTCAAGTCCCTCCAGGAGCTAGGTTTTAGGTAAACTGCACCAAACCAAGAAATACTGACTTACCTTGTCCATTGTCTGCGAGGCACAAATTCAGAGCCATGAATACAAAAGCACACTTTTGCACTTGAAATAACTTGTATTCAGTTTCCTTTCCTTTTGTGTTTTACAGATTAATACTCTAAAGACACTCTAAAGGTTTCAAAAAGAGGATAGATTTGATAAGTTATGTCTCTACTGAAGGAAATGTGCCGAGTGCATGGGTATGAAGGGCGGTGTATGTCGTACGCACTGCATCGAGAAAATGTTATTACATAAATGGACTATGCAAGACAAAGACTTTGATATTATCATAATTAAAAGTGAGCCGCACCATATGGTGAGGGAGACGAGCTGCACATAAACAATCAAACTGAAAGCCTCTCAGTGAGCGGAAATACATGAAATGCTCATTTTTCAGCCACAAGAAAAATCTGACAAAATCTGAATATACCTTTTTCTATAAGCTTCTCCTCTCTTCATCCTGTATGAGAGTGTATGTCTGGTCAGTGCCCTGGGCCTGTTAGGGTTCTACAGTATGCTCCAAGAATAGTGCGGTCACGTGGCCGCTCTGTGGGATCTGTTCCCCAGGCAGGAAGCTGTTATATGGTTACAGTTATTTTTGTTGTCTGTCTGGGGATAGTTTTTACTGCGCTCCAGAGGATCAATAATCGGCATAAAAAGACTGCGTCACCTGGTGCCCTCTTTGAGCAGGACAGTATAGTGGTCTGTGTAGGTTAAGGAGGTTTTTGTATATGTGTGTGCATATTTGTGCAAATATGTATATTTTTTTGGCTTTTTTGCTTTGAGGTGTATGAGCAAGGCTGAGTGAAAAGATGGATCTTTCTTTGCACAAGCGTTGTATCAATGGGACATTTGAGTGTGAATGTGCGTGTGTTTTCCAGTAAAGTCAAGACTATGTGAAGTGAAAAGAAAAGGTTTACTTTAGGAAAATGTCGGAGGTTTTGTAATGATAGAGGAAGTTAGTTGAAGAATATGTAGTGTGAGTTTAAAAAGGGTTCTAACATTTGCGACATCCCCAACTATGAGTACATTTCACCAGTTTGACCTGTGATCGGCCTTCTCTCTTCTGTCCTTTTCAGAGTGGAAGGCCATACCACATCCCTGTCTGTACCATGTCTACTGAGTATCTGTGTCTTTCTCCTATAGCCTGTCAGCTGTATACAGCATATGTGCCACCATAGCCCTGGAGCTGCAGTCAGCCCTGGGGACTCAGAGAGGAGGTCCTATAACGGCGCAGGCAGCGGAAGCTGGCTCCTAGCTAATTGGTTCCTGTGTTTGCGGCACACAGAGACGGTGTCAGAGTCAGCACTTTCCCTCCCTCTTCCCTCTCCTTTTCCCTTTCTCCATCCCTCCCTGCCTGCCAGCCACAGATGCTGCAGGTTTGACATCCCTTCAGGACACATGCCTGAGCTAATATGTGCATTACTAGGTGTTTGTGTGTTGGCAGAGAATTTAGGCACCGCCTCGCTGCTGTTGGTTTGACAAATAAATCAAACAGCTGTGAAAAAAAAACTGTTTTAAAAATATAGTGAGGAATAAAAATATTTTATGTAATATAAAGTTTTTTTTTTCTCTAAATAAATCCACCTCTCTATACCTGCAATCTTAACCGCCATCATTGTTTCCTTCTGTCCTTTGTATCTGTCTCATCTCCCTGCCCTCTCTATGGGCACAGCAGATGAAGGTCACCATGTATCTCTGTTTATGTCGCCACTCCCCTTAAACACTCACCAACCCTCCTTCAGCTGATGGCCCCAATGACAGGGATCAGAATCTAGTCCAGGTAATCACAGCTTGTAGATGCCTGGGCTCTAAGATGTGCACAGATGCTTCCTCTGTGAGTGTGCATGGCCTTTCACACTGTGAGAGGAGATGACTGTGAAGCGCATCCCACTGAGATAGTGGACTCAAAAAACCAGGCCTCTCCCTGCTCTGATCACAGAGTAGGTGTCTGGCTGCCCACAGCCTGATGCAGTGTGTTTATCATCGCAGGATGTCCTCTCAAAATAAGAAGTTTAAACTTTGTGATCTAATGCTCAAGATGTATCACACACTAGCTGTTGTGTTCCTGCCTGCAGGAAATAATACTGTGGTACTTTCTTGCAGTTAGGGTTAATGGAAATCATTATAAATGCATTGTGGTCACATAGAAGACTCTGAAAGGGTTTGTATGGCTCTGATAAAATAAGAAAAAAAACATTTACACAATATAAGTTGAAAACATCTAATGCTTTGGATTGTCAAACATTGTATGACAAATTAATCTAATTGAGTCCTAAAAAGTTAGTATTACCACTTTTTAATCTAATTGTAAATAGGTTTTAGAAGTTTTTTTCTTTTTTTTTCTGTTTAAGTATTTCTGGAAAAATAGATTGTTTCATAATTTAACAGGTTTGACCTGAATACGATTCAGACTTGATCTAGTTGATCTACAGCATTTTTTGTGGTCCAAATTAAACACGCAGGCCTTTTCTTTCTTCGTTATCTAAACACATCTGTACATGTTGGCCATCTGCATTGTCACCTATAAGAAAAACGAAAGAACTATGTGGTCCGGAAACATTTTTCAGATAGTGAGTGAATTTAAATGTTTCCTTGTGGTTTTTACATTTCCTGCAAAACACATTTGCTAATTGGAAATAAGACAAATGTTGTCAATAAAAATACAAAACAAAAATGCATACTTTTCAGAGATAGAACTGGTCTCGGAGACAAAGCTTTGCAAAAAAAGACTGTGGCCTGTGTGATGGAGTATCTCCCATGGGATGCTTTGTGTGCAGACCCCTGTCTCCTGTCACACTCTTTAAATCGCTGTGGTCGCTCTGCAGCCAGTCGACTCCAGAGATGACCTCCTTCGTGGGGGTGGTAACCCAGGCTCGACCCCCTCTTTGCCCCACTGCATTAAACATTGATGGAGCTGTAAGGGAAGGCTGGAGCCAGACTCCTACTGTGGTCTGGCCCTTTCCTATAGCAAGTCTCTTCTCTGGCTGCAACTTGTGTCCTTTTGACTTCTCTCCATCCTTTTGTGAATTGATAAAATTTGCAACTGCTGTGGTTATTTGCATGTGGTCAAATGGGGCCCTTTGCAGCAGGCGCTGCTCACTTCAAGAAGACACATCGAATCTCAAGAAATGAGAGTATAAGTGTCTGCTTCTGGCTGTGGCCAGTTCCACAGCAGTGAGACATGACTTCCTGGAAATGACTCTGTGTGTGTATTTGATTCCTGTATTTGCATCACCGTCTCTGCGAGGTGCATTTATGTTATGCATTATGACTCTTACCACAGAGCACCGCTCTATGAAAGGAAGTGGTAGGAGACACAAGACGGTGATAATTTCCTTCCTTGATCAGAGTGTGAGGGTGTACATGCTCAAACACTGCTGCATAATAACAGAACATGATCTTAGTCCTGTTATTGCCTTATTTTCTCAAAATGTAAAGACATATTGGCTTAAATGTCTGAGAAAAACATAATTGAAAATAGTTAAGAAAGTGTCCTTAGTTTCAATAAAGATAAGTGAATTTGATCCATAAGGTAAGCAGAGGAACACACAATCCAATCACCATGACATCAAACATATGAGGGTTTTAGTTAACACGACCATACCTCACTCATCTATCCAGCAGAGTCTTGCCGTGGGAGATCTGCCCCACAACCAACAAGTGGTAAAGTTCAGCAGCATACCAGACCTGATATTCAACCCTGTTAAGACTGTAAATGTATTTATAGCATGCAATGTGAGCTGGGTTTGGGTATTAGACAGTGAGAGAATGAGACGTTGAAATCCATCGTGTGTGAGAATAAATGTCTGGTGTTTGTGTGTGGGAAGTCTAGGGGAAAGCATGCACTAATTTGTGTGTGTATGCTGATACCTGGCTGGAGAGGGCTTGTGTCTATCAGGATCATGCCTGATTATGTGGCCTCCAGCAAATTTGCAGACAATAGTTGTGATTTGAGCATGGAGACTTTGTGCCCAGGGTACTGACAAAGTCTACCTGCAGATCTGAAGTGGCCCCTCTGCCAGTAAACTGCAACACAGACCTCAGGCAAATGTCCAGGCAACACAATTGAGTACAGTAGGGTTTTTTTCTGTTCTGAATTACACAGAGCAGAGATGTGATACATCCGGCAAGCACTGTGCAACACACTTCAGAAAATAAGATCATGATGATACAGTAGAAAAAGCATAGGAGATAAAAAGGCTATGACTAATAAAAGGTTTTCAGTGTCCTCAGCTCATGTAAGACTTCTAAGAGTTGGATCAGTTTTCATTTTTAAAATCATTGAATTGGCAAAAACTAACCTTCAGGATTCTTATTAATTTGTGCATCTCAAAAGACTTGTCTGCTTTAAAAAAAGAGAATCACATGAGAATAATCCTAAGTAAAATAATCACAGCTCTGAGCAACAGCAAATGGGGATGAATAAATAAGGCTGACTAAATAAATGATCAGTGATTGTTTTGCTCTAAGTGCTGCTGCTGTAGCTCAGCATCCTGATTTAGTCGAAGCCTTCAGCCATCCCTCAGCGGAGCTATGGTCTTAACGGAAGAGAAACGGCTAAAAAGCCCCATTCTTCTTCATACCTTCAATATTCAATGAGAGCACTAATTGCACCATGCTGAAAGAAAGAAAAAGGGGAGGGAGACGCAGTAGGGAGGAGGGAGGGATCTACTGGCTAATGGTCCATAAGGGGAAAATAAAGAAGAGGGGAAAAAAAGGGGGATTTAAAAAGTTAGACATATCCTCAGGAGGTTCCTTCCTCTGTGTTTTTACCTGTGCGTCTTTTAGCTATAATGCTAATGCTCATTAGTCAGTCTGTGTGATATCCGCCAGATCACGACTACCGTTAGCGACCATCACCGGGAGCACTCTGGCGAAGCGAGTGCATCAACTGGTTATACTCCTCTGTTTTCAGCCGGAATTTGACTTTTTTTTCTTCTTTCCTTTTTTTGTTTTACCTCAAAAGTTAGTTGGAAAGATATCCTGGAATATATTTGCTCAAGGTGCACCCATTTGTGAAGAAAAATTGGGGGATGCATATGCATTAAAAAGTCTTTGTGTGTGTAAAATGCCAGCGCAGCACTTTAGCTTTCCCTCATCCTTCCAACCCTGTTTCTCCCTTTAATCTTTGGCTGAGTTATAATACAATAAGTCCCCATAATCATTGGATCTCCTTCTCTAGACTTACCTGGGATGAATGAATAAGCTGTGAGAGGTAAACAGAGGTAGAAAAAAAGGGTACAAAAAAACAAAACGATGCAAACTTGAAATTAATCATGATAAGATAAGCTGCATCAGAAAATATCATTATCTTTAGAGTTTCACACTTGCATGTGCTACTTCTGACCACAAGGGGCAGTGTGCACAGCTTGTCTGTCTTTGGATGCATGACCTCTCCACTTCTCCCATGCAGTCAGTCCTTTCACTGTCCCCTGGCAAATGGCAACTAAAATACTGCTGAACAGAGGATTTTCTCATAAATCATGCCATCCACCAAACAAAGCAATAAAGATGTTTGTTTGCATTATTGAAGGAAAAGTATTGCCTTAGGTCAGCTTTAACCAGTGGTGTGTGTGTATATGTGAGTGCATGCAATCTTAAAAATACATGTTCACTTGCTTGTATGTCTTTTGCTTGTACAAAAGTAATTTGCTTAAAAAAAGCATATTTTGTTGACTTCTCTTTTTTCCGCTCACAAGTCAGTAATAATGTTTCTGACTGCTCATCCAATCAGAAATCAGCAGCATGTTCTTGCATGTGTGTATCAGACTGAGAAAGTGTTGGTGGGAAGGGGTTACTGTACATATGCACATTCTGAAATATATCTTTGCCTGCATGCCTGTACTTGTGCATAAGAGTTGGTGCTTTTTTTATGTTACAGTTTTATCTTTGGGGATCATTTACAACTCTTGACAATTTTATAACAACCCATTTGGTGCTATTTATATTGATCACACAGGCTGCCAAGCTCAGGCTCAGAATAAAGGCTTTTCCTGAAATGTACTCTCCCTGGACTTTCAGCTTTTTTTTCTCCTCTCCCTCCTTCTGTTACTCCTTCCCTTTGACTTGTCACTGTTCTTTTAATTGATGCAAACTCCTTTAAAAAAGTGTGTTAAGCTTTAGGCTGTGTCATGCTCATAAAAACACCATGATGAGTTTACAGCCTATTCAAAGACATCACTAACACAATGCATTTTTTTCTCACATATATTTATCATGTGGTGCTTCCATTCTGGTATTGAGAAAATAATGTGATTCAGTAAGGTGCACCCACTGACCTTTATGCGACCCTCTACCTTGTGTTGTCTCTTTCTTTCTCTAGGTGAGTCACACAGAGTAATAAACATAAGTTTGTTATGTGGCTCTGTTTCTTAATGAGAGGAGACAGATGTCAAACTGAAAATAAAACTCTTTCTACAAGCATAGACTTAAATGTAGATTTCAAATCGTCCTTTTAACAACTTGGTAAGCATTGGGGCACAAAGTGTACCTGTATAAAATAACTTCCGCCTGCTTGCTAACTCAAGAGCAACCTGACTCTGTCTCTATCAATAGGATCTCCAGCTCAGTTGGTCAGTCAACAGCATTCCAGGTTAAGCTTGAACCTGGAATACTCATTAAAACCAAACCCACTTATTTGGTTTGCGGTCATGAGGCTTGCCTGTGATTTATTACTGCATTTGTATGTGTGTGATGAAAGTTTAGAG
>JBBBVU010000001.1:21052219-21066841 GCA_037177055.1 Atherinosoma microstoma | reverse complement strand
GTTGCCAGTTGTGTTGTAATGTAACCTGTCTCTGGCAGTTTGTTCTGGGTTCCTGGCTCTGCCCTGTTAGCCCTTACGCATTCAACATTTTATTTCAGATTGTGAGTACTTTGCATAGCCAAAGCACTGCTTCCAAACTAAGATAGATTCTTAAAAAGACCAAAGAGAATGTTGAAGACACAAACCAAGAAAGTTGAAAGACAAATAGCAAAATGGAAGTCATTGCAGGCAGAAGGTGTGCACTGGAGCACTCTGAAAGACATTTAAGAGAGACATTATCCGCTTGCTGTCCGCCTACTTTAAAACTTTTTACGATGCTGTTTATTCTGCCTCCTCATCCTTCCCACTACTCCCTGCCTTTCTGTCACACGATGACTGATAGTAAATAGCTTCCAAGAGGGTGCTGCAGAGTGAGGGGGTGAGAAACTACCTGCTTTTGTTATCTTAACACCCCGCGGCACGCAAAAGACAACCATCAAACATCCTGCGCCACACTTGACATGAGCAGACTCTACTGATATGGAGGAATCCGGGAGTGACATGGTTGGCGGAGTGTGCTGCATCCTGGGCCTGGCAGCTTTATGAGCCCAGGGAGACCATAAAGACACAGGCTTCCAGACCCTCAGCTGCTCTCTGGGTTGGGGTTAGAAAAGCATGAGAGACAGGGACAGGATGCCTGTTTGGTCAGAGTTGAATCTTATCTCAGTAAGGTCTTCCCATTGATACAGTCAGAATTGTAATTTACTGTCTTTCATAATCTACTATAGTTTGGGCTTATAAAAGCAATGATGAAAACAGCAGACACATTTACCCACACTATCACAGGTTTCCCTCAAAATGAGCAATATGTTGGCCTGCAGGCAACTGCATTTCATGCAAACACGTGCAGGCACACAAGAATAAATAGGAAGAAAAGATTATTTCCTATTTTCATATACCTGTGGCATGTCACTGACAGATGCATGGGTCAGTGTTTGTTTTAGCAGCCAACTCTTTAGATGGCAGGAGGAAGCTCTGGAAGACCTCTATCAGTGTTTAGACAGATACCCCTGAGCCTGACAAACACACTCGCTGCCCTGGGGCCTTCAGGATACTTCTCATGAAGCGTCAGAATGGCAGCAAAATATGACCATTAGCTGACTCATAATGTCAGGTGATTTCATGTGACAAACACCATTAGGCAGAGGAATGCTGTAAAATGGCCCAAGATTGTTTAGACAGTGTTCTTCTTTGTTTTCCAAGCTTTCTTTGCAGCAGGAGGCAGCCACATTGTCTCATTGTCCCAACCTCTACATGGAAGGGAATTAATAAGATCAGGGACCAGATGTTTAAATGTGTGCACACAAAAAACACATTTTCCTGGAAACAAAATGGTATTCATTACAGAAGAATATGTAGTGTGAATGTATACATCTCAATTATTGCTCAAACCATGCAAACACAAGTGTTTTAGTGCAATGTATCCCTATGAAGTGGGAACTAAAAAAAAACGGCGACACATCTGAACAAAATAAATAGTTTTAATCACTTTGATATCGATTTATTTTCAGATTTTCATTTGTTTTTTTTTTCTTTTGGTTTACTTTTGTGGTATGCTCTAATTCAATTAAAAAGACTATAAATAACTAGAGCCATGCATCGTGTGTAATGGCAGTGAAAGATCCTACTGAAAATATTTTAAAAAGGGAACAAGAATTTAGAATTTGTTTGGCACAAGATTAGCTAATGCACTGCTTGAGACCTGTAAAGTTTGTTTAAATACACTGCAAACATGCAGTAGCATGATCCATATGTATATATATATATATATATGTGTGTGTGTGTGTGTGTGTGTGTGTAAAACGTTTTTCTTTTTATTATTATTTTCATTAACATCACCATATGTTGCTTTGTTACAAATTATATTCTTATATGATTAATGGGGTATCTGTTTTTATTCATGGCTAAAAGTGAGAGCTGAAATCAGGTTTATGTGTGTACTGTGTAGTTTCAAGATAACTGAGATTTACAAAAGAGAAACATACATAAATCCAGCTTCCTAAATCTCACAAATAAACAATATGTACATACATTTCTGCCTCTGTTTTTTTGTCATGAAACTATAGTTTTATACATGTGGCCCCAGGGTGAGAAGTAGGCAGAAAAAAATAGTCTCAGCATTTAGACAAGTTTAGACATATTGAGAACATGAAAGCAGGTCTACATAGGCATCTGTTTATCTTGATGGAGAGCAGATACACCTCAGGAGCTAAGATTGCTAAGATGCAACCTTACATACCATAACTTACGGTGTTTCAAGACATATTGTTTAAGGGATGTATTGGAGTCAACTTGAGCTAAAAATGTCTAGGCTGTATGTAAAGATTTATGTTGATTTGACTTAACACAACTGGAGTGAAAATCTGAGTCAATGTCAGCCACAACGGCACAATCGCATGCTGTGAGTGTTAGTGAGTGCTCCCTTGACATCCTCTGACAGTAAAGTGTGAATCATCAGTTGTTTCATCATCATCACACTCCCCCCTCAGGAACACAGTAAGGGGGTTGTGACCGTGGCAGTCTTGTTTTCTAGTAACGTGCAAGGCAACTCAGATGAGAGCTTTATACTCCCTTCTTTCTGTTTCCTAAAATCACCCCAATGGTTCTCTGTCTCTGTCATGCTCTGTCAGAAAGTAGCTTCATTTTATGTCCACTGTACAAAGTGTTGGCCAGCGACAAAAATGTTTGAATCTGTGACATACATCAGGCTTTTCTAGAGATTAGAATTTATAAAGATTATGAACAGTGCACCTTTTATTCAACAGCATCTCATTTAAAAGCCTATCTACCAAAAAGGGGTATGGACTGGAAATGTATTAATGACATAATGCTGTGAAGTTGTAACGAGTGGTTTGAAATGGTATTCTTGACAAGAGAAACCGCAGCCCCTCTACCTGCCTCTGATATCCCCCTGTAGCTTTTTTTTTTTGAGGGGGGGGGGTTCCAAAGAAAACCTGTGGTAAAGGTGGTCACACTGAGGTTCACAGATGTGTGTGTCTATGCTGTATTGCGTTAATGTCAACTTAGGTGCAGCTTCAGGCACAAACCAACACCCGTAGGGGGCTGGGGAAGTGTAGGGAGAGACGCACAGTGAAGTTTCTGTTTCACAGTTAGCGTATCATTTCTCACCACCTCAAAAGTCATCGAACGGCAGACTCCTGCAGCTTCTGCCACTGCTGTGCATCCGAAAAAAGCACTAACAGACTCTGAACATCTAAAATGCCCACTGATGTGTTCTGCTGAGCGAGCTTACATAATGAATGTTGGTTTTCAGCAAACTGTCTTGACAATGAATTAACTGGATTTATTTCAATGCTGCACAGTGACCCAGGCTCTCTGCTGTTAGAAACAAAACGCTAATGCTTCCAGCATGTCGTTGTTTGTGCTACATTTGTGTGTGTTTAAGGTAGGTGTTTTATTCACACTTTATGTTGTTTGACATTTCTAAGCAACAAAAAAATAGAAAAGGAAAAATAGAAAGGATTATTTGCCTCAGAGACAGTTTTTGGGCCATAAACAAATGTTGATACATGAAAATTAGGATGGAATGTAGTATTTGTAGGTATGCCAACAGTGTCATGATGCACATGCAAACCCGTCCTACTGCCTTGTGGAAATGAAAACGTCCACTTCATATTATCAACAACAGCAGTTAAGGAGCAGTTTGCAGGGGGGTGTGTAAAGGTGTGCATGAAATGAGGCAATGCACTAGTGTGAGGAGAGATGAAAATAACAGACAGAGAAGAGGGGCCAAATGACTACAAAATCAAACATGAAACTACAAGAACAAATAAACAACCACTGCTTTTATCATCAGGATAGAGATTTGAACCATTTTTTTCTTTCTTCTTCTTTTTTGACATAGTTTACAGCAGATGGTCTCTGCTGCTGGAACTGATCTGTCACAGGTTGCAGATAAAAGGAAATCTGTTACCGCTTTCAAAGGAAGTGTTTTTATATCCAATGCTTCTTCATAGAAATATTTGCATAACTTATTGTAAGTCATGAATGTACCCTCAAATGTTTAATTTCTTGTCTTAGACTTGCATTTGTTTTCTTGTGCATTGTGATATGAGGTGCACCTTCACAGCATAGATAAAAGACTGATATCTATTTCTGCTCCTTCCTGCCGCAACTTAGAGCAGGCATCCATATCTTACCATAACCCCATTGCAGTTGTTTCTAGGCCGATATCTTTGAAATGCTACTTCCTGTCTGGTTTGTCCAAGCAGTGCCAGTCCTCTCTTTGGAGCTCATATAATGTTCCTATCAAACTTTGACCCTACTTAACTGAAACCACAGTCCTTAGCTTGGTTTGTCAGTCACAGGAAGTCATGCTCTAAATTCATGGACACAGTGATGATAAAAAGCAGTTTTTAAAAAGAAAAAACATCACATGGGAACATCTTTGCTCTTACTAACACAGATATGTGGCAATCAGTGGAGGAGAACTTGCAATATGACCAAAAAAAGTATTTTCTCAAAGATTCAACAAACAGCTTGAGATTGACTTCTGGAGTGCACACATCTTCATTCATTCGCCCTTTCAGACACATTTTCTATTTGACTGTCTCCTGTTGGTGCTAAGTCTCATGCTAACTCTGAGGATTGAGAAGGTAGGCTTCTGTACAGCTCAGTCTCCTGACCTCGGATGTTGAATGCTGCTTTGCAGTTTGGCATCTAAAGACCAACAAATCTGCTGGGAATCTTTTATGAGGTTGTTTTGTTATAGAGCGAAAGGAGGAAGAAGAGTGGCAAGAACCTTCATCAGCACATCTCAGTGGGAGTGCCAGCTGAAAAGATGAAGAGGCTAAAGATTTAAGGAAGGACATGCAGCATGGTAGACCACTGTGTGTCTAAAAAAGTGAATGCTGCACTGTCTTCATCAGCCTTAATAGAAACACGCATGAGCCCTGTATGGATAGGTGTTTGAGAATAAATCATCCAAGAGGCCCCTTCTCAAAGCATTAGCCTGTCAAACCTAATCTAACCTACCTCTGTCTGCCTCCCTACTCACCCCCATTCCCATCCCATCCCGCTCCACACTCCCTGGCCTCCCTCCCTTAGTGAGCAAAGCCGTTTGCTGCCTCAGGCAAGGGCTGGGAACACATGAGCAATGTCAGAGCAGAGTCGGATTCGAGTCACCACAGTGTCTCCTCTCAGACTGCATGCCTTGCTTCACAGAAGTAGGCCCACATTGTGAGCTCAACACTTTGAGTTAACTCACCAATACATGTTTGGTCACCCAATATTTAGGCCTCAAAATAAATTTGTTTGTGAATTTGTCAAGATTTTTAAAACAAAAATGTCAGAGTCTTTTGGAAAACCAAAGGAAAACAAGTTAATAGTCTTTGATGTGACCACTGCCTCAGTGAACATGGATGAGAACTGCTTTTCTCGTGTCTCCTCTGTGTCTGTCACACAGTGTGGTTTTTACCACAAGACACATCCCCTATCCTTCTGGGAACCATAAGGCAAACCTCTATGACAGCATGGCAAAGCAACAAATAGACTAGCACAGACTCTGACCGCCAGAAAAGAGTTTTTCAAGAAACTGCATGCACAGAAGCTTCTTTCCTCATCTTGACTGAGTTTTTCTTTGAACCAGTTAAGTTTGAGAGGTGTAAAGTTGCATTTGCTTATTTGTCTGCATATTTAGAATTAACGGTGTAATGACTTGGCTAGGCCTCTGATACATGAGAACTGTTTCGCTCAGCTTTGCACTTCCGTTCTCACTTAAGGACAAGCCCCATTGATCGATTGGGATATGGGGCAATAAGCCTTGTGTGTTTTTCCATGACTCCCTCCAGCACTGAAGGAGGCGGATGCTCACGGCTGCTGTGACTGAGATGGCTCAGCCCATTGACTGACAGCACTGGATAAGGGATAGTGTGTCTGCCCTCAGTGCCAGCGCAGCTAGAAGTGATAAACACCAGCAACTTGATCCAGAGACAAGAGACGCCTCTGCGTCCGACAGAGCTCAAACTTAATGCACTTCTGTTCTTTTTAGCCAAGTCCAGATCTGCTTGGCTCACTCCTGCTGAGCCTGACATATCTTGGCCGGGTGGAGGTCAGCGGGGGCTGTTCCAGTAGTTTTTGTCCACTTCTAAATGGTTCCTCCCTTTTACAGCAGTCAGCCAGACCATCACAGTTTCTATCTGTTTAGCTGGGCCTCTCAGTCTCCATTATTCCAAAAGCTTGTCCTATTCAATATTCGTATTGCACCAACAAGACCTGAGCATTCTCTCTGGTCTGGAATATTTATGGAAAGTTTATTTTATCAGCTTTTTTTTATTGCTACTCTTGTGCAAATAGGCCCCCATAGAGTCCCTGGTTCCTGCCCTTGCAGTAATGGCAATGTAAACATGGGAAAGTAATTTGAATTCTAACAAAGTGGAGATTAGCTGGTGACAGTTTGTGGCATGGGCGATTATTTCTAAAATAATCCTGTTTTGATATGCATCTGCGTCCCGGCAGGGATTTTCAATTTGTTTTCCCCATTGCTGCATGTAAACAAGCTCTAGTGTCTCCTTATCGTGGCGTCCCACGGACAAGGAAAGAGCGTATCCCCTCCACCACCACCACCCCCCTTCCCTTCTTCCATCTCACCACACAACCTGTCTCCTCCAGCCTTGCATCTGGTTAGAGTCGCTGAGCGGCCGCGCTTGTCTGAGTTTCAACAAGTCTCTTTATCGAGAGCAGGTAGGGGGTTTTATGTGTGTACCTGCAAGTCATTTGCAAACATGAAGTCTTCAAAACGCACCTCCTGAATATGTTCTGCTTGAGGGGTTCTGCCCATTCCCCATCTGAAAAGGCAAATATGCAGCATGGCAAAATGGCCTCCTGTCTCCTAAAAGAGCCATCCATCCCCCAGGCCTGGGGCAAGCGATAAATGTTTACACTTTTGATTGTCAGCTGAGAGTTTTGGAGGAAAAAAAGCCCATTTATCTGAATTACTTGCATTTAAAAAAATCCACTTTAATTTAAAGTTCCCAACTTTATCCTGAATGCTACTGAAAAATACAGTATTAGAAAAAAAATATTGGCTCCAATGTAGAACGAGTGAGGGGGAATTTCACATGTGATCATTTCACATGGTAAAACTACAGAAACTCCCAAGCAGCAAGATATCAGCTGTTTACTTACCCTTCTTTTATGTGCATAGAAAGCCAGGGGGCTATTTATTTCTCTCTGATTGATTGCTCCTGCCCGAAGCTAATCAGCATGTAGCTCGTTGTATCTTAATGTTTATGGGGATTATAGGAGGATAAACATGCTAATCCCTGGTGTTGTGCCGGACTTCCAATTATCACGCTGCCTCACCAAAAAATAAGGTCACCATAGATTTAACCTATTAATACAATATAAGCCAGCCTACATTCCTCTACTGTTAATTTTTACCAAAGTTAAACCTGAATTGGGACCTGAATCCAAACCCAAAGAATCAGGCTGGAAGTTCTAGGTGACTCATCTGCACAACAGCAGGTTGTGACTGTATCTGACTGGAGAGGTTAGGCTGTGGTCACTGACGTGGCTCAGGCAGGCTTCCTTACAGATAGAGATAACAGGCAGAGGTGAATGTCTAGTCCATGCTGACAGTCTGGATCGATTAGGGATGGATCACTTACACGCAGCGATCATTACAACCCCACCCCAGCGCTCAGGTGGAGCCACGGAGTGACTCACAGTACTACAGAAAGGTGATGGTCCTGGATTGTGCCTTTGCCCAAATGGCAGCTAATCATGCTTTTTCTTTCCTTTTACTGCATGCTGCTCTTCGGTGGAGTTGGCATTTATGTAAAGTTTCATTCAAGAGTTGTTTCCAACCATCACTGACTGACAAAGACTGCATGATTGATAGACCTCCTTTTTTCATGCCATTAAGGTTATGTGAAAAGAGAGGATGCAGAGTGGCCTGGCTTTCAGTGCAAGCCACCTCCATATCCTCCCCTCATTAATCTACTATAATATATTCACTGCAAAGAGCTGCTTTCCCGGGGAAGAGCAAGCAGGCCTTAAATTACAATACAGAGGAGTGGAATCATTACTACCTTTAATGTTCCCAATCTAATTGAGGCATTAATTTAAGTAGAGTCTCCAGTGAGGATTATTCATAACTGCTTTTTAATTTAGAAGGGTGATCAGTAGAAATATTCCCAGATCAGAGGCAAAGTTCCTCCTTTGGTTTCCCCTTCCACTGTGTTCCGAGGCCTCCTGACATTCACAGGGTAAAGCAAGAGGATAAAATAACTGGGGAGAGCACAACCACAGTGAATCTGTTTTGGTGTATTTCTGTTTCATGTAATGTTAAAGATCACGCTTTTTTGCCTAAAGTGAGTGTGTATGGCACACAGCCAGATGAAATATCACTGTAGGCTGACATTGACCCTGTAAAATACACTTACGCTAATATGACTGGATGCCACTAGTCAACTGATAGCAGATGTGGCTGATGGTAAAGCTTAAATGGTTAACAGAAACAGAACATTAGTGTTCTGCCTGAATGAAAACAGGCACATAAGAGAAAATATAGAGGTGCAAAATGAATTTGTGATATGTACATTTCACAGGCCCTATTTTCCCTTTTGAAATCACTTACTTAAACAATGAGGCTCAGTGGGGAGGATTATCAGTGATGGAACTCCATATTGAACTGCAGCAGACAAATTTGGCCAAAGGGGAGAAATCACCAGCCCATGAGACAAAATTGTTTTATTGTGAGGTACTAAAACACAGAACCAAACAAGAGCACTTAAGGGACAAGCACACACACTTATGCAGGCATACCAAAACAAGCCCATACATGCACGCACATGCACATAGACCATGCCCCAAGGCAGCTGAGTCGTACCGATATTGTCACAGTCCCCCTGTGGCACAAGAACCAGGCATGGCATGCCATCTGGAAGTGGGAGGAGGGTTTGTTAGAGGGGTGTTGAAACCGAGTGGTACATGCTTCGACCGTGCGGCTGACCATCTGGCTTGGCATACTGTGTATCAGTAACTTTGAGCAGTCCTGCAAGAGAGAGGAGGAGGGGAGATGGATGGATATAGACAGAGGGGTAGATTGCTGTAGGGTTAAAAGCAGCTAGAGCACAGTGGCACCAATTTGATGGATGTGTCCTGCATCCTACTGTCTTTCTGACGATCTCTCTCATTCTGTCTTTCTCTTTTGCTGTGTTGTGAAATGAAGCCAGTCAGTTTTACAAGGTTACTGTCTACACACCTCTTACAGTATTTATCTGGGAAGTTTTCATTGGTAAAAGAACTCTATCAACTTTGGGTGAAACACAATCTGAGAGCCACAACCTATGATTACAGTCCTTTTTTCTTAATCATTTAATAGTATTTAGAATTAACAGATTATTAATAAGTATTACAAAAGACTGAAAAATCCCCATAAAAGTCACTCACTGGTTCTGTCCAATCCACAGTCCATAACACTTAGATGCATTTGTTTGCTGTACCTGCTTTATGAATAACTGTGTGTCATAAAGCCCTGTTGCTTAAGAAAAAGGTAGTACACTAAATATGAAATATAAATACACACACACACACACACACACCCACACACACACACATATATATATATATACATATATGTGTCGAAATGTTTCGGGCTGTCGGGCTGTCATTCGAAATGTTTAATCGTGATTAGTTGCATGAGTGTCCTGGGTTAACCCGTGATTAATCGCATATTAGTCACATATCTTTTTAGCGTTTTCTAAATGTACCATAACAGAACATTTATCATGTTTTTAATATTCCTGTAAGCAGTTATGCACCTGCAGTTATAGACTAAGGCACTTTAGTTACTTTTCATATTTACTCACCTGAGGTTGAATGACTTTACAAACATACACACACACACTCCTACCACTTCTGACAGCCTCACTTTAATTTAGAAACAAACATACTATAAACAGGAGTAAATTGCCTGCAGGGCTCTAGCACCGTTTCCAACTTCTCTAGTTTATCCAGATCAGCTGTTGAAAGGTTGCTGCTTGTAGAATCATCAGGCTGGAAGCAATCCATCACAGTCTGTCTTTAGAGGAGGAGGACGGCTCTCTGAATCAGCTGTTTGCTTGCACAGCAGGTGGTATTTGAGAAGCTATGTATATGGTGGTAACTTAGTTCACATCAACAGTAGATAAAAAAATACCGTAGTCTTGTCCAGAGAACTATCTTCCAGAGCTTTAAAGCTAAACTGTCTTGTAAAAGATCTATTCTGTGTCCGTTTCTACTTCAGAACCACAATGTTATTTCTGCATCACATCCTGAAATTCTGAGGACGGTGTGCGTTAATCGCGCATTAAAAAAATAGCTTGGTTAAAAGACATTTGTGTAAATGCATCATCAGGCCTGGCAGATTGACGGTTGTGCACAGTATCTCAGATGATCCTACGATTGCGCTCTTCTTGACTGAGATGTCTGATGTTTCTCCAGGTATCTTGTTGGAGCCACTTCTCCAGTGTGGGGACACTGCCCCCAGTGCTCCGATGACTTCGGGTACCTTCCAGGCTTTCTAAAGCCTTTCCTTGAGCCCTTGGTATTTCTCCAGCTTATCATGTTCTTTCCTGATATTGCCATCGTTTTGGGTGGCTCCATCGATCACAACAGCTTTTTTCTGCTGCTTATCCATGATCACAGTGTCCGGTTGGTTGGACATTTTGTTGGTCTGTATCTGGAACTCCCACAGTCCCAAACTAAGCAGTTTTACATAGAGTAAAACTGCACAGTTTGGTTAATCAAATCAGAAATTCAGAAATTCCTTTTGGATTTTCTCGCCTGGAACAAAATTGCTTTCAATATTTCACTTTTTATTTGTACTATTTTCAGTTAAGTGTAGGGTTTTAATGGTTTGTAAGTCACTGCTTTTTTTTTTTTTACAACTTCTTCTGGAAAACTGTGTAATTATTTAATTTTTCATACATTGCTGTCATTTCTATGTGTAACTATATATTTTGCATGATTTACGACTTCTGTATTACTAGAGGTTGGGAATAAAGATACTCTGAAGTTTTTTTCTTGATTTGTACATACTGAAATTTTAAATTACTTATTCATCATATACTTAAATAAACAAGACTGAGCATTATTTTCCTGTGCTGAGGTGTAGATGAATAACTGTAAGTGGAGCTGAAGTTTATGGAGTGGAGTGACAGAAGAACTTGAATCCATCCCCGCAGGAAGACTACCAATGAAAGAAAAAGACACTTTAAGTCTGTGTAGCTCAAAGCTCCATGACACTTATCTTAAGGGGGCAAAGAAAGAAAAAAAGAGGACTTATGAGCTTGTGTGTGGTCTGACTCGTGTCCGCATTAAGCCAAGTGAGGTATCCACTTCCCCTTAATATTTTATGGTTTCCTTCAAAGAGGCTCTGCTGCCTGTGCTAAATTCTCTGTATGGGTTCAGAGCAAGAATTCAGACTTCCTACCTGTTATCCTGGATCAGTATAGAGTTACCTTCTCTCCTTTACTGATCTCCTTTCTCACACCCTTTACTGTATTTCCTCACAAAAAGTGACTGCGCATTTCACCTGAACCTATAAGGAGAAATACACCCAAAAAATCTAAATGGCTGCAGGACCTGGGTTTGATAAAGAAACGTAAAGAAATGACATTACATACATTAAAAATTTTAAGCAAACTGACATGAACAAACAAACACACAGTGTAACATGATCAGCATACTGACAAGCAGATTTCTCACAAGAAAACTGGAGTTAAAACATCAGGTCTACTTTTGGTCTAAACTTGAGATGAAAAACAGTGAAAAAAGTACTATATGTATTTACATTGGTGCCCAATTACTGACCGGTCAAAAGGACCTAGGGTTTCTGAGAAACGGATGAGATCTGGTATTGCTTAAACTTCAAAGCCAGGAAAGGGTGTAGAGTTCCTAAACACATCATGAATATTGCAAGATTGTAAAGTCACTCTTTCTGATCTGAATGAAAAACTTTTGAAGAACTCCACTGCGTCTCCCAGCTTACAGTAGCCAAGCGGATGGGCAGTCCATTAACTATTTAAATGCACACCGAGATGTGAGAAGTAGTGGCCAGCATTTTAATGAAAAACAGAGGGTGAATTGGCTCCTGGCGGGACCACTCTGTTTCTGATTACCATTACTACAGTTCAGGGTTACATTTATGGGCCTGGATGTGATTAAAGTTACATTTCTATTTTCTTTTCGTCTTTCTTGGTCTGCAAATACAATATTTTTTCCTTAAACAAATGTTTGGTATAGAGCCTTCGTGTTAGCTCCATTTTTAAATCTGCAAGTCAAGACAGTGACTAAATGCGACTAAATTAAAATAGGTCTAAGTGAAAGTCAAAGCGTCATCTTTCCTCTTTCCAAAAGGGGGTTTTCACCTATCCAGCTTTTCTGGTCGTATCTTTTGCTTGATGCTAATAAGGAACACCCTGTGTTAAATCTGGGTGAGGCCCAGCTAAGGATTCTAGTTCAAGGCTATCAGGGGCTTCACGGGAGCACTGCCAGATTGAGATGAGATATCAAGGCAAGAATAAATCACAGCAACTGCTGCTACATACACTGCCTAGCCAAAAAAAAGAAAAAAGTCATCACCTGGATTTAACTAAGCAAATAGGTCGGAGCCTCCTATTGGATAATTAATGCATGGGTGGTTATTTTTCAGCTGGCAACCAATTATTTAACCCCAACTGATGCAATAAGTAGTTTCTCATTTCTTAAACAACCATGTCGAAAGAAGGGTCAAATCACTGGCATGTATCAAGCAGAGAAAACATCTAAGGAGATGCAGAAACTACTAAAACTAGGTTAAGAACTGTCCAACACATTATTAAAAACTGGAAGGATAGTGGGGAACCATCCTCTTCAAGGAAGAAATGTGGTCGAAAAAACATCCTGAATGATGGTGATCACTTAAACGTTTGGTGAAAACAAATGGAAGAAAAACAACAGTAGAACTCAGGGCTATGTTTAATTGTGAAAGTAAAAGTATTTCTACATGAACAATGTGAAGGGAACTCAAGGGATTGGGACTGAACTGCTGTGTAGTCATAAAAAAAACTACTAATCAGTGAGGCTAACTGGAGAAAAAGGCTTCAATTTGCTAGGTAGCATAAAGATTCGACTCTGGAGCAATGGAAGGAGGTTTTGTGGTCTGATGAGTCCAGATCAGCCCTGTTCCAGAGTGATTGGTGCATCAGGGTAAGAATAAAGTAGAGACAGATGAAGCGATGCAGCCATCATGCCTAGTGCCTACTTCACAAGCCTGTGGGGGAAGTCTATGATCTGGGGTTGCTGCAATTGGTCAGGTCTAGGTTCAGCAACATTATGTGTCCAAAGAATGAGGTCAGCTGACTACCTGAATATACTGAATGACCAGGTTATTCCATCTTCTCTGATAGCACAGGGCATATTCCAAGATGACAATGCCAGCATTCACAGGGTTCAGATTGTGAAAGAGCGGTTCAGGGAGCGTGAAACATTTTTTTCACACAAGAATGCCCACCACAGTCCAGACCTGAACCCCATTCAGAATCTTTGGGATGTGCTGCAGAAGGCTTTGCGTAGTAGTTGGACTCTCCCATCATCAAAACAAGATCTTGGGGAAAAATGAATGCAGCACTGGATGGAAATAAATCTTGTGACATTAAAGAAGCTTAACAAAACAATGCCACAGAGAATGCTGCTGGAATCAAAACTAAAGGCGGTCCAACCTAATATTAGAGTGTGACCCTTTTTTTTTGCAGGTGACTTGGTTTTTGACCAGGCAGTGTATAATTAGGCAGCAGACTGTTCAGAGAAGAGTATAGATTGCTCCAACAAAATATGTCTACGTACAACTAGTTTGCTCGACCGAATACATTTGGCCAAAATCTCTTTCTGCTTGGATAGTGTTCAGTAGCATTGTTTTTCTAATGTTGTACAAATGTGAGATCCTTGTGCTGTGGAGGTTAGGGTGGTTAACTGAGCATTCAAGCCACAGGATCTGTTATAAACACATTTTTGACTCACTTTTTGTAATATTTAAGCCCTGGGCATGACAGTAATTTATTCCTAAAGCCTCTGCTATGTAAGACAAAAAATACCCAAGCATACACTCTTGAAAATACAAAAAGCCCTTTTAACAGAATATTTTTTGTGGTACTACATAGCACTGTCACTTTTGATTCAAAGTTTGAACATTTGTTCGAAACATGGAGAAACTTTGAATTTTATACCTTGTTTGAATTATACATTTCAAGATTGTTAGTAATTTGTAGGTTGTATGGACATATGTATCAGACCATCAGAGGAAACCAAGCTTTGTGATCTAGCACTAGGTGCTCAAGAATCAGTTTGACCTAATGTATGTCCTGGCAACTTGTAACTTAACTTAAGCTAATGTTGCTGATGTTACGTGTGCTACATTGCTACAAAAATGGAAGACACTTGTGAGCAAATCAATAGGGAAGTCAGAAACAGAATAATCTGAGAAGCAGCCCTTGGAGGTCATGTTACATTGTAAATGGTATTGTCAGTGTTGGGAAAGTTCACTTTCTACATGAACTAGTTCAAAGTTCAGTTCACACATTTTAAAACGAACTAGTTCAG
>JBBBVU010000001.1:20991615-21042578 GCA_037177055.1 Atherinosoma microstoma | reverse complement strand
TGTGTGTGTGTGTGTGTGTGTGTGTGTGTGTGTGTGTGTGTGTGTGTGTGTGTGTGTGTGTGTGTGTGTGTTTGCATGCGTGCCACTGTTTACACTGTGTGTGTGACCTCAACCAAAAAAAAAAGGGACACCCGTGCCCTTGACATTTCCTACTTGTTCTTATGATGAATTGCAGGGGTTATTTACTAGTTCATAGGAGAGAAGCACGCATCCCTGCTTTGTTCCCAAACAATCACAAAGAATGCAGAGACATCCATAAAAATAACTGCTCTGGAACTTTCCTAATTGGAAAAGTATGTTTTTTTTTTATTATTTAATTAGCAAAAATGTTACTGAAAATGATGAATACAGTTAAGCTTCTTGATCTAACAAAGTTAAAAAATGATATTTATAGATTTAAAGAAAAACTGTCAGCGAGACAATAATTGCTTCTGTTGTTTTCTTTTCTTTTTTCAATGATCTATCTTAAGAAGTTATCTGATTTTAAGAGAACTAAAGAGAATGTTGGCACTGAAATTAAGCACATAAGAGTTGCACACTTGTCATTGGATTTTGTACAAATGTTACATTTTTTTGGAATTTTTTTCTCTTTTACTTCTTATGAACAATTACATTTTTATTAACTTAATTGCTTGAAGTGGTTGCTTTCTTGTAGACATTTTTTGAACTAACATTTACATTTAAAGATCAGGCACTCTTGACCTATAAAATGTCGAATGTCATACCTGCCATTCACATGATTTACTGTGTATCACTGTCTTACATAGGTGCCAATGTTATATGGCCTATGTGTCCTATGTTGGACCCTGAAGGTATACTATGTCTGCTCTGTCCATTTTGTGACACCCTCACATAAGCCGATCAATCAACTGTAATGAAACCCATCAGGTCACCTTTGAAATTTATCATTTTTTGTGTGCGTAAAATGAAACGCCCCTTGATGGTATGGAGGCTAAATTTAGATTACCTATATGCTAACATATCTGTACTCCTCCCTTCATAAGCAAGGCTTATGAATTATGGCAAGATGCTGAGACCATACATCAGAGATTTGACTTCCTTTTCTTTTTAGTCACAAGTTTGCAGCCAGGAATCGAACATTCAACAACATCGGGCAAAATCATGCAGGTTTCTGCACAGAAACATAAAGTTAAACATGAACCTGATTTGTTCCTCATCAGCATGGGGAAAAAATGAGTGAATGAAAATCAGTTGAGTGTTTGACTTATCTCGTTCACCCTGTGGTGTGTTTTCCTCTCTGTGTTTCTTGCTGAGGTTTGAGGTGCTTAGCGTCTCTTGTTTGCACACAATCCTTCTGTGATTATTGCCCGCTTCAGGCTGCACGCGCAGTGATGCATCTTTTCACAAAGCAGCTTCATTTGCATAGATTTTGACAAAGACCTCTCGAATCTTTAGGAGTGTGCTTGAAGACGCAATAAGACGAGCAATCATGACGACAGATCGCCTAGTTTGGGTTAAATGAAGGCAGTATCAGTATCAGCTGAGGCGCATGCAGTAAATTGACTTTTCAAGTCAGGGAAGCAAATAAGTCCTCATCAATTAGTTTTTCATGCGTTTGTGAAGATTTCCAACAACAGATTTCTTTCCTAGAACAGCGAGGCCAAACATGTCTAAGTACTGTTCAGGTTCAACTGTAAGGTTAATTTTCTGCAGATGGCACACACACATGCACACACTCGCATAAAAAAAAAAAAAAAAAAGAATAGCGTTAGCAAAGAAATGAGCTTTTATAATGTGTTTGTTGATTTCTTTATTTTGTCGCTGTCATTTTTTTTTCTGCTGAACGCAGCTGCTTGGGCCCTGCCATGCAGAAAGGCCCAATATGGCTCTGTCTGTAAATCGGAGTCCGGGGGCCACAAGACAGAAAACAAGAGAGAACCACCCGGCAAAATTTAGCGCACGATGGCTCCCAGCGGGCATCATTTGGGGACCTGAGATTTTTTTTTTTCATCATTCTCTCTTTTCTTTTTCCTGCATGGTGAGCAGGTTGGAAAGCACAGCCCGAACATTGCTGCTGACACAACCACTCAGGGACGGCTGTAACAGCTCTCTTAACGTGGCACCTGTTATTGAGCCGTCAGAGAAAGAAAGAATGAGGAAAAGACATTTGGGAAGGGAGAACAAGCAAGGTGTGATGTGGGAAAGAGTGAATCTCAATTGTAATTTCAGGGCTGTCACAGTTCTGAGAGCCCATAATTCTGCTTCTGTACCGGTAAGCTTGTGTACAAAACTGTTTTTCCATGCTGAAACTGATATCTTCTCTCATGGTGCAGCCCAAATTTTTATTCATCTCAAACCAAGTAAACAATCACTTTATAATTAGATTCACATCAGGCTGCTTTGCAAACAGAGAGCAGTGTTTGTTTCTGTATAGTGGCCACAGTCCCGCTCCTCCTGTTTGGTTTAACACATTTTCTTCCCACTGTCTCTTTTCCAATTGAATGCATCTAAAATTACTCCACAATCCAGTCTGCCTTTTATGCAACTCTCTTTCATTTGTCTTCATCCCCTGAATACAATTGGCTTTTGGACTGAAGTGATTCATAATGCTTTCATCAAACTAGTAATGATCCTAAACACTCCCTACGTCTTAAGTCTTACCAAGATAAATGACCTGGAGTACAGTAAAAGAGGAAGTAATAATAGGAGATGATGCTCTGTGTTTTCATTCTTCATTTATTTTCTTTGAGTTGATTCCAGGATAAAGGGCAGAGATATTACAAAGATTTTCATCCCAGGTTAACATAACTGTTTGTAGAAACAAATGCCACAAACATGAAGGAACAAATGGGAGAAGAAAGGACCCTTCTGTTTTTTCCCCTCCCTCAGCTAATCATCAGAGGTACAGCAAGTTGTTGTCCATTCAAGCAAAGCAGTTGTATTCCTCTGCAGAGCAATCAAAATGGATTAAACCGACCACGCTCCAGCTGCCTCCACGCAAATCAGATATGCCTGTGATGATGATAATCAATCCATAATAAAATAACACAACATAAATCTGATAGTGTTGTTCCAACAATTTTAATAACATAGATTTAAATATTGCCATGTGCACTGGAGTGATTTACTGATGAAAAAGTGCTATCAAGCTTATATACACCCTGTTTCTGGTGGCCCGCCAATAATGCCATTAACTGCATTGTTCAAACTCATTATGTGATGAGAAACACAATAATAATCGCACGACTACAAACACACTATTTCTCTCATTGAGCTAATCACTTTCACCAGCATTATTAGTCTCTTTTCCTTTTCCTCTGCCCCACGCTCTTCCGTCATAAATCCTTGGAGAGGCTGGTGTATAAATCCCTTGTGCTGAATTAGTATTGTAATTTCTGGTATCCATGCATGCTTCACCAATACAGACCTTGAAGTTATTAATCTGTGGGGAGGAGGTGGAGGGGACAGGTTTCACAGAAACAAAATGCTGAGCCATTGGCCTGGATACTAAACCTACCCCACCGGTGCCAAAGCTCTCTGTGCATTCAATTAGAATTTCAACGTATGGATTCAAGTCCAGTTTACAGATCATTGAAGAAAAAAAAAATCTGAAAATAGAAGGGGCTTTTTATGTTTTATCTATGCAAGCTAAATCTGAAATTTGTTTTTCTAAATGTTTTTTCTGATTTCTATGCAATTCTGTTTCCACAAAAAGGGTTGGGGTGTTGCGTGAAATATAAATATAAACTAATGATTTGCAAACCACTGCACTCTGTTTCTATTAACTTTTTATACATTTTCTGTTTCTATAGTTACTTGAAAAATGTATACAAATGTGACATGACCAATTGAAACTGAGGAATGTTGGATATGTGCAGTTGTTGAATGTGATGCCAGCAAAAAGTTTAAAAAGAACCAAAAAAAAGAGTAAAAGGCAACAAGAAACATCTATTTTAAAGAAATAAAAGATAATTTTAAGTGGAGTTGATATCTATTATTCTGATGTGTCAAAATTTCAAACTGTTTTTTGAAATTATGGACAATGTGTCCTCCAGGCTAAAGAGGATACGGACCATTTATATTACTATCGTTGTACAGCCTAAAATGAAGCGTCAGTAAACAAGGCACGGATAGCTTCAAAGACACCATTTATGATAAGACATAATGTTTTAGAGCAAGTTCTATGTGAGCCATATGACATGTGTTTCTCATAAAAGCCTGGCTTATTTCAGTCAGACTGTGCTTTAAATCACTTTCTGCACATATTACAAAAGAATGACTACTGAGTGAGACTGGGCAAACATTTTATTTTTAAACTACAGCAGTTATTAGACATCATCTAACAGAGATAAGAGTAAAGGAGATTATTTTCAGTAGTCCTTGCAGACCAATATCATATTATATTTGTAAAATATAAAAAAATTTCAAACATGATGCCAGCAACTCACTCAGTGGGATATAGGTATCTTTAACACTGTTGCATCATTCTTCTTTTTAATTGGACATTTTCATCACTTGTGTACAATTGCTAAGTTTCTGGTAACATCACTGGTGGCAATGGAGGACAGTTTTGAGTTATAGTGGTGGATACTACCAATTCCATGTGACTAAATTGATCATGACATGAAGGTTTCTCATGATCTTCTCAGTAATTCTGTGTTTGAATTTGGCCCAAAGGGGTGAGCCACAATCTATTCTTGTTTGGAACGATGAAGCCTTTGGTTTAGGATCATTTTATACCCAATCCTGACACCCATGCCTATCTGCTGATTGTAATCCTCCAGAATATTAGATCTTACAGAAGAATGACCATATTTAACATCACTGAGTTTCTGAGCTGAGTTGCTTCTAAGTTTCACAATGTGTGATATTGTGTGATTTACCCTCTTTCTGATAGAAAAAATGTCAAACTGCACATATGGCACACTGACAGACATGACAGATGAAACACTTGGTCTGCTTTGTTTAGACACAGGCTCCTTACTTAATACAACCCTTTCAAGTGATCAAAAAAGGTTGGTGATATTTGATGTTGTCTGCGTAAGAAAAGGGGGAGGCAAAGAAGGTGTCATCCAGTAATATACAGCTGGAGTCCACTGCCACACAGCGCAGTGTCTGCTGGGAAATAATCTGACATCCTGTATTCAACACATCCAAGCAAGGGACAGTTAAGGATGGTGAAAAGGGGAAGCGGCAGAAGGCAGAGAACTGGGACAAAGAGGCAAGGGAGGAGAGTGGAAGGAGAGGGAGGACACAATCAATTTACCAGCCCCATCTCCATCATGTCATCACCTGTCAGCATAGATTTAAGAATAAAGCTTTTGATAGACCTTCCAGAGCTACGATCTGATCAATGTCTAGGCAGTGTTGGCCCAGATGTCAGTGACACGCATCACATAGTCTCTCAAAACACAATCGACAGTTCCATGACCATATCACTGGAAACTACCTGACCCCACTATCCCTTTGCCCCTTCTCTGTGTTCGTAGTGGGATGTAACACCCATTCCACTGGCCAGTTATGCTGTAATTATCCAGCGTGGTTATGGACCTTATTCAGTAAAAGTGGAGGCTTTACCAGCTAGTACAGTGTTGAGGATTAGAGGGGTGGCGGAGGAATAAGGAATATTAAGGGCAAAAGGTAGTTAAATTAGATTACTGAAATGTGTAAAAAATAGATAAATAAATATGGAAATTAATCATAGGATTCAGAAGTTTAAAACAAAATTCTAAATAGGTGTAGGAGCTGTTTTTTTCTTCTTCTATGAGTCAGGTGGATTGAAACTGAAAGCACAGTTTAGAGTTCTGACCAAAGATGCTGAACAAAGAGTAAAAACAAGTCAGTAGAGCAGCACTGATAAAATCTGTCTATTGAAGCAGTTCTGAGAGGTAACATGGTAACTATCAATAAAGGGCTTTACAGATTTGAGTATTGAGTGTCTCCTGAAAAATAAAAAAAAGGATCATAATGTTTTATTATTAAGTTTTGCTCAAAAGTGAGACCATTTTCTTCTTTTTTCTTTTCCTTTATTTTAAAGTTTTTTTCATACTTAAGCTGAAACTCATTGTTTGTCCAAATTCTGACTTAAATCTCAGAATTCTAAGAAAAAAAGTCAGAATCCTGAGATTTAAGTCAGAATTCTCACTTTTTTTTCTCAGAATTCTAATTTTTTTCTTTAGTGGTCTGTAGTTTGCTTTGTGCCAATGTTTGTGTTTGTTTGCTTGTCTTTTGCCCTCTTTGTTTATATAAACTATATTGTAGCTAAATTCCCAAATTGGATTCATTCAAATATTTATTTGTTTCTATTTTCAGATAGTGATGCTATAGTTTGAAATTCTTTCTAAAATACAGCATACCAAGATGACACCTTAACCTGTGGTCATCATTTTAAGCTCTAATAAAATCCTGATTATACAACAGTGCCACTTGTAAGCAAAAAATAAATGTTGTTAAGGTCATTTGAAAAGAAGCAACATTTATATTGTCAGTTTTATGTTCCACCTTTGAATTTATTTTTCAATGAATGGGAAAATTAATTTGTGTTGTGAAAACATGAGAGAAAGTGTTTTGTGTGAAAAGTGTGAATTGCATGGGTCTTGCACTTGTTAAGTGAAACTTGACAGCCCTGGCTGGAGTAATGAAAAGATAATGCATAATGGTTAAGCATACAGATACAGTCTTTCAAAACCCTAAACAATTATCACAATGTCTCATGAGGTAAGGGCTGAGAAAATTGTTCCGACACTGTAGGTAGATTTTAAAAAATGTAAAATGACAGTGTTTCACTTTGGCAATGTTAATTTGATGTGAACATGATGCTTGCTATATCACAGACCGCAGAGTATGTAAGATGTTAACCTTTCACCCATAACCTGAATATACCAGTGGGGACAGAAAACTGGAAGCACATATGGGCAAAATCATTACGAAAGACAAAAAGACAGAAAGAGATAGTGACTGAGTGAATAAATCGAGTCATTAAGCATGTGTTTGTGGGAGTCTGGCTCCCATATGACGGTGTGTAGTGGAAAGATGCTTCTGCTTCCTTTCCAGATAAACAGACAAACAGATTGCCTCAATTGCCTCTCTCCTCTGGGCAGCTCGTGCATCCTGTTTGCTGGGGAACGCTTAAGACTTTTCCTCCCCTGGGCCTCCAGACAGACAACTGCTTGTGCTGTGTTTCAAATGACAGCATTCCCTTAATTAATCAAGACCTCTGTCAAAAGTCAGGCTCATTTAAAAGAGTATTTAAGTCTTTAATTAAAGCTGATCATGAATTTCACTGATAACATTTCTAATGAAAATAAAAATGCACAGGGAAATAACTAAATGTCACTTCTTACTGATGCCTTTCCTCACATTGAAGAAAATAAACTTTAAATTGTCTTCTTTTTTGGTGTTCAATTGAAAAAGGAAAAATGACATATTTGTTCTTGATTTTTACTAAAACTATCAGGTCATTTACAATATATGATTGGCTGAAATTACTAGTAAATTACTAGTAAATTACTAGTAAAACTAAAGGCTAACTAAAGGCTAACAACAACAACAACAACAACAACAACAACAACAACAACAATAATAATAATAATAATAATAATAATAATTATAATAATTATAAGCAATAATTAATAAGCAGATGTTAATATTATTATTATTATTATTATTATTATTATTTTGCAATATTATTATCATCATTTAAAGGTATAATTAAATGGGAATAAATATATTTGAGTTGTTTGTGCATGTTTTGCTGACCACAGGAAAGCCATGTTTTTCAGTAATAGAAACACTGCTAAAAATGCAAAAGTGAAAGGAAAAAAACCTAATGGTTTAATAAAGAGAAAGACACATAATAAAACGATGCTAATGAATCAGTGATAATAATAATCCAGGACAAAATGAAGAATTGCTGGCAGGGAGGAACAAAGTCTTCTCTGGTTGGTGGAAAAAGGAAACCACCATGATTCCATCTCTGCTGCACAGAGCAAAATTTCCCTCTGAATTCTACAGCTTTAGATAAAAAAAGAGGACAACACAGTTTTGCAGATGAAACTGAGATAAACTGATTCTTTTTTTTTTTATCTCTTTCTGTGTGTGTGTCTATATGTTAGAGACTCAAACCTTTGCTTTTACTCAGTTGCCTTTATTTCTGTCTTGTCATTTGATTTCAGTGTGGAGGGGAATCGTTACATGAGTGATGGTACCCATCAGTGTAGTGCATGTGCTGTAAAACTGTCAGGCACTGAAAGATTGATTGACATGGTCAACCCTTCGATTACCACAGCGGAGCAGGCTTGGTCAGAGAGGAAAAGATGTAGAGCAAAAGAAATATACAGACAAAAAAGAAACTAAATGAAAGGAAACAGGTGCATCTAGAAGGTGGTGTTTAATTTTTCTTTCTTCTGTGAGCACAGATCAAATCTGGCACTGAACTTAAACCATAAAACAAACTTTGTTGGTTTTAAAGAGAGCGCAAAAAAAAAAAAAAAAAGAAAACACTGATGTAAAGACAGGCAGCGTTCCCCATGTAATTTCCAACAGCTGTTGATTCAAAGGGAAAAACTTTATTCAGTCCAGATGGTCTCAGTCAGTGGCAGAATGAGAGAGCTGACTTCATTGGCTTCAGCCATGTGTTTTTCCTCCTGACAGAAATTAAAATGGTCGTTCGTTTGTCACCGCTCACTACACAGCTTAAAATGTAGCAATGAAACGTTCCTTGGTGATAATGCACCATAATTACTCAAACGCCTGTTTTTTATCTGCAGCAGAGGGAGGACAGAAGGAACATTTTCCTCAGATGAGATTTAAAAACCCACAGAGCTCACTTGCAGCAAAAGATGGAGAACACACTCACAAATGCTGTTTTATTTGAGCGAAAGAACCATAAACCTTTTTGTTCAAAACCTTAAATGTAAGTGACTTTTCTTGAAAAAAAAACAGAAGCTGGAGAGGATGGTTTGACAGGAGCTTGTGCAGCTGGTGGATAAGCCTCAGTATCTCTGCCTCCAATCAGATGTAACAGGCTGTAAAAACATGGTGTAGCAAGTATCGAAGTGTGATAAATGTATTTATTTTAGCGGTCTGATGGGTATTGATCTCCTCAGTGACTCCTCTACAGGTTAACATTACTGCACCTTGGAAGGGAAGAGATTGGGCAACTTTAACAGCGTCACATCTCACACCTTACAAATGAGGTAAAAAAAACACGCTGTTGCGGGGGTGTGGAAAGGTTAACAGTGGCCTCTGACTGCCTGTTGAACATAAAATCAGTCATTTATCGGAAATATAAGTAAGAACATCTCAGCAGTCGCTGCTGCGGATATGAAAGACTCAAGCATGACCAAAGTTGAGTCACGGCAGTAAAAAACTGACACGGAAGGAAAAAAAAAAATATAGTATATATATATATATATATGTAGCCTATATTCACGTGATGTTTTTTCAAGATTGTGCTGTACATCCAAAGGCTGTTGTGAGTAAGTTGGAGAGATACAGGCATGCATATCTGAATAGCAGACGTGACCTGCGGTTGTTTGACTCAAACATTGACCACAAGAAGCTCTTCCCTGTAGCTGCTCAGTGAATCATGCGGGGAGACGTTTGATTGTAACTGGCCTAAACAAGGCTGCGGGCTCAGGTCAGTTATACTGCCTTGTGAGAATATCACAGGCAGTTGCTTTTTAGCTCAGTTCCTCTTCTGCGTTTTTTTCATCTCCCATCAACCTTCCCCACACTATGTGTGAAAATGGTGACATATGATTCATTGAGCCTTTTCTGCTCTTCCTGAAAATGTCAGTAGCTTAAAAGACCTAGAGAGAATTTGAACCAAAAACCTTTGCTCTAAGACAATCACTTGTTTATATGATAGTATCAACAATAAAACAAAGAAAACAAAGCAGGAGGAAAAAAAAGTTTAAATGGCAAATTAACTGGATTTTAATAAATTCAACAATACTTTTTGACTGTAAATTCATATAAGCTTAATTTTCTCTTAAACTGAACTAGGACAAAGAGAAGACTTGTTAAAATGTTTTTTTTTTCTGATTTACTTCATCAATAGATAATCTTTAAAAAAGCAGATGTTTGTTTGTTTCAGACTGCCCAAATAAGAAAAAAAAGTAGAAAACAACAATTACACAACCAAAACAAACAAACCAAAAAGGACAAAGACAAAGTCTTTTTTGAGCTTAAGTACACTACAGACGTTGCTTAGCAGCCACAGATTGTGAAACACTAAATGTGTGTGGTATCGCTCTCATTTTGGTCTAGAAGCACATGGTCTGATTGGGTAATCTGTATCTGCACTCAACTAACTACAACACTAAATTTACCCCCGATGTGCTGCAGAGCGCTTGTTAGAATAACGCTCGAATTATCAATGCGAGCTGAGTGCTCCTTGACTCATTATTAATATTAATAGGGAATTTCCAAGCTAAAGTCCATCATGATAAGTAATTATAATCACTTCTGATTAGTAATAGGTGTTTTGACTAGAGTTTCTCTGACAATGTGTATCAGTGTGAGGTAAAAGAGGGATGGCATCCTGATGGCATGGTGACTGTCAGGCCCTGCTCACCACAATGTTACACCTGACTGACCCCATGGACTGCAAACTGTGCTGTCTGACCTGAAGAACTCTTCAGTTCCCTGAATGTTAAACCACATCATACAGCAGAGTGTATTTTATTTCAACAATGAAAATATTTATCTGCACAAAGAATAAAATTGAAAAAAAGCAGTGAAAGAAGAAGAAAATCTGTGCATGATTTCTTTGACAAAGGAAGAAAATAGAAAAAGGAAGAATTCACATTGATGCAGACAGATGTATCTTTATTTAGTGAAAGCATCAGTGGAAGGTAAATTGTGAACTTTTCCTTTACTAGCCTGGCTTAAACTTTGTTAATTTTCTGTGGGGGAAAAGGAAAAAAAAACCTCTACTTACAGCTTTTATGATTTATTAATTTAAATTGTTTTACTCTTATTTATCTATACTATTCCATTATTTGTGGTCTTTTAATTTTTCTCTTTTTTTTTGCTCTTTCTTGTTCTTACATGTGTGTGTATTTGTGTGTGCGTTAGAACTCTTAACTGACTCAGTGAGACAAATAGGATAGAGAAAGGCTATCGACAGATGTACCACAAGCATTTGCATTTCAGGATATGTGTCAGCCCTTTAAGGGACAGTCCCCAGAACTCAAGTCTTACAACTTTTTGGTCCCGTTTAGCAGAGGCACATTGTATGGACATACTGTTGAGAAATGATTAAATTAATCTGACACCTTTTTCACAGATGAGATTAAGCGCTTTGTCTAAAAACGGACAATCTACAATCTAAAGTCTCAAAACTGCATTTTGTTACGCACATTTTTTCCAACATGTTACTCGATGTTATCTGTTTCCTCCTTCCAGTAATATTGCATCAGATTTCCAATATTCATGGTGTGTTTTTCCATCTTTCACAGATCAAGACTTCATGGGCTTTTTAGATGAAAAATTATCAATACAAGATGAAGCATCAGCAAAAAAGCCGTGACACATTGCCAACACACTCTTGTTCCCGGTGCCAGCATCAATAATTCAGCCACTAGCTCATAACTTTATTTTCAATGCATAATTGAGGCCAACCAATGATGGCTGCTCTTTCTTCAGCCATTTATATGCTGAGCAATTTTTAAACAATAACCAGAGCAGTCCATTAAGCTTTTAACATCTTTTCTTGCTCCCAATCCAGAAGATGTTGGAAAGTATGGCCTGTAGCCTTTTTCACTCTCTCTGCTTTTTGTACAATGATAAGAGTGGTGGGTGATTTCAGGTGAAGTTGTCTTTGCAGTTGTAGCTACTGTGAACATTATAAGAATTGTTGGAAAGCTGTGGTAAACAAAGGAAGACGTACAGACTGCTCATTCAAAATGATGTGGTCTGAAAAGGAAGGGGTCTTGGCTGAGGTGTGACTTTACTTGGATTCTAAATTTCTCGTATGAGTGTGTATTGTATGCATGTGTTGGTCTCACAATTGACCATTATTTTTTTTTATTTAATTTTATTACAGTTTGTAGATAATAAAGATGTCCATACATATAAATCTTTAGCATTGCAGAAATTTACTTTAAAGAGCACTTCTTCTATTCAGTGACACATTATATGACCCATACATTTCTTATTTGTTTGCACCACTGCTTAATATATATTGATTTACTATTTTAATTACATGTTAATCTCAAAACACAGGGGTGCCAGTGTTATGACTCTCTCATGTTGTTCTGGAAATTTCCTGTTTGCAAATATTTATTGAGGATGGCGTCCTAAGAGGGCTATACGAATGAATGGCAATCATTAAAAAGAGAATAGCTGTCTACAATATCTGCACAAGTGTCAATATCTGAAACACAGGTTGAAACAGCTTCCAATCAATTGCTGATCCTCTTTTTTTCTTCCTTAAAAAAGAACACCTAACAGGGGACATGCACAGATTTTATAAAACTGTTAATTTTTTCAGAATTTATCAATATTTTTCCTATTAAAAAGTACAACACCTATTCCATACATCTTTTTGTTTTGGATTTTATCTTAACATAACAAACCTTTTTCTATTATTATTGTTGGTTGTTTTTTTACAAACTGTTTAACTTTCCTAATTGACTTCATAACCTTAATTCATGTAGCCATGTAGGAAATTTCTTGATTTAAAATTTTCTTTAAGAAAAAATCTGGTTGAGGCTTTGAAAAAATGTACAATACAGAGGCAGGGTTAGCTTTGAGCAGTAGACTATCAAATCCAAAATCATGACATAAATCTCTACCATGCCCAGGATTATTATGTTATTTATTTGTTTTATCTTTACTGAAATTCCCCTCAGTCTTTCATGTTTTTATTAATCTTCATAATATTTAATAGAGCGCAAAACCATGCTTAACACATGTTACAGCAGTTATTTTAATCCATGACTCTCTCTTAAAGCTTTTTGAAAAAACAAAACAAAAAACAGGTATGAAGCCTGACTTTTCTTAAAGTAATTGTAATCTGGGGCCAGCAGGTCATAAATGAAATGGTCTTGAGTGTTTTAAAGCCCCATTACTGAACTTTGGCAGATTTTCACACTGTGGCATGTAACAAAGACTAATTAAGCATCCATCTTATATCCCAGCTCTTCTCTGAGCTCTCCTCAGCCAGATGAGTCAGTCAGATGTTCTTGCATTTCTTTGCTGAATCAGCCAAAGGTGGATGTGCAAAACGTCTAATGGGTTGATGTCCAGTTGCTTGTGTGTGACGTAGTGCTATAAAGCAAAACAAAGCTGTCACGTGATGCTCTGGTAGATGTAGATGCTCTACATTTGTTGACTATGCTCTATAGTAGTATAGATATAGTAGTAGTGTAGATTTACAGAACTAATACACCAGAGGGAGTTTCTCAGTTTATACAGATAATTAAGTCGAAGAGCTTTATAATGAGGGGCAAGGATGGGGTGGAAAGGGAGGCTTGTTTTGTCTCTGTGTGGGCTTATCTCATACAGGTTTTAAAATAGTTGATCAAAAATAATTAGGTAGGAGAATATGGAGGAAGATTGACTTATTTCTTTCTTTTCTTTCTTGCTCACACAGGGCCACACGTGAACTATGTACACACATACAGTGCCAGTCACCTTTTATCAAGACATGAAAATTTAGTCATTTAGAAATCTAAGATAGAAAAGTTCAAATGTACAGTAAAATTTCAGCAGTGTTTTATCTGCACATGAGAATCATATCTGAGTTACTATCAGAGATACATATCTTACTTATTTATCTATTACCATAGTTGAATAACTTTATATTCTAGTTTTGACTGTAACTGCAGACTTTTTGGCCATCCATGCCCACTAAACTTCTATAAGGATCAAATACAGCAATGAACCATAAAGGTTTTTTTGCATTCTTCTCTTTTAGCTTTGCTCCCGCTTGCACTCTTGGTTCTTTTACTTTAATTTGAGATCCATCCATCACAAAGATATATTGAAACTCAGAGCGCATTAGGGTGATTGGGTGGCTGAAAAATTAAATGGAAACAATGAAGTTTTTGCTGAAAGCTGTAAATTTGCACAAGTAAATAACAGCATTTTGATCCTATTTAACTTAAATAAAATGGACCACCTGAAATGAGAGCGTGCAAGAGTGTGTGTTGGAAAATAATCTATGCACAATGTACTGTTTGCTTGGTTTGTTCCTGAGATCAAGGTGGCTGGTTTAATTGAGCCTGTACTGGACCCAGAGCTGGGAGAGCAAGCAGAGGAGCATCGATAAACTATGAAATGGTTCCAATATGAGCAGTCGATGAGGCTTTGTGAGCAGGTCCCTTGGGGTTTTGATTTTCCTCTCAAACAACAATCCAGGATCTCTGCTCTTCAAAGGCAAACTCCATCTTTGCTGTTATTGTTGTTGCTTTCCCCATGTTTGACTGATGTCACTGAGGTCGATTTCATCCATGTCCATAAAGGCTCTCCCACACTTGAATCACCCGGGAGACAGCTTCTGTTGGTCTCTGCAATGGTAACAACAACCAATAAAGGTCAATCTCCCATGGTAATGGCCAATTGGGTTTGTTCCCATTATTGGCCCTCTGAGTTGTGGTCAACAGATGGAGAGCTGGCATCACTGAACCAAGTTACACTCCAACCTTAAGAAGACTAAACTCTGTTTCCAAGCACTGCTGTGTGACTCTATTCTTTCTCTCCCTCAGCTTGCGGTGGCCCGCGTATCACTCCATCATGCATAGTTCCTGTATAGGGAGAAGGATCACAGTAAAGTCTCAGAGTGCTGCCAGTGAGGGCTAACCGTCTAACCATTTCAGCTAATTGCCTCATTAATGATTCACTGGTGTTAGGCTGCTCTAGCACTTCCCTGTGGGGAGCAAATTGTTCTGATTGGTTTGCCTCTGTCAATTATTGATGAGGCAGTGAGCTGAAGTGCTAACACCTGGCTTTGGAGGTCCAAATGGCCATGCATTCCTATCACACACTCTGTTATCGTACACCCTGGGACCACATTTTGTCTTGAAGATTTGGAGTCTTGGCGGTTGTTGTCCTCTGAGAGTAGATGTAACATGCACTGGTGTGATGCCTGTGAAGATGTTAACTAACAGAACATGGCACAGTGTTGTGTAAAAAGGTAGACAGGAAATAAAATACAAAAATGTGAAACATGAAGTGATTTGTGGATGAACAGTGGACAGCCAATATGGTTACGTGTGATCCGTAAATTGGTATCAATCAGCTATCCTCAGTCCAACAACTGTCTCTTTGTGATATATTTGAGGATGCTTTTGAGCACTGGACATTCTCATGGTCCCCGCATGCCTATTTCTTCAAATTCAGTCAACTGGAACAACAACAAAAAAAAAACACAACAAAAATCACCTAGTACATACTTGTGATACTGGCAAGTGTCCAGCTTCTACAAACAAGTGCAGTTACCATTTGCTATAGGAATGTAATTTCTATGCCAGGATAATCTCACCAGAAATCATGTAGTACATGCATTTGCCCATTTGTTTTCTGTTGAGCAGTGCTGACATGACATTACAGAAATTGCAAGGTATGACTTGAACATGCGTAAAACCTAACAAATGGAGATTTTTATAACTGCCTTACCATGCACTTTTATAGGCATAACCATTCACATAAATTCTGTCCCTATTCCAATCTATCCACTTTAATTCTATACCCTAAAATGTTGGAGGTTGAGAGCACAGCAGAAGAATAAGGAATCTTAAATGGAAATGTTAATGACTGTTGAAAACATTGTACAGAAGAGGTATTGAACTAGCAATCTTCAGCATAAAAGGATCACTGTTTCACATTGGTCCATGGATCAGCAACATGTGGAAAGTAGATGTCATCTGAAAGGACAAAATATGGAGATGTAAGTCATCAACATGCTAACAAATTTAAATTTTAACCTAATCTGTGTATGTAGCTAACAAAGTAAAACTCATTATACAAGCATTTAGTTTCTAATCTTTACTGTGGACCAATGTAGCTATTTCTGAGTCCTTCATAACACTGGGTTGCTCTTGCACTGAATGTGCGACTCAATTAATTGAACTTTCACATATTTTTACACCACAAGTCCAAATTCTCATGTAGTGATGAATTGATTTGCGACTAATAAGATCTTGGTGCAGCAAGCAAATCTATGCTTATTACAACACAGTTTCAATTGTGTTGTCCAGTACAGTTAATTACAAGTTAAATTCAGCCCAATCCAGTTATAATCCAGATCAGTCCAACTCACAGTAATTCAATTATAATCAAATTAAAGTCATTGTTTATTTTTCATGTATCTAACCATTATTCAACAAGGAAAAGTGACTCATTGAGATTAAAAGTGTATTTTACAAGCCTTGGTCAAGACAGCAGCAGCACAAAGAACAAGAGAATTACAACTATTGACAGCACACTAAAGACATACACATAACATTGTGGGCAAATCACATACATAAAACATGGAGTAAAACACTATCAAAGCTACAATAATAGAGTATTAGGGCCACTGAAGAAGAAAAATAGAATTCTGAGATTCAAGTCAGAATTCTCAGATTAAAGTCAGAATTCTCAGAATTCTATTTTTTTTTCTTCAGTTGCCCTAATATACTCTTCTGTACAAAGTATCAAGAGATCTAAAACAATATTCTCATATTTGAATAAATCCATGTCAAAACAATTGTGTTCACATATTGTAAAGCCAAATCATAAAAAAATGAATAAATAAAAATTGCTAAAAAGCTAAGGAAACCAACAGATTGCATCAAATTTTCTCTTCAATTAGCACGCATGGGACAGTGGGGGACAGTGGAGAGGAATAATTTATTTTTAACAGGAAAAAAAAACCTTTGGAGCCAGAGTACCCCAAAAACAAGCAAAGTCCATATAGAAAGGCTCTACTTAAGATTTGAACCAAGAACCTTCTTGCTGTGAGAAAAGTGTGCTAACCACCTAACCACTGCACAGACTTAATAAACAATCAAGACCCCAAAAATTGACATAACATCCAGGTAAATTGAGTGTATACAACTCTGAAAACATACAAGTTTATAACTTCATATTTTGCAGGCATGCAAGGTGCTGTAACAGTATGTAGTGCAATGTCAATAGTTCCTTTGTTTATGGTGATTTATAATGGGTGCAGGCAGCACCTTTACAGTGGGGTCATGTAATTGGATCTCCAGTAGATAGTAGCTGAATTCTTCTGTAGTCTTTGTGTCTAATGGCCCACCCACAAAGCGCTCCTCCTTGCAACATGAATCATTCTCACAGTGCACAGGACACAGGAGGAACTCAACAAACTTGTACAGTTAAACGCACAAACAAGAATAAAAAGCAGTATTTTTGTACTATACTGGGATAAACCACTAACATATTAAACATCATTGAGCAGACATTAAGTAGACACACTTTGTGAATTTGTTCATCTCCCCTTGGCCTTAATTGAAGCTGATTATAGAGTCACCCTCCATGCCGACGCCACTGTCACTCTGAATATCGGCCAAGTGGGCATGCAGTGTACACTCACAGGGTGGTCACTCTGTCTTTGTTTTTAAACTGGCACCAGTGACAGCAGAGCCCACCCCACTCTCCAAATACAGTGATTGTGACTCACTGTGTGTCACTATAAACTCTGGACAAGGATACTGAGTTTAGACAAGGTCCCACATAGCCTGGAATGTGCAGTTCACTCAGTCTCGTGGAGCACTTTATGAGTGTGTTTGTGTGCGCATACCTGGTACAAACTTAAGTGCTTGAGAAAATTGTGGTCTGAGTCACACTTAATGACTTTTTTTTCTTTTTTTGTCCTTCCCCATCCTCTTCTCTTCCCTCTCTCTTCCTCTTTCTGTTAACAGATAACCCGACGACTGAGCAGCAACGGTATCAGTGGCTGACCAATCGCACGAAGACACCTACAAAGCACAAGATTCAAAATGAAGAACAAGAGACAAGATCTGCTAGAATCCCTCAAAATCCCTACAGTGAAATTCTTGAAAGCCTCTTATTACTCAAGTTTCCTTCCTTGGTATTTTACCTCCAGCTTTTTTCTACAAAACACGAGAAAAGAAGAAAAAATACACAAAAACAGACTCATAATCATGAGATGATTGACAATGCCTGATAAATACATGGGAAAGACAATTTTGTCTTCAGTTGGAAGAACAATTGTGCATGCTTATGTAAATAGGTCACCATAAAACCCTATAATTCCTAACATAGGAAACATACCAACTTGCTGTCATCAAATTCATAAATCATTATTGTGGATAGAGAACTTGTGGTTCGATATTTTCCATATGAAATTAGTATTCTTCTTAACAGTTCAGGGTCCATGGCAATATCATTTCAATCATAATTTCTGTAGTCTTTGGAGTTATTTGAACTGTAAAAATTATTGTAAAATTATCCTTCTCTTTATGTAACAGTCTAGTCTTCCTCTCCAATATCCACACTAGTTCATGTAAATAGATGTGAATGAAGACAACAGCATGGACCAGACAATAGGGTTTATTTACCACCCCATTATACCACCAATCTCAGTATGTGGATATTCCAGACAACCTTTTGAAAAATTAAAAAAACTGCAACTTTTTTTCTCATATCTTAAGATATTGTCCCAGGTATCTGGACATTTTCCCTGTATATTTGAATAGATGCATAAAGGCATTAGCTATAGGTATTGGTATCATTTGACCACCCTACAGGGATTATACGGCAGCAATTCCTTTGGTTTCATCACTCAGTTCCACTGGGAAAAAGTCAAACTGAATAGGAAAATCTTAGCACCTTTAAGATTTACTTTTAACATATCATATATGATTTTACATTACTATTTAAATTGTCTCCCAAATATACAAGTGTTTCCTATTGCAATAACTGTCCCCACCCCTCTCAGTGCCGATGTATTAACTGATGTGGTAAAGCTGCTTGTCGGTCTAAGAGGAACATGTTTTTTTTCTTTGCATGGTTTGAAACCGTGCTTCAGTCCTTAGCCTACACATGGGGGGGGGGGGATCCACCTCACTGACTGTGATGTAGATATGAGGACTCTGACCTTCGTCTTCCATGGACTATGAAGATAACCAAATGGACTGACAGATAAGACGCCCAACCAATGAACGGACGACTTCAAAGATTAGATCCTCACCGGTGAAGACAGTAAACCTTTGCATGGACAACAGGGAAAATTCTAGCTTGTTAAACACCTCTTCTCCGACATCATGCATCCTCTACCTCTCAACACGTGCTGTGTATCAAGAAGTCGGTGTCTTATCAGTGGCTCCCTCTGTTATCCCCACAGTCCACTTTTTTGCTGCATGTCTGTTAGGAGCCTCATTAGAGTTCAGTGTTGAATGCTACATGGCAAGGGGGAAAACATAACAAATGCTCACTTTGAAACAAATACACTCACTGCTTGTTGCTGTATATATATGTACAGTATGACCAGTATGTATAGTCTCAGATGCTGTACTCTGCATGTTAACTTGTAGATGGAACATGGCAAGTATTCATATATAAAGACAAGCAGGTAGTCATTCGACTCTAAACTAAAGCAAAATCTTTGTCAACTTTACATCAGCTTACTTTGATTTCTGAAAATGTAGCATGATAGAAACAGATATATGTCTCTCGTTGCTATTGTGAAAGCCCATCTGCCAAACGGCAGTGCTGACAAGGTTCAAACACTTTGAAGGGACCCATACCCTTCCTTCTGATGTCAGACTGAACCTGGCTACAGCAAGCATGGGGAAAAGAAGAGAAGAGGGAAGGCAAACTGGGGTGCTCCAATTAAGTGGCAGTGCACAAAGTGGCATGGGGCGTCCCGCCAGCAACTGTCTATTCATCCTGTGTCAAAGGGATTTGCACATCTCAATGAATCGACGCACTGACAGGGAAGTCCAAGAACAGAGCAGAGGAGAGCAGGAGCAGAATGAATGGAGAGAGAAAAGGAGTATTTTTGAGAAAAACTTACTGAGCCAATGTTGGAAGTATTTTACTGGTCTGACCAGCTATAGTACGTGATATTTTCTTTTCTGCCCTCCTTGGAGAGCTCAGTAACCCATCGGCCTCAAACTGTTACACCTTCATGCAGCTCTCAGGGCTGTCATGACCTCACGTCCTGTCTGAGGTTAACTTTGTGCTAATGAGCAGGACCCTCCACTCGACCAGATGTTCAGCCTTGTGGTTAAATACCTGTTACCCTCTGTGATCCTTCAATGCCTGCCCACTGCATCTGCACTCTTACTGGATACAGCAACAGAATAACTTCACCAAGTTGAAAAATGATGTTAAGTGGAGAGAGAAAATTCCCCATACAATATGGAGTAAGTGTGTTTCCTATAAGATGTGCAAAATAATAAAAGCCTATTAAAAATCGTATTAGTACACATAGGTACACACACACACAAAGTTATTTTAGTGGTATATATGTGGTTACCTGCTTTAGATGCCCAACTGTGCAGCTAAAATCTTCTTAAATCAAATTTTGCACACATGAAGGTATTTACAGTCAACACGTAAACAAACTTAAAATTAGGACTTATGACTTAACAGTGATTAGTTAAAGAAGATTTGAAATACAGAAAGGATGAATATGCCACTCAAATATGTCATAATAAATAAGACACCAGGCAAAAGCATCTTTGAGACTCAAGCCTTTTCACTCACTTAGATGTGAAACAAAACCCCATATCTGCACAGATTATGCAATGTGTGACAGGTTGATTTGCTTTTCTGTTTTGTTTGAGTGCAGTGCTGAAGTACAGCATGAAGTACTATGTTGCTCAGCCTTGACAGTCAGTCAGAAACTGAGCGTTTTATCTGGCAATAATCCTGACTGGGATCAAAATATGTGTAGCTGTTCACCTTTTATATGCAGAATGGGTGTGGGTACACACAAATACATAGAAGCCCATCCCAGGTCTTTTCCTGTGACACACACACATACACACAAGCACACCACACAAATCTAAACAGCAAGGCTGTATGTAAACAGATCGCCGACATAATGGGATTGTTCGGTGTGCAAACAATAAGCTGTTAGCGTAATCACAGGTCAAAGATATATTACCCAGAGGGCCACACTGTATGTATATTAACATGATGGATATGTGGGAGGGAGGAGAGGGGCAGGGATACAAGGGATATAGAGCCCTACTGATTCAGATTTACCCCCTATTGGGCTCCGCTGCTGCCTTTCTCTCCTTCTCCCTCCCTACTTAGGCCTTACTTAATCAGCCTTCCATCTTCTCCACTTGCTTCTTCCCTGATTTATCCAGCTCTTTCTGAAACACTGGGTTCCTCCCTTTCTTTACCATGTTTTTCTTCTACCACCACATTCACGTCTTTACCTGTGTTTTTTTCATTTCCTCATCCCTCTCCCATTTTATTTTGTTCCTGGGCAGATATAATCTCCTTCAGCAAAGCCATCAATCCATCTCTGTAGTCAGTGGGGTACCAGGATAAAGTAGCTCCACAATCCTGTTTTTGGATTAAGCAAAGAGAGGGATGAGTGATATTGGGCTATTTGAGTTACTTTACTCATGTCTAATATATAAACAAGAGCACGAAAAGAGAAAGGCAGAGACAAGGAGACAGTATTTTGTGGTGTCATGTTCGAGAAATCATTTATACTTTTATGAACAGAGCGGTTTTGTGGTTAAAAGAAGCAGAGCATCACTTAACCATGTTGAAAATACTGTGCTTGAGTGTCTTGGTGAGCAGCAGCAAACAAGCGTAGTGTCAGTCAGGATAAATCGTACATAGCTTACTCTATAAGCTCACAGCTTATTAACTTATCTCCACTTTATTTGATTATCATCTAGCCCATTCTCTCAGTTGGTTAATAAGTCCATGTCCTCACGACAAAACACTCCATTAGTGTCATTACTGGCTAACTTGTGTCCACTCTGTGTGTCTTCGAACCACTGGAGCTGACACACATTGGAGCCAAGAGACAGAGTAAACATGGAGGCAGAGCATTGGAGAGAAAACAAATCTGTAAGGCAGTTAAAGCTCTAGTCAAGAGTCTGCCACATTGATGGCTCGGTTAAGATATGGTTAAAGGCTCTTGTATGAGGAACCGATACAAAATCAGCAGCACTGAGATCGAAAAGTGGCCAGTAGTATCCCCGTCAAGAATCACGTGCCAAATTGCCATACAGCAGCATGTCACTGGTATTCAACTCACACAAATCACTTTCCACTAGCAGTAACTCAACAGGGACTAAACATTTGGTTGTTATTATAAGAATTCAAATTCAGTGCAAAAAGAGAAGTTAAATTGTCATACATAGATTAGATAGCTCATGCTGTTTATTACATGGCTCTAGTCCTTTGGTATTGTTTAAGCTAACTGGTAACGGTGGTTACACTAACATTAGCTTTGAAGAGTTCTGAAAAGCTATTTATTTTCTTAACCATGGTTTAATTTAAAAGGTCCTACAAGAGCATGTTTTCAAATAACGGAAAGCCAAAAATGTCAGTTCTTAAATTCTTTGACTTTAAGTGCATCTGTTTGCAGATCTATTTGAGGGGGAGTGGTATCCTGGTGGTTACAGAGGTGGGCTTAGATCTGGAAAACATGGGTTCAAGTCCCCAGAGTGCCACTTTTTACATGCAGAAAAGCACCAAAATAACCCTTTGGTCTGTGAATTTTCTCGATTCTAAATCAAGGTACATTAAAGTCTGCAGAAACCTGATTCCTGGCCAGATATGAATATATGACCACTGATTCTTCATTAGGTTGCAAGACTCCCTCATGGTCCTTCACTGGGCAGCGACAGCCATTTTAAATGTTTTACTGTTAGTTGTCATAACTATATAGAAGACTGACATATTTGCATCACCCTTATTTACTGTTTACTGCAGTACTTGTATAGAAATTGGTATTAAGTTTCCATGCATTTTGAATTAGTATCAACTGAAACCAGAGACATTTTGCAACAAGCATCTGGAAACCATCACTGCTACCACATGTTATTGTATTTTTGCATCGGCTTCATTTTTGGTACCAAATGACTACGTCCATATTTTATATACTATAAGGTTTGAGAATCAATTGATTAAATGTTTAATGACTATCTAAGAAATTATTGTGAAACAACAGTATTTCTATGCTGATGAACAATGGCACTTTTATTGAAAGAAAAAAAAATTATAGGAGTTCATATTTGAGGCAAGAAGGAAGCACTTTGCAGCGACTTCTTCCATTTTACTCCTGCACTATAGAAACACATGGCATCTTACACAACCGGACTCTCCTCCTTCTCATATACAAGTCCACAGACACACAAGCACATTCTATGACTGTCAGTATATTTCTCATTCAGTGATTAGCAGTGACCTCAAGCTACACTTGGCTGGGGTAACAGGAGTGGAGTCAAAGGTGAAAGGATTACAATGAAGCAACCCTTGTCAACTGCTCTGCTTTAATCCTGACCTCCCCTGACTTATAAAAAAAATCATTCACATGTGCAGACTCAATATATTATAGGTACAGTACAAAATTGCTCAGATAAATAAAACTCATTTGGGTATTCAAGCTAAAAGATAACATCAAAAGTGATCTTGTAGAGATTGAATGGATGAGAGTTGTTCTTATAGCCAGACTGCAGCAAAGACAAAGCAGACCGCCTTATGTCACAGAACTAATGACAGTGATAAATAATAGAGCTTTTAAAACCCTTACCCCCACCTCATCTTGTCTTGCACATACGCTTGAGCTCTAGGTGGGCAGTTAGCCACCAAGCCCCTCGCTGAGATGAGATGGGCTCCCAAGAAGATTGGGGGATGGAAGCAGGGGTAGAAAGAATCGGATTAACCAAAATACCTCAATTGGAAGAAATACTCTGGGCTGACCTTAGCGTAATACCATTGACAAATGCTGTAAGCCAAATCTTTAGCAACTGATTAGGTAATGTAAGAAATAACAACTTTAACTGTGATAAAATCACTTAAACCTGTACATCCAAGTTTTATGTAAATGTTTAAAAATGAGTAGTGACTTCTACAAATACCCTAGTTGATACTGAAGAAACAAATAAATAGGGAGGTAATAAATTGCCAGAAGTTGTGGACAGGTGGCATTTCAGTCTGCACCGTTTAACTGTGCAGTCTGGTTTCTGACAGCTTGATTTAGACTCCTGCACCTGAGCCAGAAAACAGAGAAAATTAACAGCAAGAAAAAAGCAGCTTAACTGGATTCCAATTTCCTTCCTTTGAAACACAATTGATGTAGCTAATGCACATACAAAACTAAGAATGGACTTTTCAGTAGCTGCAACAAGCTTACTGTGATCATGCAAAGACTGTGCACTCTAAAAGAGGGTCAAATATGCAGGATATGTTAGAATTTGACAGCACTTATTTAATTTACCCTGTCTCTGCCATCTGAGTCCAAGCTTGTTTTGAAGAAACATTTGGGTTTGCCTTCAGGGTGCAAAATTGAGATTACAGTGGCTCAAACTCTTCTTTCTTGGATGCATGCTGTTCTGCCTGCTGTGAACAGAGTGTAATCCTTCAGTTTGAGAGAAGTGAAAAGTTTGTGGAGTCCAGAAAGTTATGAATACATCCCTTTTGGACCCCCTACAGAGCAGACAGTGGGAGACAGCAGGGGATCACCATATGCTATCAAAGTATTGTTTAAAGCTCCCATCTTTTGTCCACTAATCATACAACATCATCACATATACCTGACAAAAATAGAGGAAACACAACCATGCAGCTCAATGTACAAACAAAGAAATAAACAACAGACATTTCTTGAAAAGAAAAAAAAGAAGCTCCAAGACACGTTGGCTTTGAGCTGTAAAGGGCCGTAACTTTGTTTCAACTGTGGATGCGCCCCAGTGGCCGGGGTCAACTCATCATTTTGGTTTTACATGCTTTTAAAATACTGCTGCTGGTGAACAATTAAAAGTTTATGATTCCTATCACAACGAGGCCCTTCACTGTTACCAGAGGTTAATTTGTGCTCGCCCCTCATTTCAATTGTACTGCAGTAAATGTCCACATTATTTCCCACATGGGCCTGAATGAGGGATTTGATTATCAAAAGGTAGACCTTGGTTGGCTGTGTTATTGTCAGAGGGGTCATAAGCTGTGGTAACAGCTTCTTGGGTCTTATTGCTATGGCGATCAGCCCCTTGCCACTTGGCCTTTCCTGACCCCAGTCAGAGATAAGCTTTATGGGAAAGCACATTAACATGCTCTGGCAGTCACCTCCCTCCTTTATCAAAGGCAGTTCTGTGAAATCAAGTGTTTATGGACCCCCAGTGAGGGTATGGTGCTGCTGATTGCCTATATTAGAGGCTGACTGTAAATGAGCTTGAGGTGGACAAAGGACTTGTAGTACTGGTGAGAATTGTGATACTGATGTTCTTTTGCTAAATGAGCAATATATTGAATGACTGCAACATCCCTTGAGCAAGCTACTAGACCCCTGATTACAGATATTGTTTGCAGTCCAAACATCTTAATTTCTCCTATTCTTCCTAAAAGGAAACTGACCCTTCCATAAGCCTACATAAAACTTCCTTATAAATGCAATGTAATATAATAATTTGAAGTTATTCTGTTTGCATTGTGGTATCCTGTAAGTGACAGAATCCTCTTCTACTGTCTTCTCCTTTGTGTTTCACTAATTTTTATTGGCTAAAATGTCCAGTGGATGTGTTTTTTATTTCCATACACGTGCATTCGTTTTGATATGAGCATTTTACTGTGGCTATGTGGCTTAAAAGATACATAGCGTCAGTAGAGTTTTTGCTTACAGCCTGATCAATAACGTATGATCCTCTCAGCATGTCTGCAATGATGGATGGTGATAGCCCCTTGTCTTTGTACACAACAGGGGGGCCCAAATGTTGTCACTGGACAGATAGGGGGAGCAGGAAAGAGAAAGATGTAGCCACAGCTTAATGTCCTTCTCTGGCGCTGTGCATGCTCTTTCCTATTTGCTTTTCCCTTCACGGCACGGTTAACATGGTAAATTAACCTTTCCAAGCCCCCCTTGTGCTCAGAGACTGGTGTGCAATAGAGACAAAGGAAAAAAATTAGATCTGTGTTATGCAATGCGGCGGTGTTGGTCAGAGACATAGCCTGTTACAGAATTGAGCTATTCCTTTTTCAGTAATAGGGGATAAAACAACACACTTTGTTCAGTCAAGCAAACATTCTATTTTATGTGCATGCCATGCTCTGTGAATCCGTAGGAGGCTGCTTTTTGTTTTCCATCCTTAAAATGTAAATTGAAACTCATGAAAGAAAATGTATTGTAGATCCTTCTCTTCTTAGTTCACACCTGTAAATAGGATGTAAATACCAAACAGCTATGCATGCTAAATATACAAGCAATTTGTTCAGGTACTTTTGTAATCCAGACTTCTCATATGGCATGTAATGACAAAAGAAAAAAAAAAGCGAACATTGAAAAACATAATAAATTGTGAACAAGGATATGGTTTGTAAACAACTTCAAAATGAAAAAAAAAGTCTGTCTTTGCTGTTAATGTTTTCTTACTGATAACTAATGCATTGGCCTGCCATTTACTACAGTGCTCTGCTCATGTTACTTGTTATGTTTTTTATGTTCCATAAGGTAGGGCTGAGGCAAAACATGACTATAAATCACTGGTTGGTGGAATAGTTGAGAAGGGGAATAAGAAGATGGTGAGAAGGCTGGCAGCTGGCGGTCTGACCATACAGTTTGCAGTTCTTTCATTGCCACTGCACGCACACATGCCTACAAGTAATAATAATGACATATTCTGGGTGTGAAACACAACAGATATGTTGTTCTAAAACCATTTAGCCAAAAAAGGGGTAAAAAGCTGTCTGGCATTTAAGTTATCTCACCCCAAAAAAAAAGAAATAAAAAAAAAAGTCAAACCACCAGCTTTAAGGTGTGCCATTTTAAAAAGGCACACATTTGTTTCTGATTAATTATTGCAGCCTTTAAAATCAGAGCAACGAGAAATTTTGACTCATCCCAAACTTTCCAAAATCATGACTCACGAGGGAAAGGAATTTATTAAATGTTTTTTAGTTTGTTTTAATTTCTAATAAAATGTCCATTGACAAATTATAATCTAAATGCCAAATTTGCCTCTGCCCTAGCAGCTCTAATGTAACATTTTATGGAAACAGCAATGGAGGAAATGAGAAGAATTTGTTTTAATTTTGTTTATTTCTAAGAGTGTTTATTTTCAGCCATGTTAAAACCGTGTTATATCCCAAGGCGCTCATGGTAGATGGAAGTGTCTAATTTTTAACCTGTGCTAAAGATATTTTAAATTTAATAAATAAATATTGTAACAAGAAAATGTGTCAAGTTGTGTTGAGTTCTGGACTGTCTCTTTACCCTGCAAAAACAATGACAACATCCAGACTTTAAGGATAAAATGACTGCGGAAAAGAGAAACTAAAGAGAGTGAAAAGGCTCCCCTAGAAAGTAGATTTGGTGACATTGGCATCCTGATAAATGCTCTCGTCAGTAAGGCAGTGTGAATCCTATCTTTTTTTTTTTTCAGTTCAATGTTCAATGAAATATCAAGAAAGTATAGTGTTAGACACAATGACTCCTTAGTCAAGCTGTCTATGGTAGAGGAGAGATTAAGTTTAACTTAACTTTGGCCTTGATGAAACACATCCACACTGATCGTTATATCTGACTTTTGCTGCTAAACCATCACATATTACATCAGATAGATTATTACTTTTTGGGATGTTTGTAATGTTTTTACAAGCATTACCCTTCCCTGCTACTAAAGGCATGTCTAATAGTTCTGTGAAGGTTATCAGAATCAGTCTTAAATTAATTGAAGTCACTCACACAGAGCGAGGAGAGTTTGCGTTTTGCGCGTTTCAACAAATTGTTTACAAGAGGACACATTCAATTAGTTATTTCATTATCGCCCTAGGTGTAATCAATTGACAACGCCGATAACAAAGCCACATCAATTTGTGAGCCGACTCCAGCACATTTCTCTAAATGACTGAGGAGCACTTCTATTTCAGGTCCTCATGAGTCTTTGTTTGGTGTGACAGTTTAGCAGACACCAATATAATGCACTATCTTATGCTATTAGAATTATTTGGCAACAGATTTTACATGTAGACTGTTCTGCAGCGAGCGTGGCCCTGTCTAAGCTCCCATTTCCCCTTGAGTGATGTATGGCAAAGAAAGAAAAAAAGTGCCGGCTTTCCCTCTGTCATTCTTCTCGCTCTCCTCCTGTAGCATAGATAAACAATACGAGTGACAGTCTCTCATCACTCAAGAGGCTGAATCTCTGGCCCTGACCCGATAACATCAAGTGTGTGTGTCACCTGTCAAGTGGCTTCTGTCACACTTCAGTGGGAACTCAAAAACAAGACTCCCTGTGTGTGTGTTAGAGAGAGAGAGAGAGAGAAAGAGAGAGAGAGAGAGAGAGAGAGAGAGAGAGAACAAGAGAGAAAGAGAGAAAGAGACAGCGGGTGCGTGAAGTCAAATGGGGGGATGGGGCCGTGGGTTTAAGAGAGTCTGTTGGCATGCAAGCGCAGGCCTCTTTAGGCATGAGTGGAGTTGAGAGTGCCGAAGAACTGAGGTGGGAGGGGGGATTGGTGCTTGTGAAGGTAAGCCTGGAAACTGGGAAAGAAAAAAAAGGGGGGGTTGGGGGGGTAACAACCCAAATGAGAAGGACTTGTGCAGACACTGTGAAACTATCTCATTTTGTAAGCTCCGCTAGTCTCATTCTCATGTTTGAAACGGGCAGAGTGATCTGGGAACGCAATTATTTTCACCTATAAAAGGCAACATATGCCAAGATCATAAAAGTTCTTATTGGACAGTAATTTATTAAAGCAAGTCATAGAAATGGAGAGAGGTAGGGCACAAGCTATAATCTGGAGGTGTCGTTCTGCTTCTCATTAAGGGCCGGTGTCAGTGAAATTCAATACTGCAGGTGCCTGACAGCTGAGGGATAGATGAGCTAAACAGAAAGATGCCCTCTCTTTATAAGATCCTGAGGAAATGGGGGCATTTACTGTGGGGCACATTATAACAAAATTCCATTCTTTAATAATTTTCCTTCTTTCACTGTAATCTTAGATTATCTGTGAATGTATAATTAAGTGTTCTAAATGTCTTTTCACCTGGTGCACAACTCTAGATGTATTTTCCCGCTTTTCTAATGTATTAGCTGTGGAGCTTTGGGAGTGACAATAATCAAAACAATTCCAGCAACAAACAGCTGCTACTAAGCAAAACTGGCATCCTCTTAAATGGATGAGTGATCAGAAGCAGTGTGTTTCCTCCCATACCGCAAATGTTTAAATCATTGTTGAGCTCTGAATGAGCAGTAATAAACCATCATTGTGATCCTCACAATACTGAATGATGTGGATTAGCCAGTGGGGAGCAGATTGTATTGAGGAACGTATCTGCATCTTCTCATTATCTAATACACCAACATAGGGGGATATGATTCTACTATGGCACATTTTTATCCAGAACAATAGAAGCGTATATACCTCTGTTCATTTGTTGCGCAAAATGAACGAGGCGGATATATTCTATTGTCTGGGGTTATTGTAATGGTAAAATACAGTTTTTGTTAATGTAAACGATTGTAAATGACTCTTCTTTCACACAAGAGCGAGGTTTTTGTATCCTTTATAGAGATGAATGCCATCACAAATTAGGCTGGACAAAACAAAAGCAGAACAGAGAGAAAACAGGCAATTGTGGTAGACAGAGGGAGGATTTTGGGTAGGTCTATTGTGTAATGTCTGGCACACATGCTTGCATGTTTGTTGTCATCTCTCGCACTGACAACCACGTTCTGACAACAGTCACGCTCAATGCAAACAGAGGAATACGCACAGAGAAATAAATCAGGTCTGAAAAGAGGACAGGAAAATCAGTCCACTCCATACAATCAATACTCTTTATATGTCTGAAAACCGCATACAGAAACAAGGTATCTTTAGATAACCCTTGATATTTCACCTGGTGACCGTTCATCTTCATTAAATCATCAAAAATGCTAATTTCTTTTTCCTTGTTAGTTTATCTTGATTTTACGTTTCGCTATAAGAGCTCCAGTTATCTTAATACATGTACAGAGGCTTTATGGTCATATGATGACCAGATTTTACCAGAGACAGATGATGATCTGTAAAAATGCAGCAACACAAACACTTAAAGTAAAGATGTAACGAGCTACAACGACAGCTAAATCAATTTCAAACATAAGTAACCCATCTGCATTGCAACCGCTACTCTTCACCTGTTATGACAATCTTAACAGACACTGTGCACTGAGGAAGCAGCCAATCAGTAAAAGTTACATGATTATGCCAAACTCTGGATGTATATCAATAGGATGTTGAAATACATTTGCTTTTGGCAACTTCTAACTCTACATTTTCCCATAACCTCTGTGTTCTGTTCAATCCTGTATCGATGTAAACTTGGTCAAGGTTAGACAGGCCAGTTGGTCAGCCTGTCGAACATGTCCACATCATGTCTGCAGGACTGTCCAGAGAACACAGAGAGCTCTAATCCCTTGTTTGCATTGGAATCAATTTCCTATTGATCTCAGGCTAATTATATAATCATACTTGTATTAATAACAAATGGGATTGATTTCTAGAAAGTCTTTTGTTGTGTAAAAGTGAAGCAGCTGGAAGGTAAACACATAGAGTCTCCAACTGTCTGTCTTTTGGGCTAAAATTAAGGTAATATATGCAAATTTTTTTAAAGGACTGGATGAAGGAAGCTATTTGAAGTCCTGCAAGGTACTTCATTAGTCACAGGCATGCACTCATGGACATACAGATGCACATGCAGCACACACACCCCTTTACTCACATTCATATATGGACACACATGTGCACATATTCACACATGCATACAGCCCCTTGGACATGTTTCATTAAATTCAGGTGAACAGATTAATTAAAGTGATATTTAAATCCCTCAGGACTGTAATCTGTACTACCCGCTTATATGTCACACATACACATATACTGGTATGGTGGCAAACATAGGAGTGGATGGAGATGGTAACAATTGTGTGACCACTAAGCAAATCACAAAGAAATTTGCTAAGGATCAGGATGCAACGAAAGAATTACACGATCTAACCTGCATACCATACACTGAAAAATGTTATGAATTGTGTCGATGTTGAAATTAAAATCCAAGCTGGCTTGACCTTGTCTTTCCTTCCTCAAACCCCCATCCACCTAACCTGCTCATCCACAACACTGACCTTAACAAGAGCAATAATTGGTGGACCACAGGTACGCTTTGTTAGCCTTCTGTAAATTCTGTAATAACCTCACTGATTACCTGGCACTGTCGCATTTCAAATGACTCTGCTATGTTTCACTGAAGATAAATCAGAAGGAGAAGGAAAGCTGGCGCTGAGAGGAGAAAAAGAAACTAATATCACTGCGTAAATGTCAGACACAAAGATGTTAAAGTTGCAGAAAAAAATGCAAGTCATGATGATCAAATAGGTCGGTGAGACTCTAAAATGTTCATATGTACAGTATATCTAAACCACTTAAACCCACATTCCTGCATTGTAACACTTGCAGTTCCTGAAACGAATCAGCCAGGAGGAGATCGCTGACATCAAGTTAGTGGTATCTGTATTCCAGTTCTTACATGATATCAACAGAATGTCACAGCTTATTAACAAAGAGAACATAAGTGTTATGTAGGAGGTGTGTTTCACATAAAAGCTCACCTACTTTCCCACCAATCAAATCAAGATAAGAGGGAAACCGAAACCTGAGAAAAGGTTTGGTATGTGTCTATCTAGAGAAATGATGACAGGAAGTGTCAGGTTAATTTAATTTCTTCCCTCAAGTCTGTCTGTTTTGCAATTTCTGTTTCCGCCAGTGTGTGTGCAGCTACATGATGTATTTTTTAAGTGTGTTATGTTTTTTTTTTGTTGTTGTTGTTGTTTTTTAGCTATGTTCAGTCTCACTTCATAGTTAGGAAAATGTTCTGTGGTGGATACAAAGAAATAAAGAGATGAGAGAAAAAAAAAAGATGTCATCAGCTGCCGTGCTGCAGGCTTCTCTCCTGACCTTCACCTGCTGGAGAGGTGGAGAAGCAAATTACATTACAGAATGACATATCATTCATCTGGGCAGTACGCAGAGGATCATTTAGCTAATTTAATGATTAATAAGTTTAACACCTCTTAATAATTTCATTTGGCCCTGTGATTGAAATCCTGGGCTGAGCGCAGCGGGAGGCAGATGAGGATGTCTGGGACTAAGACTGTCTGTCTGGGCTGAACAGAAAGAGGGAGACTCTCCCTGAGGACTACAGATCAGTCTATTACCACCATGACCTTTTCCCTTCACTGGATATGCCATTAGAGAGCAAATCTAAAAGTAAAGCCTTGATTAACACAGTAATTCAACATGTTGAAAGAAAAATGGAAAAGAAAAAATATGTTCCTTCATTAGGAAAATGTTCTGCATTATTAATGTAAGAGAAGCTCAGCTAAGTGGACCTCAGAGCATTACAAATTCTTGGTTTAACCAAAGGTGATGACTGTAGAGACTCACAAAGTCTAAATGGTACAATATGATCCTACAACATTGTGACAGAATGATTTACTAGAAACCTTCAGACCAATAAATGTGCAATGATTCAACGTTAACTCTTCGTGACATTTACTCTAATATGATGACCTTTTTAAGAATTTCCTGACTGTGTCAAACCAATATCAAAAAATGCTTTAGAAAAAAGTGAAAATCGTCATCTCCGCTGGTTGTGAAATAATTTCTGCACCCAGAACTTTCCATGTTATCGGTACAGTTTGTTCATTTTTGTTTCCATCTGTAACATGCTGAGGAAGGAAGTGCCGTTCAATAGCATTAGCATGTCAGTTCTCACGATCTAGCAGCTCTCACCAAGAGCATTACTTAGGCAATAGTGCTTCCCACCGATATGCATGTCAATTTTCCGGGGGTGAATGTAAGCAGAGTAAGCCAGAGTTGTGGTGTGATTACAGTCAGACCTGATCGCAGAACACTGGCGGATGCCTCGTAGGTGGGATGACTTCAGCTCTGAGCCAAACCTTCACACGCACACATGCTGATCTTCTACAAACAACCCCTAGTTGTTTCAAGTAACACGTGCCTCTTGCTCCCGTAGCAGTTCCCTCTCAGAAGTCACATCTCTGCAGTTTTTATAGATAAGGCTGACAGCTGAGCAGTGGCCATGAGCTGAACGATATCACTGGAACCTACATACTTGGAGAGGAGCAACCACTCAATATACTTGGTAGATCTTAGAAATCCTGTGTCCTGATGGAGCAGCCATTAAGCTCCTTGCTTGCTTGTTTCGATGATCAAATCACAAGAAAACACTAGCAGGAGCCTTTTATGTGCAACATGGGAAAGAATCATGTTCACCATGGCATTAGATTCAGATTGGATTTAAATGGGACTTTGCCCCTTCTCACCTTGGTGTCCGCATCTCCTGATAAGCCCATTTGCTGTGGTCCCTGTCAACTAACTAAACAGTGTCCTCCAACCCAGTAAAACACAGTGACCTTGTCTTTTTCTGCTTGGGACCAAATGCTTTCCCTCATCCCCATCTGACTCCTCATGCCCCATGCCCCACAAGGTCATGACAGATCCTCCCTCATTCCTTCCCACATCCTCAGAGAAGCCAGCTCTGTAGTATGTGAGTGAATGAGATGCTGAACACAGAAAGACCTCCAGACAACCTTGGAGAGCCTTTTCCAATCTATAAAGGCAGCAGGTGATGCTTATCTACAGTATGGCAGCAAGGAGACCTCTCTAATTGTGTGAAGCCACATATTGTCATGGTGGACAAAGAGGGTCTATTAATGCTATGCTATAAGGTTCAGGTGAAGCAAACGAAAGGCAGTGACTTCTCAAAACTAGGCCATCTGGCATCAGTTCTGCACATAGGCCCAGATGTCATACTAATCTGTAAACACATTCTTCAGCAACACCATGTATTCTTTCCTTAAATACCAAAAGGGGGACGTACCAAGGGAACTGTCTCCTCATACACTGAACTAAACACTACAAAGTACCTATAATGTGAAACATTTTGCAGGATCAAAAGTGCTGAGCCATCTTTTTCTCTTTTTTAATAAAAATCTTTTTCTACATCCCACAGAATTCCTGGCCTGCAAAAGTAGTCAGGTCTTCAAAACAAACTGGTGTGCCTGAAACATGCAGAGGTCCATAGAGGGACACACTGAAAGGAAATGGCTACGATCTCTGTGATGATTTTTGTTGGACGCCGACACACATCGTGTGTGTGCTTAAAAGCATCGGTGAAACTCAAACCTGTTCAAAATCTACTTAGGAAAATAAACACAGCTCCCACTCCAAATAAATGTCTTTTTGAAATGAAATGCTGGACCAATATTTTGGATTTGGTTTTAACAGAGAGAAAGAAAGGAATACATTTTGTAAATGGACTTTTCGTAGAAGTGGGAACTCACTTTGAGGGTGGTGCAGATCAAAGGTTGTGCACTCCCTGTTTGTTAGGGCGGTCTACCAACAGCCACACTACTCTGGCAGCAGTGCCCATGCTCGACAGGGCGCACCTGGAGAACACTGAAGCCAGTGTTTTGGCGAGAGAAATCTGCAGCTTTGCTTTCAACACCTTCATTCCCCCTTTCCTGAGACCAAAGAGCCAAAGCATATTGCAGAAAAGTTGCTTAATTGTACACTCAAACTTACACATGTGTAATAGCACACAGAGCATATGCACATGTGGAGATGGATGGTGCATACATGCAAGCACAAGCAAAGGCATAAAAGACACACATTCTGTCGCTGATATGTGTTAATTGCCATTTAGTCAGCCATTATGCTCATTCTCAAGTCCTATGGAAGTGACTCCAAGGAGGTTAATAAGAATTTCATTTAGCAGTTATTATTCTCTCAGCAGCTTTTTCTCCTGTGATTGGTGTTTATTAGAGATGTATTCTAGTTGGTATGGCTGCGCTAGGTGTTTTTCAGTTCTTCATTGCTGTTTTAATTGCCTGTTTCCACCTGTAGAGAGAGAAGTAAAGAGGTTTCCCCCCTCTCACTGACAAACACAGGCGGCTTTGAGATGTCAGCCGCTCTCTAACAGGCCAATGACAGTTTCCTCCTGTCACAACTCTGACTTCCTGTATGAGCATAACCTCATTAAAACTGCCACCCCAGTCTGTGGGCGGGCCTCTCAGTCCTCCCCTCCAATTAAGAGCAGTTTGGGCTGTCACGTTGACAACTCCCACTTTGAGTTAAAATCCTAGCACTCTAGGGGCTAACGCCATATGTCATAACATAATTATGATCTCACCCATACCTCTGTCCAAAAGAAAGAAGGAAGGAAGAGAGAAGAAGAAGCAAAAGAGAGGGAATGGGAGGAGAGTGAGATAGCAGGCTCGGGGTCAGGGAATGAGTCAGTGGAGGGAATAATGAACTCAGCTCGATAATGAGAATATTTGACCATAGAATGTTATCACCCCTCCCCCAATGTATTCAAAATACAGTGTAATATTTATTCTGTATACATCAGTGTAGGGCAAGGGCATGTTTATAACCTGTCTGCTGATGCTGTTTCCTCCCACTGGTGAGGGTGAAGTTCAGCAGTTGGAAAGGCACAACCTGACTGCGTTATGGATGTAACAAATGACAGGGGGCGGTACCACTTATTCAGTCTCTTTTCCTTTCAAATCCACAACAGACACACACACATGCACAAAATACACATGCATCCATGTGTGCACCTTGGAATGAATCCACCTCCTCTAAAATCTTATCCCAGCATGTAAGACATGTTTTGCATGCCAACTTATACGAGGTATCCACACTTTATCCCACAGGACAGCATACAGAGATGAAGAGGGTGAAGAGATGGGAGGAAGCAGGAGGGAGGTCAAACAAGAGTGACACCAAAGGCCACCCTCTGTCTGCAGAGCACAGCATCACGGCAAGGCCTCAGTGACCCCAGTAACAGGACACTGCAGGGGCCAACACGCTCCAAGCTGCGCCCACTGTCACAGCTGCCAATCAGCTAGGTGTGATCACTAACAAATTATGATGCATGTGCCCCGTCGTGTGAACCACACACTGATAAAGACTGCAATTAAACCTGCATTTCGGCAAATTAACAATGCAATTATTGTTACTTATTTACTGTGTGCTGAAATCAGTTTGCTCAGGGCAACCAAGATGTTTTCTTCCCTTTTTTCCGGGATTTTCAACAACCCCCTCCCCCGATTTTGTCCTTCCCCTTGCTTGTGTCATGTAGATGGAGGTGATGTGGGGCTGGTGACGGAAACAGACAGGTGTTCAGGTGTGTGATGTTTGACATACTCCCACAGCATGCGTTCATCACAGAGATGAGACATGTTTGACAGCAGTGAATCCCTGACCATGATTACATTATCTCTTAGTGTGTTATTGAAGGTCAAGAGGGGGGCCTAGCAATATTGAGGAAAACCAAACATCATTATGAAAGAAGACTCTGAAAACTATCAAGAAGTGCAAATTTGTGTAGTTTTGGTGATATCTAACACAAAGAAAAACATTTTCAGAGAAGTGATCAATATATATTCTTCATTTACAAATCATTTGGTCTATTTGGATGCTTAAAAAAAGTATTGCCATTCAATAAACACTGCTTCAGTCATTTTGGATCACCCAAAGTTAGTGATTTGGAGGGTTTTTGTAAGCTGACAGTCATTTCATGGAAGGTTAAAATCAAACATTTTTTGAATACCTATGATTGATTGATATATTTAAAATATTTTCCTTCTAAATATCATAACAGTATGCATGGTACTTCCCACTGGCACTTTCATTATTATTATTACCTTTGCTCATTGCAACCCAAAATTAACATATTTGAAGTTACTATGTCAATAGGACTTTTTTGTAAAATGAATCTGGCTTGTTAAAATGTTGACTTGTAAACTTCCAATGCTGAATTGCGTGCTTACGATGCAGGAAAGAGTCCTAATAGATTAGTGCACAACTTTTCTTTTCTTTTTTCTTTTTTTTTGTAGTGTTGGGGGTATGGTTTAAAGGTTCAGAACATTTACAAGCTTTTGGAACTTGTGACTCTCAGCCTTTCCGAATGTCGATTGTATGAAAATGTAGTCTTACAAGCAAATTGCTGAGTAGCTGCATGCATCACCTTATACTTTTTAACGTGATTAACAGAAAAATACAACAAACCAAAACTGACACTAATCTCACTTAATCTGTTGAAAATTATGTTTAATGTTTAACTTTATGACTTTTGGAGATCATCCATTTATTTAAAGAGTTGGAATAAATGACTCCAGAAAAAAAAATCAAACAAAACCACAATAAAAAAACAAGTGACACTAGAAGAAGTCAGAAAGAAGAAGTGGGCTCTGGGCTCACAGCACGGGCAAAGCAGGCACTGACTGTTAAGATCGAGCAAACAATCCTTAAATGTGATCAAATTGACAAATTAGTAAAATTCAAAAGATAAACAATATGGAAGTCAACTTTGTCAGGAAACAAAAAAGGGAGAAAAAAGAAGTAGTAAACAACAGAAAATTGTAATGTAAAAGTAAAAGATCTTGAAAGGTCAGCTGCTGAGATAAAATAATATATCTGTGCACATGACAGTGGAATACCAGTCAGAGACATTTAAATTGCATAATAAAATAGCCCTTTCATCTTCTGGGTATTAATAATGTGTAATTTGGCTGGCAACAGGAGACTACTCAGATTAAATATGACATTTTGTCTCAGATCCACGACTTACACAAATATTGGCACAATGATGATAAATTATTTTATCATCTTTTTTTTTCTTTCTTCTGCATTGTCCTTTTTAGTTGAGTATCAACAAACTAAACAGAGCAAAACAATAAACATTAGCTGAATAGAGATGTCAGTTACAGCAGTACAGAGCCATTATGTGGCATTCCCCCTGGGGTGGCAGTATGACTGAAGAGGGAGAAGGTGGGGGCAACTGAGGGATAAATGGGTCCAGTGTTTGTAATGGAGAGGAGTGTGGCTCCCAGCCAGAGATTTGAGTTAGCAGGGCTTGTCCTGGAGAGGAACACTTCACACTCTGCCAACTGGGGCTGCCCATGCAGTGAACGGCATGGAGTAACCCTTTTTTTACCATCTTCCTTATCCTTGTGTGTATGTGTGCGATTGTGTGCATGTTCGTCATTGGGCAGGAGATTGTGCATGTGCCCTTGCATAAGAGTGATTAAGGAGAGTCCACTGGAGCACGCTGCTCAGTCCTACTCCCTTATGAAGGCTGACAAAGAAAGTGCAGCTCTGGCCTGTTCACAGCATTTCAATCTTGAACTGCAAGGTAGTCATGGTGAAGTTGTGTTGAAATGCCACTTATTGGGAGGTGCAACATCTCTACTGCGAAGACCTTCAACCGGCTTTAAAACAATTCCTTTTAATTATTTGTTTTCACGAAGTCTCAGGCCAGTTGGAGTTTACTTCCACACACACATGCAGACAACACAGAAAACATAAACACACACTCTAATTGCTGTAAGTGAGTGAGTGTTCAGAGCGGGTGGACAGGTCTGGCTGAGTGGACGGTTTCACGCGTTCATGCACTGCTGCTCCAGCAGCATAATGAGGTGTGACGCATCAGACTAAGTGGCTAATGGGGTGTGAAGTCATTAGAACACTGCCTGTATCCCCCTAACCCTCCCTGTCTCTAACTCAATCTCTCTGTGCAACTCTATCTTATTTGTTTCCACTTTTACCACCCTCCCCTATCTTCTGGTCAGTTTTTGCAATTTCTTCACTTTTTTCCTTGTTGTACCATGATAATGTATGTTTTATGTTTGATTCATTATCAAAGATCATGCCTTGGTTGGCGCAAGTTCACTTGTAAGTTTTCTAACCTTTCTCTTTTCTTCAACCCTTCCAGCTTCTCTTGCTGTCTTTCGACTTAATGCCAGGAAAGCCAAATGCGGTGTTTTTATTCTGCTAATAAACTACACATTTGGATTCACCTATAAAAACTATAAAAGCTGTTTATGGGTAGTTGCAAAGTTGCTGACGATAGGAATTTGCTAGATAAACTCTAAACAGATACATTTTGAGCTAAAAAAGTTAAGCTAAAAAGAAAAATCTGTGTTATAAATACAGTGAAAAATTAAATTCAAACATGTCATTGGCAACACATGCATGAGCAAATGGTTGTACATGTGGAGAAAAAAAAATAAAACCTGAGCGGGAGACTGCCATCTGTTCACTGGGATCAGACACAGTTGTAAACAGCTGTAAGAATAGAGAACAGACCAAAGACAGTGAAACAAGATATCTTTGTCCTGCTGTCATTTTTGTGGTGTGGCTCATTCTAATCTTCGGCTCACTCTTGCCCACTAGAGCCCAGACATATTCATCACCATGTGACCTTTGACCTGTTGAAGCAAACTAAGACATTAAGAAAAAAAATCATGAAATATGAGGCTCCTAATCAATACTATTCATGGCTTATATTGTTGTAAGTTAATCAAAAGCTTAATGTGGGCACAACTTCATGATGTGAAGCAGTAATAGTGAAGGACTTCTCCAGGTTTTCCTTGTGGAGTTGCAAACAGCATTTAGGACTGTAACTAAAGCCAAGTACACAAACAAATAATGTGTTGGGAAGCAACTGAGAAGCCAAGGTGAAGTGAAAGCAGAAGGGGTCAGAGGGTGATTAGAGGAACGCATTACTATAATTATTATTGTACCAATGCCTTTATTAGGATGGCTGTTTGTACTGATCAGTCACAACATTAAAACCACAAATAGATTAACTGAATCAGCTCAATCATCTCAAATCAATTTTCTTCTGTAGATTTTGCTTTTGCATGTTTTAAGATAATTTTAGAGGCAGATTATGGTCTGTCTCAAAAATCAAGAAAGTTGGAAGATAAGCATACACAGCAGACCATCCTACTTCTTTGAGGTGAGCATTTTCTTTTAAATTTTCTCCATCCATCGTGAAATTAGGAAAATGTCAGTATTAAAGGGAACTTTAGTAGTGACAATAAACCTTGTTTGATAAACATTTGCTCCAGCTGTAAAAATATACAACAAATGCTCTACTCTCTTTAGTTTTTGATAATTTTGAACAATTAATATTACTTGTACACCGCCATTTTTGTTTACCATCCATATGTTCTGGATAATAGCAGTATATTGGCTCAATGTTTTCTGTTTGGTCTTTTCAATGTAAAACTGAGCTCATTGACAAGGGAAAGAAATCACTGAAAACACACTTAACAATGATGACGATCGGATGGATGAAGATCAACCAAAATATCAGTTTGTTAAGAAGCTGATGGCCAAAAATACACACTGAGATGTTTGCTGCAAAGATCTCTGCTTTCTGTCAGTGGCAGTACACAGTAAGCTTCAGGATCAAATATTTTCTTATACAGATTAGAGTGGTGCTTTACATATTATATAATAATGTAAAATGAACTTGGTTAATCACACAAACAAGTTGATTGCATTAACCGTGTCAACAGATATATTGAAGTTTTCGTGTAAATAACGACAAACAAAAACTTTGAGGCAGGTTGTCTCAGACTGACAATCAGGACTCACAGTCATCCTCTTATTTTTCCAACTGCTTACCTGCGTAAATATGATCGGCAGTTATAAATATGGTCTGTAGTTATGAATATGATTTGTAGTTATGGAATAACAGACATTTGCCACCTGTGTACTGCTGCATCTGATGGGCTGTCAAGTTGCAGCATTGTACGGTGGCCGACAGGTGCAAACACTCTTCATATACAAAAACGCACTGCACTTAAGAAAAAACAACCACAAGAAGAAAACGCTGCATTAACGAAAACAACTACAAGAAGAAAATGCTGAATATTCACTCACACAACGGAAGTGCTCCGGGCCTGCAGGGGGCAGCAGTGAGTTATCACCTGGTGGGAAGAACAGAAGTACAGTGATCTGCTGAACATTTAAATATGTCACAGGATGGAAATGTGATCAATCGTCAAGGGCGCAGTAAGCAACTATTTGTTATAAATTGAAAACATTATTAACTGTGTCGAATAACCTACATTATAATATATAAAATACTTCTCTTAAGGCTTATCTATCTCTCAAAGGATCATATAACAGGACCATTTTGTCTGCCCTGTTCCTCAAAAGCGTCTAACCACAGTAATGTGTCGTTTATCAGCTGTTATTGATGGGCTGGGCCAAACTGGTGGACCTGAAAGATCTGTTCATGGTTGCCTTGCCTCACAGCCCAATAGTCTCCGTGTGAGAGCAGAAAAACGTCCTCATCCTGTTGATAGTGTTCTTGACAGCTTTCTAATATTATGGCCACACAGCCCTAAGACCACCAACTGACCGTCTTTTGAAGCTGATCGCATCCACGTGGCCCCCCACTCCTCATCACCATAACAACCTAATTAAACAAACCATCAATCCTTGATTATCACTCCAAAACAACATGTCCCCTACAAATCAACATGGTTCCTGATTCCAGAGAAGCTCTTGTCTGCACTTGTAGGTCTAATTGATCCGTTGCAGCACTACGTTATAACAACATGCTTCCTCTGTTAACATGAACATAATGTCAGGTGAATGTGCGTGTTATGTGGACTTGGTGCTGAGACAGATGCAGAGCAGAAACACCTGAAGATGCAGGTTTGCATAAAGAGACTTCTATTCTTCCCACCGGGTGAAATCTCACTGCTGCCCCCAACAGGCCCGGAGCAGTTCCGTTGTGTGAGTGAATATGCATGGTTTTCTTCTTGTAGTTGTTTTCGTTAATGCAGCATTTTCTTCTTGTAGTTGTTTTGGTTAATGCAGCGCATTTTTTGTATATGAAGAGCGTTTGCACCTGTCATCTACCGTAGCATTGGCTGTAGTTGAAGAAAAACTGGAAACTTCCATATTGCAGGACTACATGAAGCGGCTGTTTGTCAGGTTCCTCCATGTGCTGGGTTGGGTTTAATGGTTCAGAAGCTGTGACGGTGGACCAACGTGTTTACACCCCAGTAGGACATCCAGCATCTGTGACGCTTCTCTCAATGTTTTTTAGCCACCAGCCTGAACTGCAGTTCGGTGTCTTGTTGTTGTTATGTTGTGGGCTTCAGCCTTCGTTTTTAACCGCCAGCCCTCTTAGCTTCGTTAGCATCTGCGGTCAATAAATTAACTCAAAGGAGGAGAGAAGTGTGGAGAACAAAAATGTGGGTCTTTGGGAAGTTGTGCCTTCTCCACAGACTTTATACCATTCAGCTTTCCTCGTCTTATATCAGAAATGGTGAAGACTTAGGTTGCTGCTTTTTGTTTCCTTTTGACTGGAAACTGAAACCAAGTGAAGCTCGGTGCAGCAATATTTCTGTGGACCCATGATTGAAAAAGAAAAGCTTGCCACAAATATGCTGCGCAACCCTCATATTTAATCTACCGGAGTGCATTGTGGAAGTAAAATAATGGCAACTTTTTTAAAGCAATTCGAAATTTTCACTTGTCTGAAACTGTTAATTTTAATGGAACAGGGCAATAACTACTTTGTACATATTAATTCCAAAATGTGCTAGTGGCCGGGTTTCTTTTAAGAAGGCAAACTGTTGTGGCTGCAAAACACATTTTATAACGTATCACTTCCTAATTCTCTGGAGCCCAAAAATCTAACTTATATAGCTTATATTCACAATTGAATTTACACCTGCTCCGCTTTAAACTTCATCATTACCAAAAGGTAGATTTTCACAGTAACCTAATTTCAAACAAATCAAATAACATTGTTAAACTAATTAAACAATTCACATACAAAGCAAACAGCTTGAAAAGGATACCAGTTCTAATACATTACTTTAAAATAAGTTAAAGACAAAAAATTAAGAAAACTGCAAAAAAGAAAAAACTTATACTTAGTTTTACCAAATGATGTGCATACCAAGTTTTACTCTCCAACACCAAGCATCAGTTTGTATTGTAAATGAACAGGTGACATCTAGACACTGCAACACAAAATTGTTCCACAAATAGTTTTTCCAACTCTGTAATCAATCAATCAATCAAATTTATTTATAAAGCACTTTTCATACAAATAAATTGCAGGTCAAGGTGCAATATTAAAAGAGAACATAAACAACAACAGCAAAAACAATAGAACACATGTATACATATAAACAGACCTGGCAAATACCAATGTCTCCACATAAGGTGATGCTCTCAATCAGCACTGACCTAACCAACAACGGCTGTCAGGAAACAGCGAAACAAAGGAATAAGAGATAAAATGAGTAAATGAAATAAAATAATAAAAATAATGTAAAATTAAAAATAAACAGATTAACTACAAAAAAAATCTTAATGGGCATAAAACACTAATTGTGTAAGCTAAAATGATATTCAACTAAAATCTTTACTAAAAAGGTAAGTTTTAAGTTTATCCTTAAAGATATCAACATTCCGAACTGCCCTCAGGTCGTCCAGGAGGCTGTTCCATAGGCGAGGACCATAAAAGTTAAAAGATGCCTCTCCATATGTTTTCATCCTCACCCTAGGGATGGATAAAAGACTAGCCCCTGACGACCTGAGGTCCCTGGGAGGTTCATGAACTACAAGCAGGTCAGATAAATATTCTGAGCTAAAACTTTAAGAGCTTTAAACACTAATAAAAGTATTTTAAAATCAATTTGGAAGCACACAGGAAGCCAATGCAGAGATTTTAAAACTGGTGTAATATGAGCTCTTCTTCTGGTCTTTGTCAGCAGACGAGCAGCTGAGTTCTGTAAAAGCTGTAGTAGATTAATGGTCTTTTTAGGGAGACCAGAGAGAAGAGCGTTACAATAGTCTACCCTACAGGTGATAAAAGCGTGGATCAATATTTCTGTATTGGCCTGAGAGAGGAACTGTTGCACTCTGGAGATATTCTTGAGATGAAAAAACCCAGTCTTTGTCATGTGTTTAATGTGAGATATAAAACTTAAGTTAAAATCAAAATTAATTCCAAGGTTTTTTACTTCTTTAGTTAGATTAAAATAATGTGATTTTAGTTTTAAAACCAGTTCCTCTCTGTGTGCTTCAGTACTGATGACTAAATCTTCTGTTTTGTCCCGGTTGAGTTGAAGGAAGTTTTCTGCCATCCATGTCCTAATATCTGAGATACAGTTAAAAGGGTCATCTATATGGCGAGTGTCACCAGGAGACACGGCAATATAAAGCTGTGTGTCATCAGCATAACTGTGGAAGTTTATCCCGTGTCTCCTGATGACGTCCCCGAGGGGCAGCATGTAAAGATTAAAAAGAATTGGACCTAAAATGGAGCCTTGGGGAACACCGTACATTAGTTTGTATCTCCTAGAGTATGATTCATCAATGTTGATAAAAAACTCTCTGTCCGCAAGATACGACCCAAACCAATTTAAAGCAGCTTCACACTCTGGAGTTCACTTAACTTTGTTAGAACTGGATTTAAGTGTCACTCAGAACAGGTGATCTGGTAAAAAAAAATAAAAAATTAAATTAAACATGAAACAACTGTACCATCCAGCCAATACCCGTGGTGATTTTACCTTTTCCTTTGGTGTTGGAAGAGGGCAAGAAGCAATGGTGGCAATCTTATTCACTTAAGGGTGGATTAACCCACCTGTAATCACACAATCATGATACTACACTTCAGGGTTGAGTAATTTCATCAAAGCTTTCTGGACCCATTGGAAAACTTCAGAGAGGTGTTCATTGTGATCTTCACTGAACAATATGTGTATGCTGCTAAATTTTTGAAAAATTAACACAAAATCTCTGTCTTGAGTCATCCTTTTTGGAAACCACCACCACAGGGCTGTGTCATGCACCTCTAGATGGCTAAATAACCCCCATGAAAAGCATATCTTCCACATTCTGCATCAATGGTGGCATAAACTTCACTTTAGAAACTTTAGAAGTGGTATCTCTGATGGGTTGCTGTTTGGGACAACAACAGTCACATGTCATGTTGAATAAGATCTGAATTACCTGGCTTGTTGCTGATGAGCTCAATAGACATGATAGCCAGGAGCTCTTCATGTTGTTCTGCTGTGAGATTAATTAAATCTGAAAATGAATGCTCCTCACCAGAACAGGGACTGCTCCAGCAGTTTCTCCTCTTCTTTCACAGCTCAAGTCTATAGCTGCACTGAGGATTCATGCCTGAAATCCACACCTTTGTCAATGTGGCATGTACAGTTTGTAAGTGACAGGACATAGCTTTCTGAAAATAATGAAGAGTTCCCGCCACTTGGCTAAAAGACCACTCTTAGACTTTGAACGAGAAGCAAAACTTTTTAATCTTCTTTGAAGGTGCTCTGCTGAGCATTGCTTAGAGGACTGCAGGCCAACTCACGGAACTGCTCTAGCTTCCCTCATCTTCTACACATAGGAGGGGACACAACATTGTTTGTCAGGCTTAGGCCCTCCCAGGTTTCCTTTGGTACATCAAGCTGGAAAAAACTGTTGATGTTTGAGGTATGTCTCTATAAGCGAAAAGGCAAGGCAAGGCAAATTTATTTGCATAGCACATTTCATGTACAGGACAATTCAAGGTACTTTACATAAAACATTAGAATCATTACAAAAGCAGAAAGGGGATTCATTGGCCCCAGTCTGCACCCAAGTAATTTATAAACTCCCTCGACATGGATTTGAGGGACTTGGTAAACTTTTCAACGAGGCCATCAATCTGTATTGCATTCACTTACAAAAAAAAATAAAAAGCTCATTTTTTCTGAATTGACGAGATAATTTTTACAAAAAATGAATTAAAAGGCTCTGTTTTTCTGAATTAACGAGATATAAAAAAAAAAACTTTAAAAAAAACACTCTTTTTTTTACGAGATAATGTGCTCTGCTCCTCAACATTATTAACAGGCTACTTCCCAACAAAAGACGTTTCTGTTTTCTCCAAGTTGAGTTTCATTCAGTTTGACACAGGAGATTGTCTCCTCTCTAAGCTATGTAGATGGGATTGTTATAGTTGGTTGACTTTTATTAATTTTTTGTAAAAATTTATCTCATAAATTCAGAAAAACAGCTTATTTATTTATTTATTTTAATTATCTCTTTAACTCAGAAGAAAACACAGCTTTTTTATTCTTTTTAAGTGAATGCAATATGCTTCCATAGATAGGGACAAGTCTGGATTCCAATCATCTCCAGACCCCCTTCAAAAGGTTAGATGTGAAATTTGACCCCTGGTTGGTAATACCATGTGCAGGAAACCCATCCTACAGAACATAAAATAGTTTGCTAAAGGGGAAAGCTTCAGGATATCTTGTAGCATAGTCACACACTACTAAAATATACCCATGACATGCACTTCTCCCTCCCTGCTAGCCAGGAGAAACAGATATCAGTGGTTGGCATGGTAATAAATGGTGTTCTGTCACTGCTACTAACTCGGGGTGTTAACTGCCATTGTGGACATGACTTACAAAACTTCAGTGTCAGCAAATTCTCATGGCCAGTAAAATCAAGAAATCATTTTGGAGAAAATTTTCAGTTGACGAAATGGCCTGTCCTTGGCACAGAATCCATCAACAGCAAAACTGTGGCTCTCAAATGTAAGGGAACCACTAACCAACTGCACAAATAAGGGCACTCATTCTTTAGAATTGAAAAATGCTGTATTCTGTCTGTAAGTCAACTCAACCAAGACCAAGAGTGCCCCAATCTATTTGGCAACCAAATGTCCTGCCAGAAATGACCTCCCCAATATCAAAACTAATCAGCAGCAGCTTGAGGAATACAACAAGCCTGGACTGCAAGCTTATAGATTTCATCTCATCAAGCTTCTGTAGTGGACAAGCTGAATGAACAAGGTTTTAACCTAGCAATCCACAGCACTCACTTCCAAAGTCCCAGCGCTGGATGTGGTAGGATATCCCAAGAAGTACCTTGTCCATGCCTTGACTGCATAGAGCTGTCTCATTCACGAATATGATCAAAGCTAAAATAAATTTAAATGCCACACTTATGCTAATGGTTATTATATAGCAACACAATAACACTTTAGGAGGAAACTTTTGTCACATCCTAGCTTTGCTTGGGCAATCATATTATTTGATTGGGACTAATCTTTTTTTTTTTCAACACAATATTAGAATTTACTGTACATTGCAGGCTCAAGTTTCTCTATGCTTCTGTAGACCTGCTTCTTACTGTTAAAAGAGCTGTGCACAGCCAAGCGCTTTCCTGTCATTTGAGATAGTGGCTCATACTGTATGATAATGAAATCAGGTAGATGGTAACATAGCTCAATGAAGTGTATCTAGATACAGAATAGACATGTTTTTTTTAACTAAGGCTATCCCCACAGCAAGTGCCCAATACAAGTGGCATCCCACAGAGAAAAACTGATCCCACACTAGGACCAACTGCATATAGTTAACACTCAGCAGTACTTTCCAACATTAATGTTGTGTCTGATCAGTTTAATCCTGTGTAATCTGTGTAATCTGGCCCGCTGTAGTGCAAATCCAAACCCCTCAGTGGGAAGATTTAGCCAAATAAAAAAGCAAGTGTATGGATCCATTTTGCAACCTAGGGAAAGCAGCTTGTTCTATTTTTGAATGCTCTGTTGCCTGTTTGTGAGAGAGCACACCTGCAGCTGTGGCATCAACCCCCTGTGTAATTTCATTAACCTTTACACTAAACAGTGCATGTACAGAACCTCCCAGCAGATCATAAGCAGCGAGTCCTCCCACACATCAACTGAAACTTACAGCTGTACTGTGTCAGTTTAAGGTGATAATATGCTACATTCTTTTCCCCCTTGATTTTAAAGTGCAGCTTTGGTGATAAACTTCATTTCTTTGCCGTTGTGCATTTATTTTACTCAATAGAGACAGTGGTTCTCTGTCAAAATTACTGCAAAGAGTGAGAAGCTAAGTAAAATAAGTTTAATCATAATTTATTGTTCCTTCATGTGTTTAATTCTTCCTTCATACACAGTAACACTAACTATAGGTTGGTGGAGCACAAGCTGTGAACATCTTTATAGCTGCAACACTAATGTTTAAAAGGGTATAACCGTCTGCTAAACAGTAATTTCATACATGTGTTCTATTAGTGAGCAATTTGTTAAAGCTTTATGTTGTTTGGTGGGTAAACTAGGGGATGAAAGAATAAGTGACAAATAAATATAAGTACACATAAAAGTGTTTGTGATAGGCTTCTGGGGCTGATTTACCTTTGGAAAACTGATACATATATATGACGCTGTACATCCACATATAGCTATATGCAAGCCTAAAAGTGTGAGAGAGAAGTCTTGAAACACAACAAATCACCATATTCCCCAGACAAAGTCAGACACTGTCTCCAGACACTGATCCAGCTTAATTTTCACATTCTGACACATAACCAGAAGTTCAGAAGCTGTGATAGGAAAACCTGATTCCCCACCAGCCCAAAATAATAGCACATCCCATGGAATGTGTCTCCTCCCACTAGGGAGAAGTAGATAACATTGACAGGCCCTGAGAGCTCATAGACTGGAGGAATCAACAGTAAAGTGTTGTTATCTTCCCAGAAGCCCCATCAGACCAAATTAGCATCCCAGGGTCTTTGAAGGCCCATGCGGGTTGGTATGTTTCAGCCCCTTTTGCTATATTTCAAGTGTGTTTTACATCAAGAAGATGTATTGTACAAAACCTTTTGAGTTTTACAAATAATACTTTGTTTCTACTATTCTGAGCACCCTTTCCTTTCAATTTCTGAACTTTATTAAATTAATTAGAATGCATTATTCAGAAATCACAGCAAACACAATATTTCCAAGAGTTAATTCATCAGAAGAAAACTTACATCAAAGAATGGAACCTGTTGATGCCAGCCCCTAGCAATCTCAATATGTTTATGTATGAGAGTAAACCCAGTAGTACAATTGAAAAATTTGTAGTTAAGCAAGAACATTCCTTGAAAAAACTAGTGTTGTCCATTTTAGAAATAAATGAATTTTTAGCTCTTTCACCACTTTCCTATCAAAAAATCATTCAGATGCCCCTCCTACCCCAAACTCCATTTATTATTCTGAGTCGGTCCTCTGCAGTTCAGAGTATCCACCCTTTTTGGAGTCCTTGGAGGGAGTGTTGGAGAACGCTCCTTCCGGTGACTCCCTTGTTCTGCTGGGGGACTTCAATGCTTACGTGGGCAAGGACAGTGAGACCTGAAAGAGCGTGATTAGGAGGAACGGTCCCCTTGATCTGAATCTGAGCGGTGTTCTGTTGTTGGACTTCTGTGCTTGTCATGGATTGTCCATAACGAACACCATGTTGAGGCATAAGAGTGTCCATATGTGCACTTGGCACCATGACACTAGGCCGCAGATCAATGATTGACTTTGTAGTTGTATCATCGGATTTGTGGCCGCATGTTTTGGACACTCCGGTGAGGAGAGGGGCGGAGTTGTCAACTGATCACCACCTGGTGGTGAGTTGGCTCAGATGGTGGGGGGTGGTTCGTACCGAAAACCGGTGTTTATTTTTGTTATGATATAAATTTTTCATATAGCCTACCGCTATACCGGTGAATAGCCCAGACGACGCCCAGAATGTACACAGTGGGGAAGTGTTTCAGTGGGGACCGATTTCACCGCTAGACACAAAAGCTGTCAGAGCGAAGCACAAGTTACAGACCCAAAAAATTCCCAAAAGAGGAGCCACGTCTGTGGTTTATCCAATTTCTAAAGGGGTGTGCTTTAAAACCGACCACGTGCATGGTAAACACCGGGCACGTGCACGTGATTTGCGTGCATAAAATTGGACACGCCAGTGGAAACTCATATCGGGAGGAGGTTTTTCTGCACTGAGAAGGAACAACAGAGTATTTGCAAGCAGAGGATCATCCTAGTGAGAGCCCATCAATACACTGTGCACACATGTGGCCCAATAACGTCACGCTCTCAGTTCTGTCACTGCACGCTTCAAGATATTGTGTAGCATAATTGAATCGAGGGGAAACTTTTCAATATTAACAATTTGTGCAATGATTGTTGGTTTACAAAGAAAAGAATATATTAAATTCCTTTCCTGGCTCATTACCAGTTGAAATACCTCATATGATGTTCAGTGATGAAGATAGTTAAGTGCACTGATTATGCAAACTATGTTCAATATAAATTTTCTATTTTGACTGCAACCATTATCATTCTAATGCTTTAACTTAATTACTGCCTGCTACCCTATTTGTAACCTCTCTTTGAAGGGTTTTTACATTTGCCTGTCTAGACATGGAAAAAAAACATGATACAGTCCTTATTACAGTAAAATGGGCTATTTAAAGCCAATCAAGTGCAGAAATTCTTTCTTATTTGAAGATGATGTGGGTTAGAACACTCTTGTATGAAGAAAAAAAAATGTTTGGTACCGTTAAACCGATATGATTTAAAAAAAAAAAACTTGATGTGAAAATTTTGCCATACCGCCCAGCCCTAGTGGTGAGTTGGCTCAGATGGTGGGGGAGGATGGCGGTCAGGCCTGGGAGGCCCAAACGTGTTGTGAGGGTCTGCTGGGAGCGTCTGGTTGAGTCAGAATGAGTTTCAACTCCTACCTCTGGGAGATTTCGCCCTTGTCCCGAGTGAGGTGGAGGACATTGAGTCCGGATGGGCTGTGTTCCACGTCTCTATTGTTGAAGCGGCCAGCTGGAGCTGTGGCCGTAAAGTTGTTGGTGCCTGTCATGATGGTAACCCCCTGAACTCGTTGGTGGACACTGGCAGTGACGGATGCCGTCAAGCTGAAGAAGGAGTCCTATCGGGCCTTTTTGGCTTGCAGGACTCTGGAGGCAGCTGACAGGTATTGGCAGGCTTAGCCAATACCTGTCGCTTATGCAAAACTCGGGCATGGGAGGAGTTTGGAGAGGCCATGGAGAATGACTTCTGAACATCTTCAAGGAGGTTCTGATCCACTATCCGGTGGCTCAGGAGGGGGAAGCAGTGCTCCATCAACACTGTGTACAGTGGAGAT
>JBBBVU010000001.1:20949150-20961936 GCA_037177055.1 Atherinosoma microstoma | reverse complement strand
ATCAACATGTGAACAAAAAGTAATTTAAAAAGGAAAATGAATGTTCGGAAAACAAAAACAATAAAAAAGCAAATGAACACCAGATGTGCACAATATCATAAAGTAAAACAACAGTACAAAGGAAAAGACAAAGGAAGAATAAGAAAAGGACAAAAACAAAATAACTAAACTGAGTGAAATAATCTAATATCATGGTTCAAGGTTGGATGGGAAAAGACATGTTTTGGCATCTCTGTTCTTCCTACCTATCCTTGGATCATCTGAGACTCAAGTTTTAAAAAAGAGGTGATTGCCTATTTTCATTATCTCTTCTTGAGCAATTTAATCTTATTCAGTATGGTATATATTTAAATTTACTGATAATTAAATATACAAAAATGATGCTGACTTCTTAAAACGTGTAGATTAATCAGACATTTCATATTAATTTCATTGGACCTATAATTTTCATAGCTTAACCTCTACAATCCTAAGCACTTTGCATCGGTGTATTATGCATGATGATAATGAGAGTTGTTTTTCTCATATTCATTTATTCATTATATACTGGACACTTAATCTAATTATTCCCTTTTTTACTCATTGGTTTTTCTTCCCAGACCCTTTATTTATGCAGATGGATATTATTTTTTCTTTAACAAGTCAGTCAAGAGCAGCAATATCTTGGACAAAGCAATACTGTCAGTCTACTTCCATTTTTCTCAGAAAAAATGCACCCGTATCTATAACACACTCAACAATAGTGGTGCCAGCTCACATCCACACTTAGCTGCACCCTCCTCCTTCATTAGCCAATGGCATCTTTAGCTTATGGTCAGAGCTGCAGCAGTGTCTATAGTGTAATGAAATTTACGAAGAAGAGCCACTTTGTATGCCAGAGATGCGGCAGCAGGTCCCCGTGCTCAGTGAAAACCACACGTTCGCTTTTATAGATTGTATAATGGCCTGCATGAAAATGGTTTCACACTAACATAAATCAAATGTCAAAATACAACCGGAGCAAGACAATCCCCATGGTACGCACATGGACACGCAAACGCACACACACATACATACACACGGCTGACACACACACTTAGAAGTGTCCGCTATCCAAAGAGCTCATAGTCCTTATGTGGATACATGTATTGCTTAAGAGCATACATAATAATATATTAAGAAATGTTAAATATTCATCAATATTGAATTAGTCATTCATAACAGATCTTTAAATTAAAGAGTGTCCTTGAAGTTTTAGATGTGAGGAGTATCTTTAGCGAAGAAGATAATCCCCTGTGGATATTTTAAATCCCTGATGTACAACACTTGAACCACTATTGTTTAATGCTTATCTCACTTTGATATCTTCTTTCAAAAAGAAAAGTACATGCACACTCACACGGGAGCAGATTATGTCACTGTAAAAAACACATGTATTTGTTGTACGATAATTGATGTTATTTTCAATTATGTGCAATGTTTACTGTAAAAAAATAAACGAATAAAAAAATCTGTGGGGCAGAAACTGTTGGCTGGGGCTCTGAATCAGAAGTTAATACAGCCGCAAACAAGTATTTGATGTGTGAAGATATTATGGAGTAACAGCGTCAACACCAGAGGGATAAACTTCTTTTATGGTTTGGTAATCTGTGTTTCTTTCTTATGTGTTGTGGCAGCTGTGCTGGTCATATGTGTATGTTAGTGCATGGGAGTGTTTTCAGTCCAGCATGGCACGTTCAGCTGCAAGTGCCCTTCCAAGTTTTCTTCCATTGATAAAAACAGTTTCAAAGGATAAGACCAAACTTAAAACACACCTTCTTGAGATGAAGAATTCTACACACAACATAAACATCCAATGTTGTATATATGATACACAAGAAATACAAACAAAATATGGCACAACCAATACTTACAACTAATTCAGTGTATTCTTAATCATAATTTCAGAATATTTAATTACAGACAGCTTGTGTGAATGAAGTCATCACACTCCATACATCTGTGGTCACAAAGGCAGAAGAGGGGAAGGACACGGCTCCTTGCCAGGGCACACCGGCTGGTGAGACTGCATGGGACACGCTGTGCACTGTTACACAGCAGCTCACTGCCAACCACACCTGTGCCCACACAGGCATCCCACTCTCCAGGGCATGCTGAGGTCACCTGGGTTTTCTGCCAGCCACACCTGTCCTTCTCTTCAACCCTCACATATCCTTGTGGAAACCCTCCAGATGGAGAAACAGACAGGATGATCCACAAAGGGCGGTCAATGTAAAGAACATTCTACACACCAAGACTGTGTGAAACTAGAAGGATTTTCTGCTTTTTGTATTTCCACCATATACACAGCTCTTGTATTTTTTTCTTTCTCTTCCCAAACCATTTGCCTTATCAGCTCAGCTGATGCCCTCAGGCAGTAGAGCAGTGAGTCAGGTCAGCTGATCAGAATGGGTAAAAGCAAGGTTCAGCACAAGGTTAGGGAAAAAAGGCGGCTTATAAAAGATCATGCTGGCATGATAGCAAATAATCAGGAGCTGATTCATTGTGTGGCCCTCTCTTATCAGTCCCTAAGCCTCCTTATTAGGGGGCTTACATCTACTTTGCAGCAGATGAGGGTGCTTCTCCTCACTTAAACTCAAACATCTCATACCAGATAGGGAAAGCACACTAATATGAGATTTACAGAGATTTGAGTGTTTTATCTAGATCTGATTACTTTATTGATAACAGCTAGTCAGTGGCAGGTCCTTAGATAAAAGGCCTAGGCCCTGTTCTTTTCATTTGTACAATTCCTTCCTCTCAACATTCTGGAAATCATACTTATTTTAAGCAGTTAATATATCTGCAACAAAAAATAAAATGTTTCCACCTTTTTTTTTTACAGCTTTCAATGCCTAAAATCTTTTTGAATGAAAAAGATTAATGAAAGCAGGTACATTTTTTGCAAATCACACAACTCCATATGTATCTAGCTCTAATTAGTTCTTTTATCATTTCAATGACACATTTTGAATGGTGTGCTGGGAGATTTCATTATATTCATGCAAGGATATAACATACCAGCAGGAAAACCCTCATCTATGTAGCCCAGGCGCCACCATAAATCAGACTAAATTCCCTGGAAAGAAGAATACAGGAGGACACTGCACTCAGCTCTAAAATAGTATCACCCACGGCTACTTCTGATTGAATGTTTTATCACAGACAATCCTGAGTGGCGGAAAAAAGAAACTAATTCATTCATCCTGCTCAAGTAAAGGACTATAACAACCATGTAATTCCTCTGAGATTTTGCCATTTCAGATCACTTTGATTTGTCATGTTATCCATGTCTTTTCATCCTTCTTTCTTCACTCAGATTTACTGTGTGGATGGGTATGGTGTGCTGAGCTCCAGCTTCTTTAAGCGTCCTTTGCTTTTTCACCTATTAAGCATCTGCCACTGCAGAACCATGACCACACAAGTTCATTACTCTGCCTCAGTAAAAGGATACAATAAGTATATGTCCAGGGCAGCCGAGGAAGGGCACGGATATCCATCAGCACTGCTTGTGATGGATCACAGCGATGTCCATGATGAATAGACATACAACACAAAACACAGTGAGGCCAAAATGGCCAGGAATATACATTACATCCATTTAATCATCTGTCTGTTAGGAGGCAGGCGGGTGTGGCTTACTCTAGTTGTGCCGCCTTCAAGAGCTTTGCATAAATTGATTATATTTGTAAAAGCAGGGAACATATGTGCAAAACACTTGCCGAGAAGAGCATGCAAGCTTTTCCACCGACACAGAAAGAGAAAGGAAGACGAGAGTAAGGAAAAAGAGAACAGATTAGTCTGTAGCTACTCAAATAAGTGTGCAAACACAGAGCTCTGATAGAAATCTTCCTCCCCCACACAGCGACACAAAATCTGCCACTCCAACTCCAAAACTGCTCTCACATCTGTTTCCCACTTGTGAAATGTTTAGCAGAAACCTTTACACAGTGGCAGTTTTCAAACATTTTGAATAGACACTGGAGGGGTCAAAGTTCTCCAGTGATTTGAGGTTATCAGAGTTTTTACAGCTGTGAGTTACAGGAGTTACTGAATTACAATCCTGTGTAAGGAAGAAGGCCGTTAAGAAGACATAAAAAACACTGAAAACTGATAAGGTGTTCACTGGTTTTAGGATCTCATAATCATCTCTGAGCACGTATATGTCTTGATGCCCTAGGCCTTATTTAACCTCAGGGTTAAAATACTTGCAGCCTTTTACACTCACATGAAACTTGGCCATTAAGGTCATCCTGGATAAATGTATTCATGAAGTGTGATTTGCATGAATGGAAAACAGAGCTGAGAGACAACGTTGCCAGACACGTCTCCACAGCGATGACGTGATTGATGGTGATTAGAGATCTTGTCTTAAATCAATTTTACAGGACGCGTCATCTGCATTTCATTTAAAGGACAGCTAGCTGCTCTCAGTACTGAAATGTAAACATGTTTCTTCTTCTTAATTCAAAGAGTGCTAAACTGCATATCAAGCCTTTAGCACCAAAGAATTAATCTTTACCTAATAGAGACCAGCAAAAAACCTCTTCATTTCAACCCAATGACTCCCTTTTTACAGCTGGAATTTTGAAGAACTCACATCTGATGAAGATGAATGGAAAAACTGCCAAAAAGAGGAGGAAAACATGGCAAGGGGTTTTGTAACACTTGAAAAGACACTCTTGATAAAGGAGAGCACATCTTCTTTTATGTTTCTTTTATGAGGGGATGAAGACATAGTTTTCCCGTATACATGGAAAGGTTGAACTGCTCTTTTATCAATGACAATCACTGTTCATGAATACAGATAAGGGGATCAAAATTGTAATGTTTTTTTTTTTTTTTTGTAATTGTTTACTGACTCTATGACTTAAAAAATTCTGTCAATCTGTGGAGTGCGCCACTGACATCTTAAAGTTCATGGATGTGCAGATTGTCTGTTACGCAATCGATAATAAACATGAGAGGTATATTTGCTAAGAGTGACATAGCAGAGAGCTGTTTCTTGCAACTGGACCCAAGAGCCCTTCTCACCTCTGTATCATCTGGAAAACCCTGGGGCTGGGCTGAGGGGAGAGCGAAGGCTGAAGGCAGGGCCTGATGAAAAACGAGAGTGTCACAGCATTGTTGCAAGGTTAGCACACCCGCTAATGGAGCTGTGCTGGGGCAGGGCGCCCCGAGGATCGACCCCGCCAAGGGGGGGCATGTACAAGCCCAAGATAAACTACTGTAGGGGGCATGGCACTGCCCCAAGGCCCTCTACTGCCCGCTAAGCACTCATACCCAGACACAGACATGCACACAAACCACCACAGGCCATCACATCCTATCTACAGTTATAGCTGACCATCCGAGGCAACGAAGAGAACTCAACTGCTCCTCATAAAGCGCTGAGTTTGACACTGCACTATTCAGTGTTTATAAAAAGCTGACTTATGTGGCACTATACCTGTACTATACCAGAGTTAGAATGAAATACAGCCATCTCATTGTTTGAAATAACTTAACTTTGCACTCACTATTTATATACAACGGCATGTCCTGATAAACCTTTTGTCAGTAAAAACCCTGATATACATACATACAATATATATTTCAAATTCCATGTTGTGAAAACAGAGGGAAGAAAATGGAATGAGCAGATCTTGAGCCAGAGTGTTAAGGACCACTCTGCAGTTCATATTTCAGAGAAGTCTTCCAAACTATGCTTCTGTCCAAACAGTTCATGTAGATTACACAGAAACATGCCTGCAGCCTGTCATCTTAGCAGTAGTGATGGTTTTAACAGATCCAGGTGAATCCTAGTGGAGGGCACTATGGACTGCCAAGAGAAAAATGAGAGAAAGTAAAGAATGAGACATATGGCTGACATGCTCCTATTGTGCAAGGTTGCACCACTGAGTGGACAAGGGTGGAGAGTTCAAGACATGGGGGACATGAAGAATGGCATGCCCTAGAAGATCTCTTACTCACATGGGATGCAGAGTTGACAAAGAAGGGTCTGTTTAACAGAATAGCAGCCATATTAATGACCAGTTTATCACTGTTTGTCAGGGCAGGGGAAAAGGAAAAGAAGGGAACAAGGAAAACATTTCCCAGCAGGACTTTAAGGAGACTGACTTCCTGTCAGGAGAGGAGAGGAATGCTGACATCTTCCTGCAGGCTGCTCACAAGGACCATTGATTGGTCAAGAGGGGATACAGGTGGGTCAGTAGACCATGTCTTGATTGGACAGAAGGAATGTGGAGAGGTCATTGTGGAGTCCAATCAATGTCAAGTTTAGGCTGAGCCTTTAAATCAGAATTAAATACCCAGAGTGAAATAAAGAAGGAAAGAAGAAGGGAGTAAGAGGATGAAAATAAAAAAAAGGTTAACCATTTTACTAGTATTGCCAGCGCTGAAAGTTCTCTGAAAGTTCTGATCAGTCTACACACAATTCTTCACAACTTTAAAGCAAAACCAGTCCTATTAATTGAATGAAATCAGATAACTTAAATAATCCAATTTACATAAGAATGTAGAGCTTTCACTTCGGTGTCTCTGGCAAATAGAGCAAGTCATCTTGTGAGTGATTGCACAAGCTTGACACACCTTTCCTTCATTAAATTATTTCATTCTTCTTGACAGAAATGTTTAAGATTTATAAGGGTGGATGGTGTATATCAATAACATCTATTGATCATTTTTGGATTTCTCCAGATACTTTACTGGATTCAGGTCCCAATTCTAAATTGGCTACTTCAGGACCTGCATTAAAGAATTTGTTTTGCTTTTAAGTCCAAAGCCACACCTTTGTCTGTTTCTATGCTTCAGTTTGCTGATGTTGCAAAAATGTAAGCATTTGCTTGAGCATCGGATACTGAACTGAATAAAGCTTTCACTCATGACTGCATATGTTTTCTATCTTTCTATCTATATGTTTCTGTCTCTGTATTTTCTGATTAGTCTCCCAGCCCCTATACTGCAGACAAACATCCACACAGGATGCTGCTGCCATGATCGTGTTTGAGTGTAGCGTTGGTATTAATATTGCCTGGTTTTCTCCACACGTCATTAGGAATTGTCAAATTGTTCATTCTTCATTCAATCATCCAATCAGAGGGTTCTGTTTTTCATTTTCTGAGAGTTGTTCAGATGTCTTTTGCATATTCCCAACAGGCTATTAAGTGTCTTTTTGTGAAAACTTTGTGTCTTTCTGGCTACTCTACAAATAAAAGGCCTGATCAGTGGAGTGCTACACTCATGGTTGTCTTTCTGAAGGATTCTCTATCTATACAAAGGCACATTTGATCTTGATCTCATTTAGCCTATATTTACCATTAATGTGCTGGTTAACAATCAGACCAAAGTCCTTCATACAATACTACTCAGCCAGAACTCAGAAGACTATAAATGGTTCTAAACTTCAATCATTTTATATTAAAAAGACTGCTGTTTTGAGTATGTTAGATGCTGCATAGACATTCTTATTTGCTTTTTCAGGTCTATGCCTTGACTTAATCATGTCTCATAGGTCTATGAACATTTCTCTAAACATCATGATTTGGTTTTCAGTCTGACGTACAACATCAACTGAGAGACTTAAGCATCAGCTGTGGCTGCCAGTCACAAGGTCAGCGGTTGAGTCTCTGGATTCTCCACTCCACATGTCAGTGTCCTTGGGCAAGACACTGAACTCATTACTGCCCCAATGTTTGAGAGTTTGTGTATGATGGAGAAAAATAGACTGAGGAAATAATGTATGGATGTATGCTGAAATGGGTGAAAGTGGCTTGTGGGGTCCCTTCAGCCTTTTTACCATTTTATAGGCAGCTGTGTGGTTTGTTGTGGAGGTATCATAAGGATCACTTGTAGGAAAAAATGCAGGTTTTAAGAGTTCCCCCTTGAACTGTGACATCACTGTTAATCTAAGCAATATTGCTTCTGAACTGTATCAGATGTCTCAAAGAGAAAGTGTCTGTGTGTGTGTCTTTCTGTGTTTGACAGAGTAAGATGGGAGGTGACATGGACTAGTTATTTGCAGGACTGAGCCTGCCTAGAACCCAGCAGAGGAGGTCCTATCCTACAAGCTTCACCAAAGCCTCTGTCGCTGATTTAACAAAGCCCCTCTTATTCGGGGCAGCAGACAGAGGCCCACAGGGAGAAAACCTCAAAGACTTTAACAACACCTCAAACCCCAGCCTCCATGACGGCTTGTTTCTTTCATTACTGAGCTCAAACGGGGGCTCTGTGGGTGCCAGCGCGGGCATGCCCATATTAAAGAGAAAATAAGCCTCTGCCCACACATTATCGCTCACATGGCACCAACACCCACAGGCATTATTGCATGGAATTTTCCAGTACTAGCATCTCATCATCTAGCGTAATGTGTTTCCATGTGTGGTGGCAATTACAGTGCCCAAACAGAAGTAGTAACAGAAGCCACACTAGCTCCTATGTACAGAGGCCACTGTGTTTCTCCACTACTGTGAAAATAACAGAGGATAGATACCTTACAAGAGGAGCTATAATACCTAATAAAACCTGATATACATCTGGTCAATAGATGTTATTGTTGATAACAGGATTTATTCTGTTGATGATAGTTGTTCTTTATTCTTGACAATCTTTACAGGAATGAGCAGAATGATAAAGCATCATGCCAATAAGGCTACAACTCACAATCATAAGACACAGATAACAAGGACATGTACATAACTTTAAAGGTACAAGAGCAAGAGTTAATTGTATTTTATTTAGGGGCATATTTACTTTAGCCTTATATTTCAATAGCATTTTCAAACAGTTTCATAAGCCCTATATAACCCCTTCTTTTGAAATTATCTATATCTACTCATACAAACAGACCTGCATGCTTTTGTGTTTTGTGCCAACTTGTGCATCTCAACATGAACCCAAACAAACACACACACACACACACACACACACACACCTATGAACAGCACAAGCAAAAAGGGTGTTATAAGCAACCTCTATCAAGATTGCATAAGAAAAACACCCACAGAACCGCAAGAGGACACATTCAACTTCCTCTTTCTTTAAAGCATCGCTATTCCGATAATCATTCCACCCACCTGATACCTCATGAGCAATGAGCCTTACCAATACTGAAAATGGACAGCAATCTATCATCAGCAAACAGATCACGTTGACAGCATTGCACTCCTACTGCTCTCTGCAAGTGCATGGGCTCAGTCACTCTGCACTACACTCATCAAACTCTGACCCTTTCGTGCACTGTTGACATTGCAATGATGAATGACAATGAGAGGCATTAAATACACTAACTTACATGGATCAGTATAAAATGATAACTGTGCTAAGACCGAAGAGTTTTATCAATAAGTTTACAAGGGGCTAACAGTGGTAAAGTACAATGGGCAATGGCAGGCAAAAGGCTACTTTGTGTTATAGTTCTGAGGGACAGTGGGAACGTGCTTTGGGGACAGTGGGGTTAATAGTCCAGGGAAGACAGGCCTGGCACCAACATGTTATAATAATACACTTGGCAGCTAGAATGGTGTCAACCCCTTAATTCCCCCCGGGAGAGAAGGACACAGCCTAATCTGTATTCAGTCCTGACATTGTCCACATCTGATATGGAACATTAGCCCCTAACTCTCTCTATAGACTAGTGTCCTTCGGTTTATATTACTTTATGTTAATAGAGAGAGAAAACTCCATGTGCTGTCGTTTGTCATTGTTAGCAGGGGTGCTCCCTGAGCCTGTTTGAAATGCATTTGTTTAGAGGAGCAAAAGGGGGAAGGTAAACCTGTCTGCTCGGAGAACCACGTTGTTCCTCAATCTTTATTGATCTTTGATCCAACCAAGGGCCTTCCCCAAGCCCCTTCCTTACCATGACCCCCCCAACAACTATTTTCCTTTTCATTGAGGTAAAAAGTCAGCACAACACCTTACTGCTGTGGTTGAGGTGAAGGAGGAAGCAATGGGCTGCTGGGAAAAATGTGTGACCCCTTAGCAATCTGAATTTAAAGATGGTTACACCATCAAATGCTTGGTTACACTTTTATTTCTTGCTATATTAACGCCAACCATTAAGCAACTGTTCAATTCAAACTGTGAAACTGTGCATAAAATATATGATAAAAAAGATCTATGACTCTACATGGGTCCTATGTTGTTTCAGACTTAAACAGCTTACAAAGATAATTATTTTACAATAGAAATGTAAAGCACATCAACATGAATAAATATGTTCTAAGCAGTTGCTCAACAAGAGATGAACCACAGTTACGACGTTGCTTAACAAAGCTTGTATTCATCCGATTTGAATAAAATAAAATAAGAGAACGTCTGTTGAGGCTGGCAGAGAGAATATTGTTTAAGTCTGGCAATATTCTCTGACTTCTGTTGGAATTAATTCAGCTAATTGTCTTCAGCCCAATTAGAGCCTATTCCCTTCTGCAGTCTGGTGAAACAGTGCTGAGCTAATTGGATTAAATCTTTATCATTTTCTGGAGAACACAGAGAAAAGGAAAAATATGCAGCAACACTCGTGCCGTTTTTAATTAAATCTAACCTAATGACTGCTCCTTTATTAAAATACAACTTCTTCATACTTTCATGCTGTAAATTGAGCTGAAAATATGAAGTAGGAGACTTTTACACCACCAGATCATTGACTTCTCTACAAACACCAAAGAAGGTTATATCTCTACTGTTTGGTTTTTATCAGCTACATTTGTCACTTCCCTCTTCAGCTGTGTGTATAAAGCACAGTAAGAAGAAAATCCCTGTTCTTCATCTTCAACCCCGTGCTCATTCCCCTAAATGCCAATAATAATTAATGGAATTACAGCAGGAAACATCTGAGCCTCTTAAACTGTGCTTTACTCCTGGCCTTTAGATGCGGCAGGTGGGGCTTGTATGGAGAAAGCAGACATTGCTGATCCATTCCTACGACATAAAAATGGGACAGTCATTGAAAACAATTATACCGCTGGAAATTAGCAAGACAAAAGAAAATGTGAATTGCAAAGTAAACCCACATCCCATTCAAAGGGAGTCTTGGGATCATGCAACAATTTTCACTCGAGTCTCATTGAAACCACAGTAGTGGACTTTTTGCTTTTACTGTCTTCTACTAATGAGAATGGCCACTGCAAGCCGCTTGCTACCAGCTCAGGCTGTAAAAAGGACAGTAAAAGGAACATTCAAATTCTTTATAATAATGTTTTCTCAAAGACTCAAGGGACTAACAGGCCAATCTCTCCTTCAGGAAACACCATTTAAAAAACAAATCTTAGTAAGTAGTAATGACTGTGAAGAAGACAAGAAAGACAGTACCAAGGGGGGCACAGTTTACAGCAGCTGCGTTAAAGCGTAAATAATCATTGAAACAATAACATTTGGAGCCAAATCAGGCAGTTAGATGGCTTGTGAAAGAGTCTTTGCACTAAGCAGTAACTGAGTGATGTGAAGATGAGCTATGAAATAATAGGAATTTGGGTCTGAAGAGAAACTTGGAAACTCTCAAAAGATTCAGTCGAACTGATAAAAAAAAACTATTTTCTACCTTACATGACATCATCCAGAAGGAATAATTATTTTTTAGCCTTTCAACAAGGTTTATGAAGGATACTGTTGACTGTAATATATAGGATTATATGCACTCTGTACTGTCAATATGTGCAGCTCATGCATCCACTTAACCTCAGTACATAACAACCACATATGCAACAGTCTCCTATCCTCTCTGCTTCTTTGATTGAAGAGCTACCATATTGATTCAGAGACACCCGGCCTTTTCATCCGCTATTTTAAAAAAGCTCTGTGTCCAAGCACTGCCATGCTCTAGGAATCATTTCTTTATAATCTCAGTGGGAGAGATGGGACAGAGCATCTGGAAAAACAAACAGGAAACCCAGTGAGAAGACGATTGGGATGATATACAGCCAGCAGGGAGTACTGCAGCTCACTGCCATGAAAGTGGATTGGAATGGGGGGCAACAGGGAGCACAGGGTGGGTGGTGGTGGGGGGCAGTAGGCTTTATGCTGCATGCCTCATGAAAATATAATGAACGGGAGCCAATGACCCAACAGCTAACATATAGACATCCACACATGCAGACACTCACAACCACACAGGCAACACACAGATGAATGCACATGAACACAAACACTACTCACACTATTGAGGAAGAAGCATCTGTAGCAGCTGTCATTCTGGAAAATCTTCAGCTCAATGTTAGAATGATGAACTTTTCCCATTTACAAACACATTGACGCACAATTTTAAAGCTTTTTCTTATATATAATAATCAAATAATCTCTGCATTTGCTCAATAAAGATAATTATTTGAAAGAGTCAATCATGGTGGCAAGTTTATGACCATGTATGTTTAACCATAGAAAAATCTGCAAAAGGTTTTTAATCTTTTCACTTAGACAACAAGAACCTGCCCTCTCATTCAGGCGCTCACCCCAGAATCAGTTACCTGGACTGATTTTTTTTTTTTTTCATTTTGAACAGTCTGTGAGAACAGATGGTAAAGCCTGTGAGACAGACATGAAGGAAAAGCAGTGCTTTAGTCACTCAGCTCAAGGAGCAAAACAGAATCATGTTTGATGATATAATTTTAGTGGGACTTGAAATATCTAAACCATGTTATTTCATGCCTGTCTACACACATGCTTCACTACAGAAAAACTCCATGCTGACAATCTGAGTAGGATTTCAAGAATCTGTTTTGCAGCCAGAAGAATGCTATATACATACGTATATTACATATATATATATACATACAT
>JBBBVU010000001.1:20923771-20946474 GCA_037177055.1 Atherinosoma microstoma | reverse complement strand
TTAGCTGCTCCGCCCTGTGACCACCTGTTGGTTCCTCAGCCCAGGACCGGAGCAGCTGCAGAAACTCAAACAAAAAAACAGGTTAAACCAATAAATGATAACAATATAAACTAAAATGTGCGCACTAATTTTAGAATAAAGTGTTGTCAAAGCAAATAAACTGATGCTAAAATATGTAATATATGAATCTGTAACTTAAATCATAAAGATAACAGAAACAAGTGTGTATGATTACCACAAATGTGAGGCTGTAGATGCAGCCATCACACAGTGCCTTATCGTGTTGTGGCTAATTGTAGAGTGTTGTGGTTTATTGTGTTGTGTTGTGGCTAATTTTGGAGTGTTGTGGCTTATTGTGTTGTGGCTAATTGTGGAGTGTTGTGGCTTATTTTGTTGTGTTGTAGCTAATTTTAGAGTGTTGTTGCATATTGTATTGTGTTGTGGCTAATTTTGGAGTGTTGTGGCTTATTGTGTTGTGGCCAATAGTGGAGTGTTGTTGCTTATTGTGTTTTGTTGTGGCTAATTTTAGAGTGTTGTGGCTTATTGTGTTGTGTTGTGGCTAATTTTGGAGTGTTGTGGCTTATTGTGTTATAGCTAATAGTAGAGTGTTGTGGCTCGTTGTGTTGTGGCTAATAGTGGAGTGTTGTTGCTTATTGTGTTTTGTTGTGGCTAATTTTAGAGTGTTGTGGCTTATTGTGTTGTGGCTAATTTTGGAGTGTTGTGGCTTATTGTGTTGTAGCTAATAGTAGAGTGTTGTGGCTCGTTGTGTTGTGGCTAATTGTAGAGTGTTGTGGCTTTTGTATTGCTGTGACACTTCAGGGCCACTGTAGCTTTTTAATATTTGAGAATCTTAACCATTCACAAAATCAAAACAATTTATGACATGGAACAACTTATACAGGACAACATTATAATCCAGCGCTATGCACAATTTAGTACTAATTGCCACAACATTGGTAAGACTTTAGCTAAGAGATTAATGACAAAACACAATTAGCCTCTTGTTCAGCTGGGTTCTCTTTTACATTCATTTTTTGTGTGAAAATCTGAAGCCCAATAGTTTCATGAATTACCTAACACCTGAATTTAATTATAATTACATAAAAATAAAATAAAAAGACTTGAAAAAAATACAATCTAATCTGAAGTAAATCAATAACAATATAGGTAAATAATAAATAGATAATATAAGATAAATACATAAATATAAGTGAATAAAAGCAAAAAAACAACAAAAAGAAAACAGTTTGATAAAAAGAAATAAAATAAGGCCAGAAGCAGTTAAAAATAGGCATCAAGGAGTTAAAAATAAACATTAAAAATAAACGTGTAGTTATTGCAAGCCATTCTATAAGAAAAAAGATTTAAGCTCTTAGTTCTCCGACTTCGGATGCTGTGGACACCTTTTAAATAATTCAACAAAACAAGAGAGGAGTAGGTAATAGAGCAGAGACCTAAAGTAACTCAATCAGACCTGGATGTCTGACGTCTCCACCCTTGCCCTCAGAACTCACACAATGGATACACCAGCCCCTCTCTTAGGTCAAAGGCTGTTTGTTGACCACAAACCAAATAAAATTGGTTGTTCTATGGCTGTGGCCCAGGGAAGACCACAGGGTGGTGGTCAGCGCGAGAAACGGAACTGCTATGTAATCATGTTACACTGACACGTGACCACCCACATATCTTAACTGAATGAATGTACTTTCACACAAACCTACTTTTAAGTCTGAATGAGGTCGTGATAAAAAGAACAGAAATTGTATTTCAGTGGTAACACATTAAAGAGCTGTATGACATTAACAGTAATTTTCCTTTGACATAATAGAAAGTTCAAAGACAGAAAGTAACCACACTTTTCCTGTCAGTTTCCTTTGATAGCTTTCATAAGTAGCTTAAAACATGTAAATGACACGTACACACACCAATACACAAACGGCCATGGTTACAGGTGTTTCCTCCATTTTTTGCTAAACATGTCATCTGTGCTGACAGAGTAAAAGTCAATGTGTTCATGCACATTGAGTAAGCAGTGAGTAAAAACTTTAAACTTTGTAGCACCAATGTCTTTATCAAAGAAACACTCTTGACACAAAGTCATATTCATTCAATGCTTTCCAAACTAACCAACATACTGGAGTCACTTTATTAAGGCCCCTGATAAGCAGTCCAAAATGTAAATATGATATTGCAAATGTTTGAGCCCATATCATCCACTAAATAGGTTCATTCTCTGTAATTTTGTATTTCCATTCTACTAAAAAGCATACAGCAAACTAAGCCCAGTCTTCCCATTCAAACTTTTACCTCACATCCAGAAGGTATTTTTAATCCATACAACTGTCTCTCACTGGATATTGTCTCTTTGGGCCATTCTCTGTAAACCATAAAAATGGTGTGCTCAAAAATCCTAGATCAGCCTTCCACATTCCAAGTCACTTTAATCCCTTTTCTTCCCCATTTTGAACTTCAGCAAGTCATCTTGACCATGTCCAAATGCATTAAATTGCTGTCATGTGATTGGCTAATAAAAAAAAAAAAAGCACATTAATGTACACTTCATCACAGCTTTGGAAGCAATGAGGGAAATGTGATGTTAAGGATAGGAGTGGATGGTAGGAACCTCAGAAACTGAAAAATGGCAGTTTGAATGACTTAATGACAAAAAATGGTTGTCTGGCGGTGCAGAGGGGCAGAGTTCTCCAGGATTCTGATGAGCTGGTGGGGGAATGAAGAATGAATCCAGGTGAAACCAAAAATCACGTGGAACGGGATGGAAGGACACAAAAAAACCAAACAGGATAACTGAGGAGAAGCGATAGAAAGAAAGTTTCAAAGATTGTCTCATACAATACCGCTGGTAAGCAGACAAACTGGCGCTGAATAAAGTGGAGTCCCAGGCTTTATAGAGAGAGCAATTGGCCACAGCTGATCCTGATAATTAGCCACACTGGAGAGCTAGGAAGAAGGAGGAGACAAACAAAAACCAAACTGACAAATCCCAACATGTGAGGTGCAGAGTAATAATTCTCTTTCAACTGGCTAGTTTAATTGTAAACACTGGAGGTAAATAGAAATATTCTAGGGTATTTTAAGCCATCTTATTATGATTTTCAATGAAAATACAAAAAAGTAAATAATAAAATAATAGGATGACTAAACTTTGGACGGAGATGGAGAGAGTAAGGAAGTAAGTCAGAGTGTCAGTGCGAAAGAACTAGAGAGCTGGTCTCTGAAAGAGACCACAATCAATTAGTCTAGCTCTACAATAGCCGGAAATCTCATATTGGGGTCACGCATTCCTTATCAGCAATAGAATTTTCATATGCCAGATAATGTTCTAATGATTAACGGAGTAGAATGAATAATAGTATGGTCCAAGAGTGTTATTTTTGTCCCATGGCAGCTGGTAGCAAACATAGTTAACCTAAAAAGTGAATATCACACTTGAGGGCACTTTCCCAAGTCCTCCCACACATCTTGAAAGATAACAAGGACTCCCTGGTACAATTAATCTACTGTGCCATAGATTTAAATACAAATGTCCCTTTAATGTACTTCAACCAAATTCTGTGAATTTCAAATTAACTTTAAAGCAGAATGTGATATGTGCTATATTCAACACCTAAAAGCTGGAAAATATGCATGCATATTCAGCAGGGTGATGCAATAGTGCTATTTTGGCAATGTTATCCCAAGCAATGACTTGCACAAGAAGACATTGCAGATCCTTCACCTACACTTTCACTGTCAAACAGTACAACAATGTATGGTGGAAGTGAGGAGAAATATTCTTCCCTATCCTCCTCTCATGGCAGGTGTTGTGTGGGTAAACTGGCATTGCTGGACATGCCACTCTAATTTCATTGACAGGTTTATGACCTTTTATGTGTCCCAGCTGCCATGTTTATGACTGGCTGACTGTGCGTTCATGTTCAACAACATTAAACATGCATAAGCTAGACACGGTGGCCTGCCACACTGAAAAGAATGCTCTCTCCAAGAGCCTTTCACATCGATCGTCTCTTTAGAAGGAATGTGGATTCAGTTAAAGCTATAAAAACAAAAATATGTTGAAATACAGAATGACACATGAGGTCGTATACAAAAAATATATAGATGTAAATGTTTAAACCAAAAGTATAAGTCATCATGGAGTCTAATTTTATAGGACTGTTTGGCTCATCAGCGCTAGATCAGATTAATCCTGCTGATCTACTGGGACAGACAGTCTGAGAAGTTGGACATACAGCAATGGGTGCGTCAGTCCTGCAAACACAACAGGATGTTGGGTGATTAGCAGCAAAAATGATCAGAATTTCTCCCAAAAATAAGAGCAATTCTTGTTCTTGAGGTGCAATAGAACAGCCCTAAAAAGAGGAGCAAAAGAGGGAGGGGTATGGAGAGGACACAGGCAGTGATTTATAGACCATTGTTGTTTGGCAAGAGCTGCTGTTCTTATCGTGCATGTAGGCCTTAGTCTACACCAGGGCTTTCTGACCCTCTGAGTGCTAAATCTTTTAACTTTCACCGCTAAGAAGCAGATAAGATAATGGAAGAGAAACCCTCCCAAAAGTCAAATTTATTGTTCTCTGTCTTGAAATTGGACCGAAGAGTTCAGCGTTCTTCTAGCAGGATCAAAGAAAGATTGTAAACTACAGCTGACACTAATGGAAAATACAAACTTACCTCATCAGCACATTAAGATTTAGCTTTAATTTCTTGTATAGCTATTTTAGTTTCAGTGGATACAAACAGTTGCATTTTGGCAGCAACCTATTCATTTTGTTTTGGACACCCTCCAAATCAAGCAAAGCTGACAATTCATCAGAAGGAAGAGTATAGACAAAAAGATTATGACAGACACAAAAAGATAAAGATAAAAGAACAATAAAGATAGAAAATAAGCACAGCAAAGGTTAAATCTCCCATTTGAGTTATCAGTGATATGCCTAAAGCTAGCTGAGGAGGCATCAGTATCATGGGCCATAACAAAACATGTCAGGATCATTATGGGGCTAAAGATATGATAAGGGCTGCATTATTTCAAGCTCTGCACTCATCCCTCATGAGAAATATACAGTATCCTTCTCTGTTTGCTTGGTCTTCTCTGCCTTTTACATGGTGATTACATTGTGGTCGTCTGTGGGGAAAGAAATGGTTTAGTGTCATGCCTGAGCAAACACATTGCGAGCATGCTGCAACCCAGGACCTGCCTAGGGACAGGTGCCAGAACAATGCTCCATTTAACACTGCAGCCTTGCAAGCTTAGTGTACTTTACCCGATCTGCAATAATGCAGATGTTTAGAGATGTTTTGGAGAATCTGACATTTTCTCCAATAAAATGCTAAATGGGGACATTTGTGGTATGAAAGAAGTCAAACTTGCATAAAAGAACTTGCATAAAACTTGCAAATTCTAAGACTAAACATTGGCTTAGCTTAACCCTAAATTTAATGATAGATTTAGAAACTAATCTGACCTTTGCACCAGCTTTTTCTTATCCAAATCAATACAGCTAACATCAAATGTAGCACACTTTTTGGATAAACATTGGTCCAAGCTGCACTGCATTTCTTTGTGACAGTAAAAGTAACAAAAAAGTGACAAACTGACTAAAGTAACACGTGTGTGAATAAGGGCTATTTTACATAGAATTTGGCTGTTGGACAAACATGTTTACCTGCAATCTAAAGGTCAGATTTGGCACAATTGTTTTGTTGGTGGTGCTCAGGGATTTTTACCAAGCCTCTATAGACTTTGAGACAACTAAAAGGCTAACAGAGCTGATGAAACAGGAATCATAAAACATGAAGATGCTGCATTTTTGTTTTTAAGATTTATGAAACCTCAGAAAAGAGTATCAAGGTCTCCATTGTAGTGTCACAGTGAATCAAAGTTTTATCTCCATTAGATTAGTATTTTGTTTCCGTATGGGTTGTATCTGTAAATTAGACAGTCCTCTCACTTTCTTAGTTCTATCCCTTGTTCAAGTAATCCTAGTAATTAAAGTCAAACACACACAAAACACAATGAAAAAGACACACTGATCAATCATGTATGTGTGGAGTACTTATCCTAAATCATGAAATGCCCACAAAAGAGAAATGGAGCCAAACTGCAAATTTATTGAAAGCTATGCTCCACAAATCACCCAAGGGTACAGTAAAATCAATGTTTTCACACAGAACTCCACTTTCTCATCCAATTGTGACAATACTGCTGACATGTAATATGCTGCCATTTGTAATTTTAACTTTTGTTTATCCCTTATTACATTGTAGCTCAAATTTTTGGTGCAAAAAAATAAAATGGTAACAGCATAGTATTATGACCAGGCAAATTAATCCAAATGTAATGGAAAATGTTGCATTTTAATAAGCACACAGTCATAAACAGTCACAGTTTGAAGAAATTCTACGATTAAATGTTATCTACTTAATTGCTGTAGCCATAGTATTCAAAACATAACTATATCAGGACAGCTGGGATGCTCAAAGAGGTTTAGGCAGAGCACTGCACACCATTTAGTGAAAACAATGCCCATGTCCTGCACCTTACAGTAGAAATTTAAATCCCATGTATCACTGTTATAACAGGAACCAGTTATACGATCATCACAGATAAGCCAAAGACACAGAGAGACTTGCGCTCCAGACTGGGCCGTCCTTAGAGCAGAACAGAAGAGGTGGAGCAGGAGGTGGAGAGATGCTTTAAGCTGATTTATTTCTACGGTAATAAACTGGGCACCCCCCCTCCCTGCCTGTTTAATATGCGAATATGCAGAGCATCCCACTCCTGACAGCTCCTCATTAATAAAAGCATGGCTGGAAGCGCAGGTACCCATAGCTCATCTATATGAAAATACATGATGATGGTTTTACACAGAGCCATCTTTTAGAATGAAGCCCAAGTGCCAGAGCAGGGCTGATACCAAGAAGTATACACAGTCATAACTCTACATACAGTGTGTCTGTAGTTTATTTCTGGGACTCCGTCTGAGGTGAGTTGAACTTTGTAAGGCAGAGTTGATTAGGAGATTAAAATGTCCATAAGACTGGACATCAGTTTCTGCTGACGTGTTTCAAGACCATATGGCACTCTGATGTTTAGCCCTACTCATTACTGAAGCCATTCTTTTTATGCACTACTGATGGATGTTCATGTTTTTCCACTCTCGGTGAAAAAGAAAGTACAACATTTATGTATCAGAACCTAATATAAAATCATGAGGTCCTCATCGGGTCTTAAAATGAGATAAATGCAATCTCAGTTGCATGACATATCAAACTGTGTCATTGATTTAGGAAAAAATAAGTCAAAAAGCAGAGGCAGTGTCTGAAAAACTAAGTACATCCCATGTTCACTTTTACCAGCAATAAGCTGAAGTCATTGTTTCCTGTATGATGCATCAATCGCTAACATAATTATTGAGAAATTCAGGCTACTCATCTTCAGAACACTGCCGCAGTCCGTTGAAATTTGTAGACATTCTTTTATTCACAGTAATTCACAGAAAATGTTTTAAAAATAGTAAGATAGTCAGATTTGATGGTGTGTGGGATCATTGAACCGTTGAATGATGTAATTTCTTCCAAATTTTTGCTGTGGGACAGATGGTCTCACATTTGCTTCTAAAATAGTGTGATATACAGAGGAGCTCATGGTGAGTTTAGTGACTGCAGGGAGCCTAGTTTCCTCCAACACTGTGCTTGACAGTTTGTTTAAGGTGTTTGCACTGATATACTGTGCATGGTTTATCACCAAACATGGTGCTGTGCATTCTGTCCAGACATCTTTACTTTGGCCTCATCTATCCAAGGGACATTGTTCCAAAAGTCATGTACTTTACAATCCTAAGCCATATTGGTGTGTTCTATTTAGAGAGAAGAGGCTTTTTCCTAGCAACCATTCAAAACAAGCCATTGTACCATCATGAGCATTTGCATTTAACATGTTAACTGAGGCCTATAGAGTCTGAGATTTATCTTTGGAGTTTGTTCTTTTTTGCAGTTTCTCTTAGCATTGCACAGTCTGACTTTAGGGTAAGCTTACTGGGACATGCACTCCTGGAATGATTGGCAATCGTCTTGAATAACTACCAGCATTTAATAATCCTTCTCACTGTGGAATGATGCACTCCAAATTGTTTCGTAATGGCCTTATAGTTCTTCCCAGATTGATGGGCAGCAACAATCGCCCCTCTAAGATCATTGCTGATGTCTTTCCTCCTTGGCACTCTGTTAACATGCACCTGAATGCTCCAGACCGAAAGAAAAAAATAACTTGTACATAATCAGTTAATTGAATGCAATTAATAAGCAACACCTGGCTGCTGCTTACTGTTTTACTTCCTATGAAGATGAGAATACAATAAGAACGTTAAGTTTTTTTTCACATTGCTTCTGCATTTAAGACATAGAAAGAATTAAATTGTGTGTTTTTTTTTTTATTATATCCTGATACACTAGGCATTATAACTGAAAACAAATGTCCTCTTTTTTTCACATACCTGTATATGATATGACACATCATAACAAAGAAAGGATTTATCCAAACAGTCATAACACTGTAAAGAGTTGTCTCTTATAGGTCACCTTGTCATTTTAAAAGTTATAGAATTTGAAATGAAGAATGAGTCATAAGACTATATACACTGTTCTGGTGAGCATTTTTTCTCTTCCCTTGGTAATGGGACCGTGGATATCAGACAAAGATACATTTCAACAAGCCCGATAACTCACATGTATTTTACCTTCATCCGCTTTCTCCCAACAGACACCCAGAACAAGGGAAACACAAGCAAGCTCAAGACCTGGTATGTCCAGCCCCTGGAGGCCCTGATAATACCCACTCTTAGTCCATGTATTTTACATGAACAATCCTCAGAGGGCACAAAGAATAGGAATCTTACACTATTTAAATACAGGATTTGGGACATCAAAGCCAGGCTTATATTGGAATAACAGAAATAATTAGGAATATGGAAGTTGCAGAAATAGCCACATTTCCATAAGATGATAATTAGTCCCTGGGCTAGCTAGGTCAGGAGAAAGCCTGTTTGTTGTAGCTTTGTATTAGTTGGAGTCCTACTGCTGGCATCCCAGGTAATTACAGGAGACTGGAATGCTATAGCTGAAACACTGATTGAAAATCAGTCTTCATTTCATTTTAGTGCTATTCACTGCTTACAGAATTGAAAACAAATATTGTTTCAATTTAAATAATGTGTTAAGGCTGAATGAGAAGTGGTACACACAAAAAACACAGCCCTCAGTTAAGTAGGTTAACACACTTTCATTATAGGTGGTTTTCAGTTAGTCAAGTGGAAAATATGATCAGGATATTTCAAACACCACTTCACAATAAGAAAGATCACAAACCATTCTTTTCATGATGCTTAGCAACTACAAAGCCCCACAAAACATGCATACTAAATGATTATGTGACTGTGAATCATTTACAAGATGAAAAAACTGAAACCTCAATTAGCCGGAATCGTGAATCGGATGAGATCAGGCCAGGTCTGCTGCTGCACTACACTGTGTGTAGTCATTTGGTTTGTCTTGTTCCATTTCCACTTATGGGTAAACAGGGAGGGAGTAAAATCATTTTATTTTCTCCTGCTGAGAGCGATGTTAAGAGGGGCCAGAGAGTCTGTCTCTTTATCTAATAACCCTGCCACAAGCTTGCCAACACAGGAGAATCCTGGCAATGAGCAAGGAGGGAGTCACAGAGCCATTTAGAATCCGAGCTTGGCTCAGTCAATGAAATCCACACACACAGCTACTGGAAGAGTGATGCTGCGAGCTACAAGTCTCTCTTCACTTCCTCAATAGAAGCAGGTCAGATACATCTAGCAGCTTCCGTAAGCTGTTTGACATTCAATTTCTAAGTATAGTTTAAAATCACAGTGCTGTGACTTTATAAACAGATACCATGAAATCCGATTCACTTGCACACATTTGGATCAGTCTGCAGGGACATATTCCAGTCCCAAAGAAATTCTAAACGGATGTTTGGTGAAGGGAGAATAGAAAGTTACCATTTTTCCTCACTGATGAATTTGGAAATTTTGGTCTGATTACTTGTGCCTTACTAAATCGTGAATAAATTTGGGACTAAATGAACGGAAAAAAACAACAACAAAAAAATAGGGTAGAATATGAGAGATTAGTTTTACTATAATACACTTCAATAAAAAACTTAAACAAGTTTACTTTAATTATTTGTACCACATAGAAACATTTGAGTGTATTAGTATGTATTGGACAGCTTTAATTATTACTTTAAAGTTCAATACATTGTGACAGACTCCATTTTACAGAAAACTCAAAACTTTGGTTCTAATTAAACTGATTCTAAATTATTTTACATAAATGCATGAATCCTTTTATACTTGAAAATGTTTGTTTCACTTTTTAAATGAGTTTTCTATTTTCCCTTCTAATTATTTTATTCAGTATTTTTATGCAAAACTTTGACTACTTTCTGTAAAGCAAAGTTTAATGATATAACACACTTGCTATGTCTTAAACAAACATACTTTTTCTTAACTAACACATTAATTTCAGAACTTGAACATGTTATGGAACTTGTATACTGTGCAGAGCTGTATTAGTCCTTTTACCTAATCAGTCTCTGAATACTTCTTACACCACCAGCAAAGTAAAGTACTTGTAAAGTATGTATGTATGTATTACCTGTAGTAAACAGCAAAGCACTCAGTTTGAAGAAGCAGAGAGGACTTTGTGGCATATATATGTTCGCTTTGGTACAATTTTCTGAACTGAACATGTTCATCCATGCTACAATATGTTGCATGCATGGTCACTAGCCACCTGAGTTCATCAAAAGTTGTGTTCAGACTTGTTGGATAGCTTACTGATGGGCATTAAGTTTGCAGATATGGAAAGATGGAGATAGCTTTTCTGTGCCACTTTAAAGTCATCCAGACCTTTTTCATAACAAACTATTTTAGTTTGTCAGGAAAAACATAAGTGAAAATTATGTGAACAATTCCTCTGTTGTGTTAAGTGTTCCCATATGACATTGTAGTGAGGAAGATTGCAAAACACAAGGACACCTCATTTAGCACAGCTTAATGGAAAACAGTCAATTGTAATGTTTTGAAATCCAACTCAGATTTTCAGCTTTAGTGTGACAAACCAAAATGTAAAGTATGAATTTGATCATTTATCTAATAACTGAATTGAATATATTTAAATGCCTAATAAATCTAATATAATTCACTGTGGACTAACACAATGGACTGACCAAGAGTCTGCCCTGCAGAAGGATTATCTCCTTTTTCTGATTTGAGCCTCCTTGTCTCCTCTCTCCTCTGTCCCACTGTCTGTAACCCTGAAATCAATCTCAGCAAAAATGTTATATATTTCAAACTGTACCTTCAGGAGGGAGGACACTTGATGGAGAAGAAAAAATCCACTTTGTTATGTCTTTTGTGAACATCTGTTTGGCTCCTTGAATGCTTGAAAAGGGTGTGACATGTCAATTCCATACTGTGATTACATTAAAAGTAAATATTTACTTTCAGAAACACCTTTATAGCTAATTTGACAGAAACTATGAAGTACAGTCGTAGGTTGCACCAAAACAATCATTAGGTTATACAGCTGTGTCACATGTCATATTTAATTGAGGATGGTTTGAAATGGCATGTTCAAAGCAAGTGTGTCTGACAACTGTCACTTCACTTCCTCTTTTCTTGCCTCCTCTGCATTGCTGGCCGCAAGGCCTAAGATGTAAAGCAATTAAATGAGTATAGAAATCAAGGATTTAGAAACTGGAAAATATAATAATGGAATGGAGCAACATCTGCTTGTTGGTAAAAGAAAACCATAAAAAAACAAAGAAACAACTCAAACTGAAACGTGGTAGGGCTGATTTGTCATAATAATGGATGGTGAAAAATGAAAGTTATATCTATTGATGATGATGCAACCAGAGCACTCTTGAGTCCACAGTGATCTACACATTAAGCTGATTCGTTATTTCAGCCACATATTTCAGTAAAAGATAACTAAGAAAAAAGTGGCATGTACATACGAGAAAAACAGTGACATTTGGATTTGTCAAGTGAGTAATCATCATTTAGAGCTTGATGAGACCATTAGGATGTAACATTCATAGCTAATTGTAAATATCTGTTTCTTTTTTTTTTTAAATCTTGTAAATAGGAGAGATGTTTTGTGGGATAGCAAGATTAGTATCCTTGCACTCACTAGAACTGTATACAATTTTGCTCTGCCTCTTGTAGAATGACAATAAAGATTCTTATTCTTATTTTGGTAAGTAAAACATAATTTTATGGAATATATATATATATTATATATATATATATATATATATTATATATATATGTTGATTTCTTTTATTCCCCTTCATAAATTTAGTATTAGATTACTCACATACACTTAATCTTACTTTCAAAAGAAGAGAGCAGCTGAGGGAGTGAATGAGACAAACTTATTTCACCGTCAGCTCTGAGGATGGCCCCAGCAACCTGGGAGACAGTGTCCCCTGGTGTCAATAATGTCTCATCTGTATTAGAGCTCAGCTTAAAACCCCAAATACTTTTCTTCCTCTAACCAAACTCATAAACATATGATTTAAAGATCATTTTTACCCCAGTGGCTGCCAGTCAATTGTGGATAACAGTTTTATAAGAGCCCCGTCATAATGTTCAACAAGATTGTTAAACGATGCCTTTGTTTTCAGTCCAAGCATCAGGGAGCAATTAGATTTTCTGGTCAAAGTTAAGTTGGACCAGAAAATTTGGACCTACTGGTTGGCAAGGGAGAACACTTTCAGCACCAGAAACTATTATGGTAAGAGAGGTAATAAAGATCCATTATAAATCAAATGCTAAGAGAAAAAAAGAAAAAAAAAAGAGAAAAAGAAAATTGTTCATCTTATCTCCAAATTGAATGCATTACCCCAATTTCACTCTAAAAGATGAGCCATGAGCAGCATATTTATGAAGCAGGTTTTGACATCTGACCCAAGATAAGCCGATTACAGTTTGGACGAAAGAAAATATATTTCCAGGAATTGATTTAGAAGAACCGTGTGAAGTGTGAATTAATTTTAATGGAGGTTTTTCAGCTAATTTTTCCAGCGTTCTACATTAGCATACTTCTGTTTCCTTACAGCGGACCTGTTGCCTAACAGAAGGCTGCCACTGATCTGCAGCAGCCCACTGGGCATTTGGACCATTTGTGGATGGAAGAACAGGGCAAGCCCTGAACATAACAATCTGCTGACTTAACACAACCTTTGTTACAGGGTGGGTGCATGTGACATCACGTCATCCCCTGGGCCTGTCTGGGATCTAGGGCAGGCTCCAACTCTTTGTGTGTCCAGAGCCAGAGCACTCTGTACACGCGCCCTGGATCATCCTGCCATGTCACCTCTATTGTCCACTGGTCTGGACATTCTGGCATTCTCACACTATGAGGTAGTGTGAGAGAAACATTCTCCACGTCATGGTGCACAGGTTTATTCAAAACAGAAAGACACTTGGCCTGAGTCACAAAAATTGCAAATTTTTTTAATACTTTAAAAAAAATCAAAACTCAGATACAGTTCTATCCAGCAACAAGTAATCATACTTATTTTGGTAACATAGAAATCAGTGCTGCTTTTCAAAAATCATTCAAATAATTCAAAACTGGAAGTGGTTCATCTGAAGGAATTGGACAGTTATCAAAATTTATGGCTGAGGACTGATCACTGCGCATAAACTCATTCCTGCTATGTTCTTCCACCCTGTCATAATGTTTTTGTCTGTAAAATGATAAAAAGGAAAAAAAACTCATACTAGAGACCTTTCTGAATAACATTGACTTCATTCAATGACGCATAACATGCAGACCGCAGTCAGCGTACTCTATTAGTGGCGGGTAGGAACGCTTAAGTGGGACCATAACATCTGCCATGGGTTCCCCCTGAAGCAACCCACAGCTCTCGAGTAACAGCACCTTGATGGATCTTCAGAGAAATGAAAAATCGCCACATCCCGTCACATGCCATCACAAGTACTTGTGACACTCTCCTGACACCAATCATTTGCAAATGGATGGCCTATCAGTGTCCTATTTTCCTGAATCTGTTATTTCCATAATCCGGCAGGTGCCATCGCCTTGGATTAATAGATGAGTCTGACTGTGCGAGATGGCAGAGCTTCGTAGCCCCCAATGAACAGTGTGCGGTCTGATGAATGACATTTGGGCTGCAACCACGTCACTTCTTCCATTAGCAAATCCTGTCCCAACTCCACCGTATTGAACCATGGCTTTCAGCTATTAGCCTGATGCATGACACAGTCAATTCCAGTTACGCTTTAATAAGTGAATATTTATCTTAGCCACTCTCAAAGGGAAAAAAAGAAACAGGTAAAGGAGAAATGATGCAGAAAAAACCAGAATTGTTCTTATCTCTCCTCATGTGTGCATGTATCCTGTGTTCTGAAGCAGTTTACTTGTTCATTTTCATCTTTGCTACTATGACTATAGTGAGGTTTATTTATCACTGCTCAGAAAGCTGGTATGCTCAGGAGCTCCCACTGAAGTCTTACACTAATCTGCAAAGGATACCTTCCAACTATGTCACATGCGCAAAATTCTATTGGTTTAATTCAAGTAATCTAATTTTGTATAATAGCATAGTATTTCAAAATTGTGTGTCATTTCTAATGATTTGAACCTTTTTGTGTCACATTTCATGACTCTAATGACAGGTGAAATGGTTAGGGTAAGCTCAGGGTAAGAAGTAATTTAATGACAGTAACTTATGTAAAGAGATGTACAAAATGGGGAGTGGGGGTGGGTTGTCATGAAATCAAACTGCGATTTTATAAGGGAAGTTCAGTGTGCTCATTATATATAGCACTCACTATTTAAATATCTAAACAGCAGAAACCAAACCCCAGAATCTAAAAGATCTGGGGTTTGGTTTTATTCAGTGCTGTCAGTCGACTAAAATTTTTAATCACAATTAATCGCATGAGTGTCCTGAGTTAACTCGTGATCAATCGCATATTCATTTTTTTGTTATTTTATTTGACCTATTTAATTTTATTACCATTTTTAAAATGCTATTTATTATAATAATAATTATCTAATAATTATGTTTTGTTATAATACTTATTTAAGCTGTTAAGAAGCCAACATAGACTCTAAATAGATAATTAATCCTGATTTGTTTATTTCTTAATATTGCAGTTGTCAGTGCATGAAGTAGACTGTTAGAGTTGTGATTTCCGAGCTGCATTGAATGCATCCCTGATGCACGGCAAGCTGTGTGTCACCGCACCTTTAAAGGGATACTGTGTAACTTTTGCCCCAAATATCAGCCTGAGTTATAATGGATGATTTCTGGGGTTAATCTACAGTGTTTGACACGTGTCGGCACTCCGAGGGGGCTGCCCTCTTCAGAAACCAGACATTGTAACTTTGCAGGAGTGGATCCGTCTCTCATGGGATCACGTTACCTGGAGTGCTTTGCTTTACAGCTCCCCTTCTATAAACACAGAGGGCTCTGCTTTGTGCTACTTTTTCCTCCTTTTCCATCTAAAGTTTGTCATGGCTGAACAAATAAAGAAGGTGAAATGGGTGTCTGTGGAGGCCAGAAGGAGAAAGACTAACTTTGCAACAATGTGGCCTGTGGGAAGTTACAGGTTTAGCACCCCTAGTGGCCAAAAGTTACACGGTATCCCTTTAAGTTTCATTTTCTATTCCTCAACCCGTGGCCGGTTTAAGTCTCCTTCTCCTGAATTATTTGGGGGAACTTAGTTGATTAAATACCTCAGTCTTGTCCTGAAAACCATCTTACAGAACTTTAAAGCTGAACTGTCCGTGTAAAAGATCCATTCTGTGGTCGTTTTTGCTTCGGAAACATAACCTGCTTCCTACATCCCCTCCTGAAATTATGCTGACAGTGTGTGCGTTAATCGCGCGTTAAAAAAATGATCGCCGTTAAAAGGAATTTGCGTTAACTTTGACAGCCCTAGTTGCATTTTATGAAATATGTTTCAAAGTCCTGACAGAGGCTTAAAGAAATCTAAATATGTCTGCCTTAGTTTGGCTATTAATTAGATCCTGCAGCAGTCCCTAAAGCAAAGTCATCTTTCACACAAAGTCCGGTCTGTTGTCTTTTCTATGGAATATGCAGACATCTTTTACATATTGTGAGAATCTGTGTGCATGTGTCTTTCAGAAAATGAAAAAAAAGCGTTGATCTGTGTGACCAAGTAGAGCTGAGTGCCACCCTGACAGGCTATTAGTCGTAAGGCTTTAGCCACTCAACCCCGATCACTATAGTAATCCATACCTCTGACAACTACCCTACACATTTCAATACATTTATAGTATGGAGACACATTAACTCTTATGCACATCATGCTCAGAGGAAAATATCACTCTTGATGACATGACACAGGACTTACAACAAGGTCGATTGAAGCTGACAGGTAAAAATATAAGTGAATGTTTGAATTGATCAGTGAAGATATCAATCACGGTGAGCCCATCAGACCAGTCCTGTGTCCTCTCAGCTGTCACCTCTTTAGCTGGAAGACACTCACCCCCAGTTCACCTCAGTTTCATAGAACCCAGAAGCTGTTTGATTTGATGTGTTTGTGTTGCTGGTCTATGTCAGTCAACATGTCAGGCTGCATTTCTTCCAAGAAACACATATTCTCAAAAAAAAAACAGAGAACACTATTTAAAGAGAAATTATCACAGGATGTTGCGGAGCTATCTGAGTTGCTTGAAACTGAGAGCCAATCATTTTCTTTTTTCTCTCTCTTTCAGCCACAGGGGAGTAGTTTGGAGTTAATTGCAGTGAATCCAATTTTTTAATTAAAATGAACATCATGACGATCTGACTGGATTGGGATTTGTTATTGCTATTTCTTTCTCTCAACCCGTCTCATTTTCTCTCCCCTGCAGGACAGCATGAAAGAGTCCTGTTGTTTTATTTTAATTGGGACAGTGATGTAATTGGCCTACTCCATGCTGGTCTCTTCAATTTAGATCCTGGCATGTCTGTGTGTGTGTGTGTGTGTGTGTGTGTGTGTGTGTGTGTGTGTGTGTGTGTGTGTGTGTGTGTGTGTGTGTGTGCACATGACTAAATGTGGAGAGATGAAGTGTGTTGGAAGACTTCAAAAGTAAGAAATGTACCAGTGACATAGAAATGACAGTTAAACAAATGCACCAGACATGAGCTCAATTATTATTGAGCAAAAAGTAGAAACATAAACACACACTAAAAGATTCACGTGCAACAAGTTTAGCCACTCAGATTATTCAGCTTATGGCTCATTTTTGTGGTTTCTGCACTTTGATAATGGTTAAATAACAAATACATAAAAATCAGCAAAACTAAATAAGGAACATACAAAAAGAGAAAAACAAATCAATTAAAGAGACATGATAGAAAAAGTAGGAAGGAAGAAACTGTTTGTAGGTATCTCACTTCCTCTGTGTTGTGTCACCACTGTCATGTAGTCCCACTCTGCTAACTTCTGAGCACCCTGCGAACATGCCAAAGCCACAAATTATTTCTATGCAAATTTACCGATGGAGAAAACAAAGCAAAAGGATGGTGTTACAGTGAAGGGCATGAAGCATACTTGGAGGAAAAGAAAGTGCAACCTGCAAAGGATATCTAAAATACTCTTTGAAAAATCAATTGTTCATGCTTTTGCTCGCTGTGTGTACCTCGCAGAGTTGGCAAGGTGATAAATATTTATATATTTTTTTGCCTCTAAAAATGACTGTTTTTACAAAGCACAGGCCAGGAGACATGCTGCCAGGGTGACAGGATTCTAATAATTTAAAAACTATTTCATTTTATCTTTTCTATTTTTACTTTAAACAGTATGAAATGTGGAAGACACATTATAGAAACAAGTGACATTTATCAGCCCACCTTCCCAGTGGTCATCTGCCTGATTTGTAAATTCTATGCAGGCAGAGAAAGCATGGCTTTGGGCTCAGACTCCCACTCATCCATTAAAATCACTGTAATTAGCATATGCTTTGATTATAAAGGTCACCAACTCAGGCTAAAAGAACGTCATATGAATTATACTATGGGAAATGTGTTTGATGGCCAACTTCTGTCATTTTCAGTTTGAATCCAACTTGGTTATACAGAACTATGTATTGTGTCAGAGGTTGTTCTGTATTGTTCTGAGAAGATTTTTTTTATTGCACTTCTTTTGATCAAATTGTTTCATGGCTAAAACTATGCTGGAGCTTTACTTTTCTATGACTGGCTAGTCATCAGATTTAAGGTGAAACTAAACTTAAAGAAAAAAACAAACAAACAAAAAACCTCTTATTTGACCTGTTTTAATTCAACTCAAAAGAAAAATAAGAAAGGTTGTATGAAATTTTTGAAGCTTATATTTTTTCTCAGGTATTTATGGGACAATCTTTTAATTATACTGATGCATGCAAACCCTTTGTTAAACAAGATAACATTAATACTAATGTTTAGGTCATACTGAACCACACACAAAAAAAAAATATTCCAAGAATACAGAATATGGCTTTTGTGTTATGTGTTATATAGTTTTGTTAAAAATTATTTTTAATTATATTCTTTTGAATGTGTTTTGTTTTTTGTGTGCTTGTCTAAAATATAGTTGCATTTTCTGTATTAAGCTTTTTGAAGTCTCATGTTTTTTTTTTTTAGTTGGTGCGTTAAAGAAAATGTTTTTACTTTAATGTTTTGTAAAATGTAATGTTTTAATGTTGTATTTCCATTGAAATGTGGCGTTTCTTTAAAATCTTTTTTTTTGTTTTGCTTTGATTACTTTTTTATTGTTGTCTGCTTGGTTCTATTGTTCATTTTGTCGATCATTGTGGGTTTCGTACTTCAGCATCAATGTGTGATTCAGAAAAGAAGCACAATAGATTGACTCAAATGGGGACTGACACTTCTTCACTGGCAGTGACTATTCATGTTCCAGTAACTGTACGCATGTGTGTCTGTAAAGAAGGATGTTTAACATCTTTTATCAAAGCTGATGGAACAGATCCAACACTGAAGAATGAGACACTCTGAATAAACCTTTTGCTGTTTACAGTCGAGTAAAGTAAAGCTGGCTGCTGTAAACACAAGCACAGTCTGCCTATAGATGGTGCTCTGCTTGAGCTAGTGGGCTATTTTAAGTCTCCCCTTGCAAATATACCAACAAACAAAGAGGGGAGCTCCCACAGGAATACATTGTAAACAAGTGGGCATGATGCACTGAGTACAATCCCACTTTTTTTGTTTTATAAAAGAAAAAAAAAACTCCTTTCATCTGAAACAAACAAGTAGATAAACCAGTGCCTACACTCACACACACAGCACACTTAATTACCACATTCATTTACAATGTTTAATCTTTGTGCAATCTGAAAATACAACAAACAAACAAAAGAAAATACAACAAACAAAAGGCAGACGAAGATTTTCCTGTTGTTTTATTTGTTTATAAGATGCAACATTTAGCAGTGAATTTTTGTCTGCAGAAAATTGGTCTGCACAACACTTTCCTGGTTTTGCCTCCCTCCATCAGTTCCACACAAGATATTTCTGGCTTAATGATCTAGGTTACATATAATAAAAGGAATTTATTAAAATATCTGGGTTATGAACATATCTATAAAATCACAAGACTGAGGAAAAGTTGTTTCATTTAGTCATTTTCTGATTTTAGATCATTAAAGGTAAAGCCCTGTAACTGATCAAAAATGTAAAACTCTATTAGTCAGCAGTCCTTAAGAGACTCTGAAGACAATGTAGCAGTAAATTATTCCTTTGATTTAGATAAAGGTCATCATTGGACTGCATTATTTTAAGTCATTAAGCTTATATCCAGTTGAGCCATCTAAACTTATAACCAAATCCAAGAATTGCTGATCTCATTTCAGGGGACTTCATGGCCACTCTACAAACTTATCCAGCCCGGTCACCTGAGCTCCAACCATTTATTATCAAAGCACACAGCACATTTGAACCTGAGGGAAATATGATGCCTGACAGCTCGTCCAGCCAGAAAAAAAATAGCTGAAGTTCAAAAATTATTGGTGACCAGGCAAAAATTTTATAAATAACAATTAAATAATTAAATAAGCAATCTTACTCCTGCTAGACACTATAGATTGTGCTGCGGTTGCAGCCAGTAAGGTAGTTCAAGGCATGGAATGGTTTCTCCCTGAATGAAACCATATTTGATATTCTAAAGGACTTAAATAAATGGACAGCTTTATAAGAATTTTTGTGTCTTTTGCTTACATAAGAACTGTCTTAGTACTATCTACAGTAAAGTTTTTTAATCCTTGAAAACCTGCAACCAGTAGAAGAAATATGTAGGGAAAAAAATGAATGCCTGAATAGAAATATTACTTAATCAAAGTTCCCCTTTTTTCTTAAGCCAATTCTAATGCAGCTGTTTTAAAAGTCTTAGAATCATACATTTAAACTATAGCTACATGCTGTCACAAAACTCACATGCGATCAAGTACTGTATTTTTGCCAATGCTCTGACAGGGTCATGGGCGTACAGGTTTGTGATCTATATTTTCAAGCTTTGATCAAACTGCTGGTCCGGAGGATTTAAGAGGTTCAAAAAGAGCAGTTGCACATCTGGAGGGAAGTCATTTTTAGCCAGCACAAAGAGACAGGAAGCAGGAAATGTACAACGGAGGAGTTCACAGACACAAATGGCAAAACATTTCAATGAAAGTGATATAAGTTTGCCTCTTTTTGCTTAGAAAATAACCGGAGTGGGACTGAAATAACCCATTAAGGGCCATTTTTGTCTGAGTGACAAAGTACAACAACGTTGGCTAAATTAGGATATTTACAGAGTTGCTGAACTGCACTCTTCAATGTCAGCGTTTATCCCAGCAGGTTGTCATCCAGAGGGAAAAGAAATGAAACATTGTGCACATTTTGTCAATCCAACAGAATTCAATTACATAGATATATTATTTCATTATCATTACTTACAGGGGAAAAAAGTGTAATTTGTGAAACTAATTTGACAACAGCATCTCTGAAACATCATACACAACAAGCACATTGACAGGCATTAGTGGAACTTGGAGTTAAAATAAGAACATTTCCATTAACCCAGTAAAATGCCATGTGATACCTGTGCATGAAAACTTGACAGCAGTGCTGTGCAGTAAATCCCCCAACTGTCCTTTCTAACCTTTTCAAACTAGAAACATGAGAAAGTGTGCTCACACCTGCTTGTGCACAGGCATGCACTCAAACAGGGCTTCATTATCATAACTAACCCCCTCCTGTGCTAGTTTAGACAGCGAGAAAAGAGTCTCTGACACATCTGACAACTACACTCTGAATTTAACAGATATTAGAGATGACCCCCGGCCTGTCTTCTTCAATTCACAATCCTCTTTTGCTGATTTTAAAGAAAGAACCTCTCTTTTGTAGTCTTGAAGAAAAAAGGAAACATGCTCCACCCCAATATGTGCAGTCCTCCCCCTTCTTCACCCACACTTGAATAGCAATTAAATTAATTCCCTTCTTTTTTTTTCCTTACTAGATTTTGTGAGGACTTTTGTGTTACAGGGGATGGGGGAGGAGTGACACATCTAATCTAGCGCAGCTTCGTATCTAGTGGGAGACTTATGAAATGAGAGGAAGGGGGATCTTTATCAGTATGGAATTAGTGCATCTCTGTGCTCCGTCCAGGAAGTGTATGGAGTGATTCCATTATAGTAGGGGAGCCTTCAAAGAGGCCAGCGCAGTCAGAGGACACCTTGGAAGGAAAGACAGGACCATGTTGAGGAACGGGATGGAACCTTGCTGAACCAGCACTCTACAAAGCAAGATCACAATCAGGCATTTGCAAAGGGTCTGCACAATTACCTCCCAAATAAAGGTCATTTTAACATCACTTCAACACTGGTATGGGAGAGAAAATTGTAGTTATTATAAAAGTAAATTGAAAGTGGAATGTTTTTTTTTTTTTTTAGATCTACTTGTGAATTTATGAGCAGAAACTGCATTATATCACATGGTGCAGTGAACATGCATTCAGGTAAGAGCTAGTGCTTAGTAGAGAATATAAGTCAGGCCTCTGTGGCACTGCTCCTGAAAATACTATTTGTTCTCATCATTAAATTCTGCATATTCCTGTATATCAGATCAAATAGGAAAAAAGCACATTTTCATGCTTAGAAGAATAACAAAGAGAGAGTTATAAAAAAAACAAAATAAGGTTCAGACAAACAACTTCATGGGGATTGGACCAATGTATATAATCAATCTATTATAGTTGTTCTAAATTGGAAAGGGTTCTGGATTGGTTAACAACAAAGAATCAATAAGACAGATTATGCTGCTCTCTTTGATTATATACCAAATGCATTTTAAATGTCTGCTGATTATGATCAAGTTGCAAGTGTCAGAGAATTACAATTGAATTACATCTTGTGCTATCTAATCATGAAAGTTTATAATTGTGAATACAACATTGTGCAGTTCTTAAAACATTGTTTCCAGCTTCCTGGCTCAGGTGCTGATGAAATGAACAAACAATGCAACTTTCTCTACCATGTCAGGTTGATCTAATAAACATCGAACAAAAAGTTCGGAAATTTGTGTTTGGTAGATTATTTCTCTGTTGTAACAATGCGTCTTGGCAATA
>JBBBVU010000001.1:20873447-20892260 GCA_037177055.1 Atherinosoma microstoma | reverse complement strand
GGGTGCCAAGATTTAAATGATATATCAGAGAATTGTTTAAGATTGGGAATAAAGTGCATAATATGTCTCCTTTAATGGATGAGTTAAAGCTAGGGTAGGAGATGTTTTCCACGAGCATTTTTTACTATATTGCTTAATATACCCTTCACACTCTGATTGCAGCCAATTAATTAAATGCTCTAACACAAAAATGAAAAGAAATTGTCAGCTGTGGAACAGACAGGACTGAAAAAACACCACCCAATCATTTTAACCAACCCGTTATAAAAGATTGGATGGTGATATGTCTATCAAACTCAACTGCCATTTGTCCCTCCCTCCCTCTGCATGTTCCTTTCCTCTGGCAGCATGGCTTCGGGGTGAAGTCTTAAGAAAGCGGTTTGGACTTTTGAATAGTGTATTATTTAAATGTTGCTTGCTTGAACTGTTTTTACAGGATCTCCTACCCTACCATTAACTTCATTTCTGAAGAGGTGCACAGTTTCTGAATTTAGCTGTTTGTCCTGGATCCATGCAACATGTTGAATAACGATCCCTTTTCCAAATAAAAGCATAAAAATAAATGAGCTGCCTTCCACTACCACTGACTGCAAGGTAAAGCCTTCCAAACACTTGTGATTTGAAAAATAATTCTGATAACATTAATCAGGGCTGCCTTTCTTCAACTGAGCTAACAGGTAACAAGCACAATTTATAGTAGTTTTAGTCAAGAATAGGTTTGGTGCAAAGTTTCTTAAAAGTTAGCATTAAGTGCCATTCATACACTTGTTTTTATTACCCCTTTTAAAAATTTTAAATCAAGGAAAATAAGGTCTATAGTATTCATAGGTTATTGAGATGTTGCTGACCTACACATTCCTGCAGTGTCCAGACTGCATGGTGAGGAAAGTTACCTGGTTCCTCACAGTAGCTTCATATTTTTTAAAACTAAGTTGAAATATATCTGTCCTCTAATCTGCATTTCCCAAACAAAAGATCCATCAGATCCTATGTGCTTTGCAATGACCTGACAAAAGTTGCTGGGTTCTTATTTTGTACAAGATCGTGTTCACCTTAACTTACACAGCAGCTTCTGCTGACCTGTGCTGTTAAAGGAAGAAGGACACTGCTTGAGCTGTGATTTTTGGGAGGTGGGGACGGCCCCTGTTGTCTTATTGTCCGGTCAGCAGTGCTAGGTTAGCCCCTGTCAGCCAGCCAGTGTTGAGCTCTGCACTTTGCATATGGGAGCTCTTCCGTAATGAGACTCTATGTATGGGTATCATGTGAGATATCTGAGCTAGCGCTTACTATTCCATGTTCAAGGTCAAAACTGGCCCACCCCACCACTGAATCCCCTACCCTATCCATCACCTGAGAACACAGACCACAGCTAAGCTCACATTCCAACCCCTCTGGACATCCTCACACCAAACTCGGAAGGACAGCAGTCTTGCACGGTGATCCCTGTTCATTATGTTAATATACTTACAAGATATTTATCCAAAGAAGTGCCAACAAGTTCAAGCACAAACTTCTCAAAACAATTTGTAAAATATGTGACAGAAGAAATATAATAAACTGATGTCTTTGTCCAGCACAGAAAAAACATAAAGGCCTCTAGTGTCAATAATGCCCCATGTAAATATATGCCTTAAAAGACTCTTCAAGCTAATTGTTTGCGGTGTAACACAATAGTCTATTTATCTTGTCTTACCCATGTGCGTATTTGATGTTTGCTCTTTTCCAATGAGCACTTGCTATCAACATGTCAAAAGTGGATACCTTATGTGGGTCCATATGAGTAAGACATGGGCTTAAGTGCACAGGACTCTGGAACAGTCTGGTCATACACCACCATACTAACGCTTAAGTCCCCACAGCAATCAATAAGCTGCCCTCTAAAAGATCATATATCAATTGCTTGCTGAACTCAGGAGTAGAATAAAAAAACATGTACCTATAGAATTAACGACCTCTGTGCTGCTGTATGCATGTACATGTAGCCAACACGCTTGTAACCTGCAGTTAGGAGGTTTGCTCTCTTATCTGACAAGAGAAGAGTACATTTATAATGAAGATAAAACTGAAGACAATACAAACTTGCAGATATTTTTCTAGAGTGCATATCTTTTTTTTTTTAATCATTCTATTTGTGGCAATTGTTGAGCTTTGAAAAGGTCTTAAGTTTGCATAGGACATTTTCTCTTAAATGTTCCAATTATTAATATCTTCGAGCTGGCTGTTTGAACCAGATTTCATGATGAATCTGAAATCACTTTAGACTAAAATATTCATGTTTGTTTTGACAGAATTAAATGAACTGCTCTGCCACCCCAGTCTTCCCACACAACTTCCCCAGAACCAAGATTTTGCAATGTATTGCCCCTTAGTCTTGAAGAAAGTACTGTATATCTTGTGATAAACTTGTTATGATAGAGATAAAATGCAACATGGTGAAGAGCAGGGAGAGCTCACTTCCTTGTTTTAATTTAGATACCTGGTGTATCATTTTAAGCCTATGATCGGGGGGTAAGGGAAATCTCTGAGTGGGAGCATGGGCAAATAAAAAGGTGAAATGAGTAAGGAGAGATGGATTTCCTGTCATTTGTGATCTATGACCAATCGGCTGTCTATGTTCAGATTTGCTGTTAATGGCTATTGGTTGAGATTTAAATCCTTTCTTTTGTGTTTTCCCCTTAATCAATAAATTGGCAACCGTTTGATTGAAAGCTCATCCATTGTGTTAAAATGAGCCCGAATGAGTTTTGTCCTTTTGAGCAATGGGTCCGTTCTCAGTGCAGCTTTTACAGATGTTTTTAAGACTGGTGCAGTTTTGTCACCCATTTATCAAAAAACTTTATTTCTTTGTCATCAAATTCTCATCAGCAAGAAATTAATTTGAACATAAATGTTCCGTTTATATTCCTAAGCCTTCCAGTTTGATCATAAATGTTGTGCCCTTTTCCCAACTTTCTATATTATTTTAATTGATCAATATATTGTAAGGAATATGAATGATCAGAAACTGCAGTGATATACTGAAGACACAATGTCCTCTTTAAAGGGCAAAGAGAACAATAATATAAAACAATTAGGAAAATGTCAAAGAGAGAAAGTCCAGATAAAAAAACAAAAAATAAACAATAGCATAAATTTCATGGTAAAAGCAAAATTAAATGATATGTTTTAACATGTTTCATTTGATGAGGTAGTTTTCTTGCTTTTTTTTTTTGTCAGACAGTTTAGTTGGTGTCTTCCTATTTATACGTGCATGCCTACATACGTTTGCAAATGACTGCAGACAGTCTGTGATACACAGATTTTTATTTGAGATCAAGCCGGTTATCTACATTCCTCCAGTTCAAGTGAGTGCACACAAAGAGACACACAGCCTCTGTAAAAATATCTTACCAACAATATGTCTCACCACAAGACCAAGGCTTATCAAAATGATGCTTGCTTAGCTGGCATGAGATCAGACCTTTACTATTCCTAGAGACGTATGTTTTGTGTTCCCTAAGTTGATGTGAGCAGGTCCATTTTTATGAGATAAGCGTGTCTGTCATTTCCTAAGCTTTAACTGAGACAATTATTGTTTATATTTCATGTATTTATTAAAAACACAAACATTGCATTGCAATTTGAAAATACATATCTTACAGTATCTGTGCCTAAAACTGGGATTTTCATTTTGATGTACAAATCTAAAGAAGAAAAAAATAAGTAAAAGAAATGGCCCAGGACCTATGTTAAAGTTAATATTTTTTTTATTCCCTTCATAGCATAATTGACTTGAGCTTAATTAAATGGATTCTTTTAAATAACATCTCATTAAAAAAAAAAGGGGGGGGGGGGTCATTTCAATAGTTAGAGAGAAACAAAAGATTAATTGTGTTTAGTTACTGCATTTCCAAACAGAATATGAAGATACAACATTGATACATTGATGCTCAAATTGATTTTCAAACAAAACCATCAAATTCAGTCAACTTAAGTGAAGAAAAGAAAAAAACAACTGCACCCATGGATACCTACATAAACTAAGAATGGGCTTTTTATACCTGTAGTTGAACAACAATGCCCTCTATTGGTGTGACACTGCATCTGTTGCCCCAACAAAGGCCATCACACTAAAAGCACGCTGATGTATTTTCCAGCACACTCAGCACAAACATCACATTGAAGTGCAATCACCTCAAAGCTCAAAGACTATCCTTATTAGCCCACTTACTTCCACAAAACACTTTGTTGTTAATTTAAAAATGTTATTTAGCTATAACAGTCATTGCTGCCATGATCAGGGGGCTTTATTAGGGGTTTAAAACATATCAATTAAAACCATAATGAATGAAACTGCAGTAGGTAAATGTGAGTGTAACCAGTATGCCTTGAGCATAAGGAGGTTGCAAACTCTCAGACAGCATTTCCAGAGGTAATAACTTGTATGTGTGTGTACCTGTGTGAATGTGAATGAGGGTGGTTTACAGGATCAGTGAAGGAGTTCTTGACAGGAATGAACACTGAGCCTTTCCTTTCCCTGTTGCGCTCTCTACTGAACCGGAACAATGGTGTAGACAAACAGGGGCACCCCAGAGAGTGCAGCAAGCTAAGTGAGTGAGCGCAGAGGTTTAAAATGACAGCTACACTCCTCGACTGTTCATTCAGGGTGAGGAAAATGTCCAAGACCGTACTTGTTTGTGTTCCATCTTCACAAATCAAACTACGCTATTTTAGAAAAACTCAACAGGATTGGAGGCAGCTAAATTAGTGATGAATTGTGAGTGATACGCATGATAGTGCTAACAGCAGTCACAAGGGCAGCATCAGGCATAGAGGTAAGGTCACGTTTGCACAGCAGCTGATTTACACATAACCTCTATGCCCTTAATGTAATAACTGCATAAACTGTTCACAATTTAAATTGGTATATGAATAGCTAATTTATTAAAACTGAAGTGCCATCCTGACATATTAGGATGAAATATAACAAATGACTAGGAACATTTTGTGAATGCACACAGCCAATCGTAGAAGTAAGATGTTTTTTGGGTTTATTTATTTTCCGTTCCATTTATAAGAAAGAGAGTTCATGTGAAATGCTGTCACTAAAGGGTAATTAGCTCAGAGAGAGCAGTCAGAAATGTAGAACATATTCATTCTTGCAAACTTTATTTTTTTATATAAAAAAAACACACAAAATATAGTTTCTTTGTCTCTTTCTCCTCATTTAGTCTTCTTTTCAGCTGTTTCTGTACCTATTTTATAAACACACAAGGTATCTTTTTTCTAAAGTGGGAAGTGGAAGGTTATGGACCAAAATACAAGCATTACATGTTTCACTTAGGCATGCACCAACTGTGAAACTGTAGGCTGATGCTAATGTTAAACATAATTATTTGACTAATGGCTAATGAACAAAATTGATTATTCATTTATTTATTTATGAAGTCATTTATTCTCCCTTTAATGCCAGTCAGTGAAAGCTGTATTATTAAAAAAAAGAAATACCTGCACATTTTTTATAGCATTTGAGCCCTTTGTCACCCAGTCTTTGAATAAACACAAACTACATCAATTCATCAAAAAGAACCCTTTATGACAACTTTTCACATGAGTAAGTAGTAACTTGTATAGACTTTTTCGACTGTTAAATTGTCGAATTGATTGCATGAATGGCTTTCATGGACCAACAAAATGATTTGTTCCCAACTAAATTTAACGTGAATAAATCTGGTCAGTTTGGGGCAAAGCCAATGGAAACAACCAGGACACACCAGATAAATACCAACCACTGCCCCAGTTGATGTTATCCTGTTTGCTAGACGCGATTACAGCCAACAAACTAAATTTCAGCTTATATTTTTGTTCTGACATATTTGTGCATCACTCGTTCCAATATTTATGTCTCAGTCAAAAACGCAACTTCAAAACATGATGGTGAAAAACTATTTCAGCATTTACTTTAACCATTCATCTTTGCACTTCGTACTTCACCTATTTCCGTGGACAGAAAAATGTTTCCTTTCAGTGTGCTTACACCATCCTGCCAAACCACCACAACCTAACCTCTTAGGCCATAAAGCTCTTGCTGTCAGGGAGCAAAGGTGGCAGCAACAAAGTAATACCAGGATAGATAGAGAGAAATTCTAATAGCTGAGCAATGCTAAATGGGATTATGACAAAGATTTGTGCCTGCTACTTTTACAAATTGTTCAGCAAAAGTTTGACAAATTTGTCAGGAAATAATTTAGCCATTAGGTGAAAAGAGACATGCTCTGCTGAAAATGTTCATGAATAATTTTGTTACACTTCATTTTCAAATTCTTTGTTGGAGGTTACCTTCTATATCGTCTTTAAAGCCTCAAAAGAGAAGTCAAATAATGCACTCAAAAGACATTGTATTACATACCTGAGCAAAGCTAATAGCCCAAGTCCCTTCCCCCTTTTTATTTCAATTAAACCTCTTTCTTTGATTCAGAGGCATCCAAATCTAAAGTGTCTTTGATCTCCTAACCATAGGATAGACAGGAAAATAAGAGGGGTGGAAAAAGAAGTTGTAATTCAAGAACAGGGGACATCTTTCCCTGCTGTGATATTCTGTTGCACATGGGCACTTGAAAGACCTCATGCCTGGTTTAGCAACAGCGAACAAAACAATCCACTATGAGAGCAACTGAACAACCCCCCACACATTCACAAAAGTCTGAGCAAGGCTGACTTCTTTTTGTTCAGAATCGTACCTCCCTGAACGTGATTAACTGTCAAACTGGCGAAAAGCTAGGAAGGCACTTCTGAACACATTTTGTATCTTAAACGGGAATTCAAAGTTAAATCTGAAGCTGTTCTTATGTTGTTTTGGGTATTTACAAGTAAAACAAAATAAGAGCACTTGGCTGGAAAGGTGATATTATGAAGATATGACACATAATAAATGTTCCCTAATGGAAAATCAAATTCTATCTATGGTAATAGTTTCTCTACCCGAGAACAAACTTTCTCTGGACTTGCCCTAAATTGTCATTTTATTCATAAGATGCTAATTGTTGTCACAGAAGTTGCAGTCAATTCATGGCTCAATTTTTGGGTTGCCACCATGTTCACTTCACCATTTATGTGACCCAACAGGACGTGCAGGAACAGCAGCTGCATGACAACCCCATCGTGAAGGATTGTGGGTACTTGTACCCCCTCAGAGTGTTGGATTATGGACTGCTAAATGCCTTTGTAAAAAAGAAAAACATCTGAGTCCACCGTGTTGGATCCCCAGCCAACAACAGACGCTGCTGGATGCGTGGGTGCTCTGTGATGTGCAGCTGAGCTGTGTGGAGGCCACACAAAGTAGATGCACACAATCATTCATCTGTTCGAGAGGGACTAGTAGGCTTCAGAGCCAGAAGAGGGTCACTCAGTGCTACCTTCAGACACAGACACAGACACAGGCAGGAGGCAGAGACAACACTAAGACCAAACATTCACATTTAAGTCTTATGGCTCGTGTCGTGTCTGCTCTCACTTGCTGCTCATTCAGATCACTCCTAAATCTTCCTTTTATCTGCATAATGAAGTAATTTCCAGATAATTTTGATAACTCTGGAGGTTGTCTGTTGTGAATAATATTAATCAATTTAATCAGTGTTCAGTGACTCAAGCAGATCTCTACACATTATATTCAGCTTTTTGTATGATGCATGCATGCATATTAAAGCAAAGCAGCCAGCTGTGAAAACAGCTTAATTAGTAGTAATCACTTTAGATGAAACATGTTTCCACCATTTGCCTTCATTAAGGGTTGCTTATTTCTTTCATTCTATTAGTCGACTGCTACTGTTCTGTGACAGGTGAGACTAGTGAAATAATGACATACACACTGATAATGACAAACATTCTTAACTAATGTGGGAGATACAATATTTCCATATTTACACTGACAATGCATGTAAAAAATAATGAGATGTACTAATAGTATCAAGTTAATATTGTCTACCAATGGTCAGCCTTTCATTCACTTTTGATTAGTTGTTAACAGATTTTATGGAAAAACAAGAGCTGATTGTCAAAGGAACATAAATCCAAGGTCAGTCTAATAACAAGCAATAACAAAATAGCCATTCAATCAAGGTGCAAACATGAAAGGAACAGTTGGTAAAAAAAGAGCTTTTAACCCCCACAAATCAAAGTTGCTGCACTCTTATTGAGAGCCAGAAGACATGTTGATGAAAAAAGGTGCAGTCAATGGTATTAACAAACTGACCTAGAACATAAATGGGATTTTTATTCCCTTGATATTTCAGTGTATCTACCCTTAATATTCGTAAAATCTAAAAAAAATCATCATTTAAAAAATTTGACTTTTTTTTTGTTGAGTTTACTCAATTTGCTTTATTCCCATGTGGTTTACTTAGTTGTCCATTTACCCACATTCCAGTCATCAATGCACATTCCTCATGATCACTTGTGATATTTGAATAGCAATGAATCCTGTAGCTTTCTCACTTCCCAATCATACAACAATTTTTTTGTGATTCTTCATTTTAAGGGTCATTCCATTAGATCTTGTTTTAGGGTTTTTATACCAAACTAATGTAATGGAAACGGGGAGACCATGTACATAAATAAAACATAAACATAACAGTATATTTGTTGCGTTTTTCAGTCATGCAAAACAGAGCTCTTTTCTCTTGAATGATAGTTGGCTTTAGATTATTCACTCAACTTGGCCACATTGTTGCAAAAGTGTTGCTTGTTTTGGGGAAATTAAGGTGATCTGTGGTTGTTCTGTCATCATTACCATGTGCCTTTTCATGCATTTATTTCTTTATGCTGAACAACCCATCAGCTGTAGCTCTGAACAGATTGGATTAGCCCCATAAAAATTTTAAAAAAGAAAAGAAAATTCCACTTTCAGAGTCTCAAGATGATGATAGGATGTAAATGCTGAATATAAAAGAGAGATAGACATTCATCAACAATCTAGATGTATCTGATGGCAAATTTGGCTTGGTGTATAAGAACATTTACAGCAACATCATTAAAGACACAAAACAAACAAAAGCTAAATGTGAGAGAAAATACAAAAGTAGCTAAATGATTATAGAGAGTGACAAAAATGCCCTCTTCAATTGTCATTTTTGATACCCTTTTTCTGTTACACTTCCAAGATACTGACACAAAAATCCAGCATTAGGCTGGTTCTATTTTTATTAATCTTGCCTGTTATTACTGGTAAAATAGATGGAAAAAATATAAAACAGTGCAATAAAGTACATTATACATTTGGCTGAACAGCAAGATGGCACAAGTTTAATGAATGATACTAATGCTTAGAGCAATGAGAGCCTTCTTAATATTGATCAACTGTGCCAAAGCTTTTTCTGCTTAATATAAATTTTACTATGTATATAACATTGTCTAAAAAGACTAAAACAAAGTAGTAAGAAAGAAAGAGCAGTTGCAATGATTTGCAATGCATTTGCATTTTGATTTACAAACTTGTGCAGAATATGGTTTGTCTTCGTGAAAGAAACAAGACCTTCCTAAAACACATTTGTTTATATATATGCATATCATGCATTACCCATATCAAGTTACCCATATCATGTAAAGTAACGTAACCTAATTTAATCAAAGATGCTGAATTTTCAAATCTGTGCTGATAATACATCCCCCTCTTTATTAGGAATGCAGGCTGAAGTGTCCATTATTTCCCCCCAAAAAAATTCAAATTCAAATTTGTCAGATCACAAGGCTTCCACTTCACTTCAGTGTATGGTAAATAAGCTTGGGCCAAGAGAAGGCAATGGTGTTTCTCCACAAAGCCAAGTGTATTGCTAGCTCAAAGCCATGTCTGTACAACAGTAGTTACTATATGCCTCTTTATTGCTTTACTTTATTATACTTTTTAAGGCCACTGCATCGAGCCATTTGCAGGTGAACATTCTGTATATATGGCACCATAAAAGTCTGTCCACATGTTTGAGTGCAGTTGCATGGGATGTAATGTAAACCTATTTCGGTTCCATAGTAACAGTATCACTGGCAGCTTGTCAGTGGTTGCTGGAATGACAGAATGGACTCCCTATCACTCTGTAACATGCTTGAGCTTCCATCATATAATCACTAAGTCAAAATGCATCAACTTAAGGTGAGCATCCACATACACAAACACACACACATTCACTGCCAAAGCCATAAAAGACACAGATGCCCAAAGGAAAGGACAACATTCAAGTCAATACAGTTAAACATTTCTGCTGAGTGGACATTACTATGTATGGGGGATTAGCACTTGGCCGAGGGAATAGACAACCATCCCCATCGGTGTGTGGGTGTGTCTGTGCTTGTATGTGAGTGTGTGTGGGACATGTTGAGTATTTCATTGAGAAAAAAAGACTGGTCTGACTTGCTCTTTTTTGTCTTATCTGTTTTATAACAGAATTAAAACATTTTATGTATCTCTTGAGATCAGCGTTGTCAAAAGAGTGTCAAGATTTGAGCTGAGAGCTGATGAAAAAAGTTTCTTGCAGGACAGGTTGAATGGGTCAAAGAGATACTGTGGAGTTTATGAAGTCTAATGGAGGACTTTGCAAAACATTGAACATGCTTGTAATTTGTTAAAGGAAAATTGCATTGGTTTCTGACCTTAAAACTCTATTCTCTTGACTTGTTTTAAGGTCACGATGATATTTATGTATGTATATTCCCGGAGCTGTCATTTCACTGCGGCATTCAGAGGTTGAGAAACTCCACATGCCAACTTTTTTTTCCCAGTCTGGTCCATCACCTGCACAAGGCCCTTAACCTCCAAACTGCTACCTGGGCACCGAAACACGGCAGCCCACTGCTCTGCAGTAAATCTAAAGAAAGGTAAAAAAGAAGAAACTAATTTCCCAGTCGGGATTAAAAAGGAAAAGATTATTATTATTCTTAGGGTGCCAAAGTGTGAAAATCTGCCAAAGTTCAGATGTGTCACTTGAAAGCTGCAAAGTGTAACAGTAACCATGTTCTATAAGGGCAATTAAAAAATAAATAATTTATAAATATAAACTTATTAGTGTTTAACTGCTTTGCTGAATGAATATTTTACATTATGTATATCTATTAATGCAGTGAGTCCTTCTACTCAGGAAAATGGCCATATTTGTGTCAACATCTTGCACCATTAGGGGCATGGTCTGAGGTTTGAGGATACACATTTAAGAAATGGGGGATCACACTTACTGTGCAAAGACAGAACAGAAACACCATGTGAATTGACCTCCACAAAGAGGAGAAAACATTAATCGTTTTTTGTTTTTTTTCATTGGGTTTTTGCAAGTGGAAATTGCTGATAAAGAACAACTGTTTTCTGAGTGACACCAACTATTTTCTCTTCAAGAAATAATTTAGCTTATCTTTACTGATGTAATTTCTTCTTAGTACAAGTTACAGCATCTTCTTTCTTTTCTTTTTGTGCAACTGAACCAACAAGCAAGTTTACCTAAATACTGAATGTCTTTATAAAGCTAATGATAAAACTAAATGTAAACTCGTCATGATGGATTTCGATCTACATCTGAGTTACAGTCTGTAATGTTTGAGTTACTCTGGTTTGCATAATATCAGATCAGCTGCCAAACCAAAAGAAGAGGTCCATTTCTTAAAATCCAGCAGAGATAGCTTTGATGAACTCCATATGTGAAACAGGCCGATAAAAATGACTAAAGCCAAGATAATTTACCCAATTAATTTCATGATAATTCCATTTTCTCTCCCCCTCTATCTCTTTTATTCTCCTCCCATCTTTGCTGGTTCTCACAGTCCTGTCTTGCGGGCATAAAGTATATGCACCATGAACACATTTAATTTTCCTTGTTAGTCCACAGTGCGGCCAGAGGTGAGCTTTAATAAGGATCAATGGCACTTTATCTGGGACAGGACCCACTCCTGTGCATGCAAATCACAACACCAGCAATGGATTCAATTAAAAAAAGAACCTCCAACCACCAGCACTGGAAATTCAATTAAAGGATTTATGCAAAGGTTCACTGGTTTTTTTTGTGTGTTGCTGTTTCTGTTTATGTAATGAGCATTTCATATCAAGAATCAATACATAATCTGGAGTGGAGCCATAGGGAGGGTGATGGGCTGCCTTCACATAAGCATACTGGATATAATTCAAAAACAGGCATTTCAATAGAGCATCTAGCTGGACATCTCTCAGGGCTCTTCTGGTCATTGTGCATGCTGAAGTCATGTCAAGCTGTAATGTTTTTTCTAAAGTTATAACATGTCTCTCATGCCATATCTACATATGATGTTTGCATTAAGTATCGACTGGTGCACATGTTAAAGTACAGTGATCCTTAGTAAAGCCACTTATAGGACTGCCCCTCACAATCAGCTAAGCATAGAAGCTAAAAGGCTGAGGCCCCTGCGGCACCCCCTGCATGCACCCTTAGGTGTGTGTTTTAGCCTAATGAAATGGGATCTCAATAGCCAATAATCCTTGTAACAAGATTGAACCGGGACACCCATGTCAATATTAGCAAATGGGATTGTTGGCTTTTCATTTTTTGCGAGCACACTCGTGCATGCTGTCAGTATGCTGCCATACCTGTGCATCCATCTGTACAAAAGTGCTTTTTCATTGCTTCTCTACCCAGTTTTTAAGTGGAACACAAACATAAGAGTGTTCTGGCTGGATCTCAAGGCTGTGGGTAGGGACCCATAACATTTTCCCACACCTACATGATTAGAGGATTCAAGCTCCCCTGAAGTTCCTCAGAAGTTTTTGATTAATTTGCAACAGATGCGCCAAGAGAGGTTGTTCCAAGATAGTGGTGTAAAACAGGGATGCTGTGTCAACAGAAAAGAGGTGCATAAAATAAAAGCTGTACAATAAACATCTAGACAGTTAATGAAGAAGGGCACAGACATTAGCAACTCTGCTACTTGGCATCTGCAGAACAATGGGGGTCTCACACATCACTGCCCATTGTTCAGTTTAGGGGAAGTGCAGCGCTACATCAGTTCCAACGTCTCTGTCACTCCAATTCGTAATGTGAGGCACAATTTAGTTTGAGTCAAAAAGAGAGAGAGAGAGAGAGAGAGAGAGAGAGAGAGAGAGAGAGAGAGAGAGAGAGAGAGAGAGAGAGAGAGAGAAAGAAAGAATGTGGGATGTTAACACAAAATTAACAGAAAATAAAAACACCTGTCCAAAGCGATGTATTGTGATAGACTAGAAATATATGCATATATATAATATATGCATTCACTTTGGTTTGAGATGATTATACATAGTGTAAGTAGGTCTATGGGGTATTTTAAACTGCATTATAAGTTAAATCAAGGGGGTTGAATCACTTTACTGAGACAATGTCCACATTAACCAAAACTTTAACACTGGGTAAGTTGTTCTAAATTTAGAGCTTTAGACCATACAAGAGTTTCTAATGTTTTTGCCATTAAGAACATGACAGAAACGCTAATACAATACAAGTGTCAATTGGAAGCAGATATATGGAATTCTTCAATAAGATACAAGCAAAATAACTTTAAACACCAAGCATACCATAAATGGAGAGTGTTGGGAGCTCTATACTCTATCCCATCAGCACTCTGGGTGAAGGAGAGGACTGAGATGTGGAGCAGAAGAAGACTAAAATTACCTTCTGTATGAAAAGTGAAACTAGACAAGCTATTCACATCCTGGCTTGGCTATAAATAGGGTAACACACACACAGCTAATGTGGTGGATTAGTAGCAGGAAGCAGACAGACAGTGATCACAGTCCTTGTTCCCCTTAGCCCACCAGGTCCTGGATCCCAGCAGATGTCACCCTATCTACTAAATCAGTATCAGCCAGGGACTTCGTCCATTCACAAAAGCAGTTCCATACAGCTTTCAGCCCCAGTGTGTCATTCACAAAGTAGGCTAAGGGTCCTGTTTCAGAAGTTGATATTCTGTCAGGATGTTTCTCCCCCTTTCCTATTCACTGAACCATATAAAGTAAGTGTGTAACACAATCCACACCTAAGGACCATTTCTTCATATTTATATGAACTTGATGGTAAGAGATCAGAGCTTAAGTGCCTGTTTACTCCCCAGATCTAATCACATAATTCTGGCAAAAGCTTTGTCTCTTCCAATGAGGTCTGACTGATGGATGGCTCTGAACAGGATGGGTATGGCTCCCACTTAATTTGCTTCAAATAGAAAAATATTAATCAAGTTGCATCACATAAGTTATAAATATTGTTAAATAGGGATGGCTTTGTTCCATTTGGGTTGCAAGAAAAAATGTAATATTTTTTTGTTTTTCTTACTGTAGTCCACAGTTCTGTTTAAGGAATGCAGTTAATTTGGCAAACAGTGATGTATCTGCATAAAAACCTTAATAGCTGTTTTGTGTCATTGAATCAGTGAATATAGCAGCTTGCTGCCTCATCCTGCTAACAGCAGACTGCCAGTAGACACTCCCTCACCTTTCCCTCTCTCCTAATCACCAATTAGGACTCCATTAGTCTGGCCTGGCAGCTCATTTGCTCTGGAGGCGGCTGTGGGGACGTGTTATGTGGGACCTCTGCCCACAGTGTTCCGCCCCAGCAACCACCCCATGGCTGTCATGGTAATACTGCCTCCATGTCTCCCTGTTCCACGAGTGAAAGTCCCCTCCCTTCTCCCTCACCACTTCTTGCCTAACAATGCTTTGCCAGGGAAATCCTCTGCCACACTGGCAGACAGCGAATGGAAACGTCCCCTCTGAGAATCATGGGAAGCGGGAGATGCGAGTGAGGGGAGCAACCAGAGGGCAGTCAACACAAGTCTGCTGAGCCACTTGTTAGGCACTTCATTAAATGTCTGTCCCTGTGGTGAACAGGTGAAGTAGGACCCTTATTAACTGAGTGGGGAGACATCCCTCAAGAGCTGGGAGATGGCTTACAGTGCCAGCTGCCTGAGCAGGCTTGTGCGCATCGGGGGAATGCAGGACAGCCAGAGGCGAAGGAATGGTGTGGAGCTGCGGAAGGAGTTTGATGAGACAGAGACCAGGGACTGAGTCACATTTAAAGCGCTAAACAGCCCCTTAGCAACACTGAAATTATTCCACTGGCACATAAGACAAGGCCCAAAGCTCCCCAGAACTTGTTAAAGCTGCTGACTCCCTTGCCCCCTTCCCAACACTCACTTGGCTAATGTCACACAAGAGGGACTTGGTCAAAGGTTCTGCATGTGCATATGTAAAAAGGTAGGCAGATGCCAAAGGTACCAAAGGATGAGATGGGATAATGTTTGTGAGAGCATGACAGAAAATGACTTCAATGAATTAAACAGAAGTCACGTAGAGATTTTTTCAACAAGGTTCACTTCTGTGTTAAAGCTGACAGCACAGATTTCTTCCCCCATCTATCAACCTTGTAGACTGTCAAAAAACATGGCCAAACTTGCTGCCATGATGGAGGTGATTAACATGACCAGTATAAAATTGACACACAGTACAATCACAGCTTTTAAGCATGATCCTTGACCTGTCTGCTTGGCATAGTTTCCTTGAATACATTAAGGATATGTAATAGTTGTTGGCACTTTTGTCAAGTGAATGCAAAACAAATCAAATATAACTAATGTACAGTTTGGCTTTCTTGATTTACTTCCTGTGATACCATTGCCAATATGCTGGCATCTGCAGTCTCTGTAATCTCTGTGGATCCCAGGAGCATGTACAAGCAATTAAAACAATAGCATCTTTATGCCCCTGCAACCAATAAACAAGCTAATGTCACTGCTGTGTAAAGACACTTAGCGTCAGGGGCAATACCCAAGCTGGATTAGAACAGAGCTTTGTTGTTTTAATATCCCACTATAAAGAAGGTTTAAAGAAATGCATGCACTTTATTAAAGAGACTCCGAGGAAATAATATGAAATACATAACCAAGACAACAAACTGAAGTTGGAGCATAAATTCAAAAGGCATCCATTTAAATTCATTTTCAATGCTCATTTTGCAATTTTGGTACCTTGGGATACTACTTAAACTAGTTCTCTTTGAAAGACTCACAAAAGTATTAATTTCAGTTTGTAATAAACCAAAGCACCAATTACAGTGAGCATAACTTTGTGATTTTCTTTTGCCATCATGCAGGTTAGATCTTAAATCTTAAATCATCTCACTGCAGAAAAGATTCAAAGTGATATAACAGCCAAAAGTCAGTGTACATGATATAATGGCCTCTTTTCCATCAGTTTGGTCCTGAAAAGTGGAATCTAACAAGAAATAGCTCTTGAACTTTATGTGCTGCTGACTGGGCACTGGCAAGGAAATATTAAGCTCAACCCTCTGAAGGAAAAGCAATGGCATCCCACGCAGCCACAGGTGCCATCTGGGTTTGAACCTGAGAACTTCCCTTCACTCAACTGCACAATCACAATGTCGAGGGCAAGTCCGTTCCTTAAGTCAGTACATTTTTGTTTCCTAATCCTGAGAATTAAAAGAGAAAAGCTTTGGGGGACAGAGGTATGGAGTGTATATTATGGAATGGGGGGGAGAAAAATGAGAGAATACGAGTGTTGGTGAGAGGAGAGAGTATAAAATATGGGAGACCACATCTCAGATTGCTAATATGCTGCTTTCATTGGCTTTGTCCCAGCAGTTTAAAGGGCTGTCCTGGGAGCGGTCCTTCACCTTCAGTTTCCTTTTACTCTGGCTGACCATGAATTTACCCTCACCCTTTCCTTTTAAGATTACTACTCTGCTTTTCTTCTTTTTTTCAAAAAGTCTGATCGGACTTTCCTTACCCTGGTAAACAAGCCATGCACCTGGGCAAACAGAACCTCAACCCAGCACCAAAGCCGGTATAAAACTAGGTAAGGGGAGGAGGTAGGACAGATTAAGAGAGAGGGGGTGTTAGATGAGGGAAAAAAAGTGTGTGAAAAGTTGATATTTTGGAATAGTTGACTTCGTTTGCTCTGCTCTGCGTTTAGATGCAGCTTCATGCTCTGTTTTGAGCAACTACAGATGAAATGAGGGGAAGAGCTAACCAAATTGAGATAAATTTGTCCCTCAGGAAATCAACAGAATGTGACAACAAATTATTCAAGACTGACAGGAGAGCAAATGTTTAGGAGGGAGCTAAACTAAAGAAATTTTGTCTGAACACTCACCTTGTGAGTCATGTAATTACATATATTGTCATTTTGCTTATCCTTTTGCCATTGGACAGATGTCGACAGACATTGGCCCTCATTTATCAATGGAACGTAGGCCGAAAATCTGTGCACACGACCATTTCCAAGCCAGGTCTGGCATTTATCAATTTGACCGTAAGCATATGATACGATCAAATCTCACGACAGATCTGAGATCGTGTATGCAAGATATTGTCAGTGTGGATTTGCTTACCGCTTGGAATGCACACTGACACACTCAAAAATTATTTGGGAAAATAACAGATGAACACTCTAAGCCGCACATGACAATTTGCATAGGCTATTCAATAACTTTTTCAAATAATATTATGAAGGCTTACTGGACCCTGACTTTTTACTGAAATTACATGAAATTTTATTAAAACTAGTTTTAATCTTTAGTATGTATAAAGATAAGAGGAAATAGGATTATTTAGACAATTTCAGTCATTCTTACCGCACAGATAATGTGGAAGTATTCTGTAAAGGGTGATATGCAGAGATGGATTCGTGCTGGAACATACAGAACCTCGGGGGAATAAATGTCCACATCATCTTCATGAAGTTCACTGAAGCCCAAAAAGCTGAGAGGAGTTTCTGCAGCAGCTCCAGAGGAACATAGCAGAGTTTATGAGGAGAAACAGCCAACAACGCAGGTGGAGCAACGTGGACAGTGGCACAAAAAGGACACAGCACCAGGTAGGCTACGGAGAAACTGGGGGGGGGGGACTTGAAACCAGTCTGAGCAGCTGTGACCAATAACCAGTGATGGTCATGATAGCAGGTCTATAAATATGCCTTCATACAGCCTAAACTTTCATTATGTTGTCTGGGTGTTCTCTATCACTTCAGGATTATCCACCCCTGCCCCATGTTTTTTTTTTCTCTCTCTCTAACAAATAGGCATATTTAGGTAGCACAGGTCTAAAATTTAGTTTGTTTCTGTGGCAAATAAATCTACAATTGTTGTTTTATACTTTGATTTGTAAAACATTATTTGATTATTATTAAGTTAATATTATTTTAGCTGTATACTTCTTGGAGGATTTAACAGAAGTCTAAACGCAGCGGTCGTAATACGCCCATGAAGACTGATGATTGGCTCCCTGTCTCCCGTCTCCCTGGGTGAGGCCTCTGAAACACAAATAATTAAGGGCGTAACATGTAAATGACGATGGACTTCAGCGGCTGCATTTATCAAGGTCTGATCATTCATACGCTGGAATTGGTCAGATACTAACGTTTCATAAATCACACGAGGCTCCCATCGTAAGATCATTCCTGCGGTCAGATGTGTGCTCATTTCCATGTTCGTTTGATAAATGAGGGCCATTGAATCTAAAATAATTTCATATACAGAGGAGTTCATGGTCAACTCAGTGCAGGTTCTCTGAGCATTGCATGATCTGATTTTGGGTTGTACTTGTTGGGGAACGCCACTTCTGAAAACATTATCAACTCTACTGTTCTATTGTAAATAATCTTTTTAGCCACAAATTGTTTGGAATTGGCCTCACAGCCCTTCTTAGAATGATGGGTGACAACAAATGCGATCAATGCTAATCTTTACTCCTTGGTATTGTGTTAATGTGGTAACCCCAAAAGTAATTAATGCTTTTGTTTTGATTTCCCTATTTTGCTTACCTGTGCCTTAAGACAATTACCCTACTGAT
>JBBBVU010000001.1:20849095-20864414 GCA_037177055.1 Atherinosoma microstoma | reverse complement strand
GTAAACACTAACAAAAAAACCCACTGTAGTAAAGATGACAGAGCGAATGACTGTGGAGCCTTACGCTCCCGACCCGGTTTCTACAGGATGCCCTTTAATTGAGGAAGTGTAAAGTGTCTGTTGCAGAAGTGACTTAAATATCCACAAAATAACTAAATTTTACTGCTCTCACTTTTTTAGGTTTAAGTTTTGTTAGATCACTGTTTCTCAAATGGGGATATACATAACCCTTGGTGTATGTGAAGACACTCCAGAGGGTACATGAGAAAATAAAAAAATAGAAAAAATAGTGTTCATGTCAAATTTTTTGATAGTTTAAATAATATTTCAATGAAATATAAATGTAAGCTTATTTAATTGTAACAAACCCAAGACACCAACATACTAGGATTTTTGACACATTCTGGCACATATCAAGTAACATCACCTGTCCATGACTTGTCCGCATGAAAACTTGAAACATGGTAAAAGCATTTTAACATAGTCAAGAACCAAATAGGGCGAAAAGTAGAGCCAATAGAATTCTGTCAGTGTAGGTCAAATTTTTTTAGGATTTATGTCCATGAACTGCAACCCAGTGTGAAAATCCACAACTTGTTGGTTTTGTTAGATACAGTGATAGTGACGATATTTACAAATATATCTTATTCTGCAAATGTTTGAAGGAGAAAACAGCAGGAAAGGACAATGTTTTCCATGAAAATTGTCTGAGGATTTAGTGATGAAAAAAGGTTTGCCATGAATTTAGTCATCAGTTATTGATATTCAACATATGGGAAACATGTTTTTAATTTAAAAAAAAGTTGAATTTGAACGTCGTTTTGCAGCAGCAAAATTCTATAATTAAGCATGCACTGATGGCACAATGTTGTTTACCTCTGTTTCTAACCAAAAAAGCTTTTTTAGGAGGAACTTAGTTAAAAAAAATGTTTGAGAAACACTTCAGATGGTGAAAAATTCCCTCTTCTGTGCCCTGTTCTAAGTAGCATTTAGCCTTAGCTTTACTGTCAATACAGCTTCTGATTCTAAACTAAGAAAGCTCTCTGACCACTGTCTACTGCATATAAGACATTAGATACTCACAAGTAATATATACAACTCTATTTGAAATAAAAACGGAGGAAATATACCTTCAAGCTTGCAGTATGAACACAGCCTTTGAGACAAGGTAACGCCTGCTCCACTCTGCAGCAACCATCCCATATGGGAAAGAAGGACAGATAGAAGAGGCTATTGGCCCACATCCAACATAAACACAGCCTTGAATCCTTAGCACAAAATTCTCTGCCAAAACACCAGTTCTCTGTGAAGGCAGAAAAAGGGGGATAGTAAGGGAGGAGAAAAGGAGACTTGATTAGGAAACCTTAATAGGACTATCCTGTCACATTGCATGGGTGTCTGGGCCATGGTCCAAAGCTTTACTGACACTGCACTAAAGTAACAAGGAAAAGGTGAGGATCAGACAGCTGCTGCACTAAGAGACTTCCCAGAACTCAATTCCTAACTTACACTCTGTGAATAACACAATTATACCTAAGCTATTATTCTGTAAAATAAACTACAGGTGAGACAACACTTTCCTGTACAAGAAAACTGTTGCCAGTAAGGTGGGCTATGTAACCAGACAGGCTGTATGAAACAGAAACACTTGTGTAGCAGCAAGTGTGCCAAGTCTCCTTCACTACTGAGTGATTTTTGTTATATAGCAAACAATACCTTGTAAGCAATATTATTATTCATTATACTACAGAAAATGACTTATTGTGAGCTTAGAAAATAAAGCAGGAAAAGTACAATTGGCAAACTGGAATCACAGACATTCTAATTAAATCCATGGTGCCACACACTCAAACAATTACTCAGCTATTTAAAGAGTGAGCATGTATATGGCTAATTTCGCCACTCTGATTTTCCCCTTCCTGAGTCTAAATGCAGAACGACGAGCTCCAGTGCACAAAAGAAATGCATAAGGTGACTGGACAGCCCAGGTTCACTGACAACTGAGAATGATGCTGGCTATAGTATGATCTTGCAGCAATGAACCCAGACACACTCTGCTTTAAATTTTAGTGCAAGAAGTAGGCTACATTTCTTTTAAGATTAGTAATAAAAAATAAAAAATATATAATTTCATATAATGAAAAATAACTATCAGAAATTTGAAGAAAGGTTCTCTATTTCTCCTTTGGGTTGTGTCTGTTAAGTAACAGAGATTATTTTGGCTTGGAATTGCAGTTTCTTCTCAAAGCAAACTGTGGGATACAAGATAAACAAATTTATATCAAAAAGAGTTGAAAGATTGTAGTTTAGCCCACAGTAATTGCTCATTTGTTACTCAGGGCCTTACCTCCCCTTGTGGCTGCAGTGTAAAGAATGGTGGGTTGTTCTAATTGAACCCCACTATGATTGGGTGCTCTGAGCCAGTACACCCCCACTTAGCTTCCAGTACGGCTTTCTTGATTTGAAGAGTGACCTTGAGTGGGAGTCAGTACGTCTCTTTCAACACTGCTCGTTCTTTTCTTTCTCTGTGTAGAATCAAAGCTTTGCCAAGCCACCATCAACAGAAACGCTTGAGAGGACTTTCAAGGGCTGTTTCAGTGAATAAAACTACTGTCCTCTCTCCAACATTGTCTTTATGCCTTCATCTTTATGTTACCCTACTTCAACTCTGTTAGAAGAAAGAACTGCACCAGGCCTCTCTCTGACAAAGGAAAATTTGTTCCTTTGATACTTAAATATTTTTTTCCCTTTCTTTTGCCAGTATAGTCATAATAAAAATTTGACCGGACAGTCAATGAATTGTCACATTATTGTGTACACTTTGTAAGGCAGGGGTTGCTTCATCTTCCCCAGACAACTGGGGAAACATAGTGCCTGTCAGAAGTTGGTGTAAAACAGATCATATGTATCAGTTAAGATCAGGAAGGGTTTAGAGCTCCAGCTGAGTCGCAAAAAAGCAAAAGAAGTGACAAGAAGTGCCATTACAGATTTTGCTTAAATTTTCTTAAAGAATTTAAGTCTCATCCTCTTGGTATAACTGTGAGTGGAAAACCAACCTATGCATTAAAACTTTTCTATATTTCTCACAATGCAGACTAAATATACTTTCAAGCCCTTAAGCCTCAAATGGATGGATCCTTATTCCACACCAGCAATGTCCTAATCAGACTTGATATGACTGAAAAGAGAGCATGTGGACTGGGTTCAGATAGCAAGCAAATGGGATGTTTACCTGAACAAGATCCTATCTTTAAGGATATGATACATATATAAGGATACATATATAAGGATTTTATACCAAAATTATTATGTATTTTGTTTTAAAAGAAAATAACATAAAAGTAAAAAACTAGAAGCACTCAGAGAGCACAGACCACTAAGCCATAGGGTCAGTCACCTGAAAAAAACAAAAAACAAAAGTCCAACAGCCCATTTAGTATCCCCTATATTTTGATCCTTGTTTATCACCAGACGGTGATCCGGATCACCTCCAAAATGTAATCAATTGTTCCTTCCATAAGTTCTTTTGGATAATTGGCCTCTGTAAATACTACCTTTATATATATATTTTTTTTAAATACTGCGTTGGTAGTCTTTCAAAATAAACCCCTCTTGTGGTTCTATTGTTAAAGAAAAATTCTGGATCCAGGTGGTGATCTGGATCATCCCCAAAATATAATCAGTTATTCCATCTACAATTTTGGAGATTTCCTCAAATTTCACCAAAATCTGTCCATTACTTTTTGAGTTGCTTACAGACAGACAAACGTACGCTGACAAAAGAAAATAACCGCCTCAGCGGAAGTAATAAAAAACAAATCAAATCATTGGAATCCCTTCAATAATGTCTGACTTCCTAAGAGTGTGTGGTGGAGTTATTCTCTGCAGAAACTCTGCCTCCTGCTTGTATTTGTATATATTTTAAGGCTAGCACATAGCTCTGGTTTTTCTCTCTCCTACTTATTCCTAAAGAAAAACTTGTGCATTCTCCCTAATTGAAATTTTTGTTGTAGAATTCACTCTGGAGTAACTTTATACACATGACTGCGTTTTGTTTGATTATCTGTGCGTATGATGCGGCTTTTCTGCAGTGTGTAACCTATAAATTTACATGAATAAATCTCCCTCCAACAGTGCCAGCACACAAAATTCTTTCAGCATCTGTCCACAGACTGTGGTTCCTAATGTTGTGCCAGTAACAGCCCTAATTCCACTAAGTACTGCTGTTATCCAGACTAAGATACGTGTATTGTAATCAGGTCGAAATTGCAATTCAAACAACCTCCAAATGTGGCTTGCATTTGAATTGCAAAATATCTGATTTAAGATTTATTCATTTATGTATGCAATTGTTTATTAAGGTGTCAAGATGCTTTAAAAATCAATTTGGTTGATGCTGCAAAAACAGGTTTGGGTTGGCATTTTGGACAAGGCCTTAGAGCTAAGGACACACCGTGGAACAGCCAAAACTGTAAACCCAACTCATTATGCAGATAACTTATTCATGGTATAACCATACGCACTGGAAAATAGGCCCCATGATGTCCAAATAATCACATGGTGACAAAATAATAACAGGAAGGAGCAATCATCCTACATAGGTCTTAAAGCTCCCCAGATTTACCCCATATCTTTTAACATGTACACACTGCCATGAGCAGAGAGGGCAATTTCCATTACTCTGCAGCACTGTCTGGGTTTACATGAGGATTAAGACTTGGCTGTCGAGTCAGAATACAGTGTGAAGTCTTCTATAACAAACTGAGGTAATTAACAGCTTGCTTCTAAAGCTAACCTCTTTCATTTAGTGTCATATGAAGCTGCCGCTCCCCAGGAGTGAAGACCTTAACAAATGGCTTTAATAGGCAGACCTTCATAATGTAAAACCATAGTCTTATGGGACAGCTCACAGCTTTGACCACAGAGCAAATATGAGTAATTTGTATACACGTCTGCTGGGAGCCATAACAACCGCAATGGGAGGAATTACTTGATATAATTGCTTGGGAAAATATCTGGGTAAAACACATGCAAGTCTATGTCATGTTATGGAAAAGAAAAACAGGCAGAGACAAGACAAAGAAAGAGCCAACGATTATGTGATCTATCCCTGTGGTGGTTAGGGTACTCTGTGGTGAGGCCATGAGGCAATCACAAAGGCTCTTCAAATGCACCCAGCAAATTTACTCACATGGAAAATTAAGCAGAGATGGCATTCTGTCCCCCTAAAGACTTTAAGATATATGGCAGCTACAATAATTATCATGGGTCAAGTCCTAAATTGAGATGTGTTCATATACCAGTGATTTCAGTGTAAATCTTTCTCTGTGCGAGATGATTCTTTCAACAGTCTACTTGCATGTGTGACCAGCATTTCCTTTTTCACACACTGTTATCTGGTTTTGTGTGTGTCCAGGCTTGCGTCCACATGTGTGCATATATGTGTGCATGCACTGGGTGATATATGAGTTACGATAGGATTGCGAGAGCCGTGTCGACAGCTGCTGGCTGCCATTCACACCTGAGAGGACCCATGTCCTGATGAGAATTAATGTACTCTGACATCCACTGGGACTTTGGCAGCCCCCAGAGGGCCTAATGAAGAAATACAACCTTGCTAAGAGAGAGGGGGCATTTCAAAGGGCTCTCTCAGGCCCCAGGAGAGGGCATACAGGAGAGGGCATCCAGGAGAGGGCATGGATAGACAGAGGAACTGGAGAACAAGGGCATTTAGTGTTAAAGCAGAAACAATGAGACTTTGCTTGAACTTATACTGTTATTTATTTTCATCAGATGTGTGAGGCTCAGATGTTCATCAATACCCTGATCTGTGTTGTTAATTGAGCATGCACAGTGTCACCAGCATGTTAGAAATTTCTCACCTGCTCATTAAAACCTAATAATCAATCATTTTTGTTTATATATTTAGAACTCTTGAGAATTAACCAATTGCCTGCAGGTTACTCTTTTCTGACCTTTGAGTAAGTCCATATAGACAAGTGTCCTGGAGGTCTGGAAGGTTAGAGGACCAAACTCTTGTCTTCTGAGCCTTAGAAAAGGTCACATATGACTTATCTAATAAAGACCTGCCCATGGGAGTAATATGGTCATTCTGAGAAATCTATTTGGGTCCCATGGGATGTACCACCCAAGTGCCAATTAAAATACCTCCCTTAAAATGCAACATAAATCCTTCATCTCAAAATGGTCAGATGGTAGAGTATGATGGTATATTTGTCCAGACAAGCCTGCCCAACCATCCGTAAACCACAAAGCTGAAGCCTGAAAAGTATTCTAGTTTTTCACCCTCAACCTTCTCATTTGTGCATCACTTTCCCTCTCCCACATCCCTCCCTAAATGTGTCTCTAAAACAAAAAGCAGCATGTTACATTTCAAGTGCTCTTGTCCCTCTCGGCAAAAATGGAGGTTTTCTTGAGTGAGGTGGACACAGTTTCTAAATCTGAAGAAGAATGTGCAATTAATGCTCAATATTAAAGTCTGACCACAGGAAAAGAAACAATATAAAAAAGAATGAGGCATGTGTATTTGAGAGATGAGGATGTCATGACAGTACATAGAGTAGCTGGCCCTAAAAGCTAGAATCTTGGCTCCAGCATAAGGTTGCTCTGTGGCAGTATTCGGCCAGTAGCGCTGAGGTCCTCGGCTGAGAACCAAAACACAAACTTCAGTACACTGGGACTCCTGTCAGGAGGTCTAGAAGCCTCTGGATCCCTTCACAATGTTGACTAACCATCCACAAACCGCCAGGAAATCGTGGTAAGAGATGACCAGACAGAGTCCCGGGCACGAGACCACGTGACGTCAGCACAACCAACATCTATCATTAGCACATCCACAAACTTTAACCATGCGACCCTCTGTTCATTCAAGCAATGTAAGAGAGTTCCTGGTGATGAATGCAGCTGAGCTGTGAAAGTGACCAGATGCCAGTCCTTTTACAGTGGGACAATGGCTAATTTGAAGATCACTGAAACAGCTTTTTTGACAGCTGCTTAGCTGTGATACAGCAATACTCATTTGGAAGACACCCCTGTCTGAATTTGGCTCTGCCACTAATCCCTGTAAATTACAGTGTAACTGCATCCATGGAAAGTCGCTTTAGCCTCTCAGGTCATCCTGTTCATTCCAAATAAAAAAATCCTGGAAATAAAGCTACATTTAATCGACCTATGGAGACACACTTTGTGCTTCCATGTTCAAATTGACTTCTTTGCTGAAAATACGTATGGAAAGATGAAGTAATCGTTAATATTTCAAATATATTCTGCCAGATTAACCTGAAACTGAGACATTTAGTCTCTTAAGTAATCTATTTCTTTCAGAATGTTTGGTAGTTCTTAGTGCATCTGTCTAATTAGCCAAAAGTTAAAAATCTGTTCGAGTGCCCAGGAAGACTATCACATACATGGAAAAGGAGGTGATTTCTTCTTAGACTCCAGTGTTTGGACAGAAATTGCTCTTTCATACTCCATTAAAATTTCCCACTCATTCCTGTCAAAACAGTCCCTTCAAAGTCCCTGTCAAACATACATTCAGATGTGAAACACTCTTATCCAGTCATCCCGTGGGCAAATATTACTTCCAGCTGAGCAAACATGCCCTGACTGGGCAGGCAACTGAACATGACAGAAACGTCTAGTTTCATGCTCCATATTACTTGCACTTTTCTTTCCTTTTTTTTTTTTTACTTCCACATTTTACAGTGTTAATACATTCATAATGCATACCATTTTAATTAGCCTTATTCTCGCTGTACATTTTGAAAAATAGCAGGAAACCATATGTAAAGTTACACTTGTGTACTTTTGCTGTCCTTTGCACATTGGTTCAACCCATGTCAATCTTATCTGTTACTGCTTGATACGTTTTTCTCTAAAAAGAAAATTATATGACATCCAAGTAACTGTTTAGCACCTGCTAACATTTAAGTTGAATGCAAGTCTTAACAGCATGCTTGGAGGAATCTTGTGTTCAATTGACTTATCTTGCATTATTCCTCATTAACCTCATTATTCCAATATGAGGTTTGAGCATCTTTTCAAACAGAGGGAAACTTGCAACTTCAATGGCCCCTTAATATTTAAATTTTAGAGTCTGCAAGCACACAAGACCATAGGCTGTTTATAAAATAGCACTGCTAGATTTTGACTTGTGATCCAACAGAATGCAGCCTCATAAAACCAGTTTTACCTGCATGCAGTCCCTGTCGATCTACTAAGGCAAGCTACTAATATTATGTTGACCGCAAAAAATGGAGGAAACTTGTGAAACTGTCCTGTGAGGACTGCGACACCACTATGTCTGTAAGACAGATGAGGCAGCAAAGGCATCACAAAGAAACAAAGCAAAGTCAGGTGTTCAAACATTGTCTGACTGCCTTCTTTTTGGCTTAAATGGCTTCAGCAGTCAGGCTGTCGGCAGTTGGAAAAATAACACTCCAGATAAGGTTGCAAAAATGTAAATGCAAAGTAATGTGACCCATTGGTACTGTTTTAGTGTCTCATAGTGGAAACAGAGCTCCAACCTAAAATCCTCCACTCGGTTGGCTTCTTCTTCGGTTGTAGCTGCTGCTGTGGCAATCCAGCAGCTGGAAAGATGGACACGGAACACCATGCCCAGCTCCACTTTTGTCCAAGTCGTTTTTCTGTCATGGTATTCTTTATTCACTTTATGAAGTTTATTGATAATCTGATCTGGGGTTTTTTTTTTTTTTTTTTTTTTTTAGTTTATTGAAACACAGCATGCAATACAGCACTTGGGTGAACATTGTCAGCAAGAATCAGTCTGGCTTAAGGTTTTTTTTTTCTTTTTTAACTTTATTGAAACAAGTTATATAGCGATCTCGCCTTCAGAATAAACCAGCTTTTGCCCATTGATGACATTTAAGATTGCAAACCATTCATTTTTGCAATTTTTTTGTCAATGTTAATGCGCTGACCACTTTCACCAGTTTCAAAATTAGGTTTGGGAACCAGCACTGTCAGTGCCGAGCCATTGTGAAAGGACACTAAGGCAATGGCATCATCGTGTCGTAAGAAAGACGAGCTAAACACACAGAATGGAAAAGGGTAGTTGCACAGTTGGGAATCGTTTTAGTGGAGCAAGAGTTTTGGACTTCCAAAATGGCGGTTCTGTGTGGACGAAATGTCCAGACAATAAACAACTCATCCCCGTGTGAACAGTGTCTTATATGACCACCTGGAGGGAAAAAGAAAGGAAGGAAGACAGGAAAGAAGAAGGGATGTGTATTGAAGGATGAGGATGTTGAGACATTATATCGTTTGTTGGATCTGACCGCAGTAGAATCCTAAGTTTTAGACTTCAGGATTCAGCTGGAGTCTACTTACCACATCAATGTTTTTCTTTGTTTTTTTGTGCTCTCTGCATGGATGCTGCTTCACTGATTGTGACTCATTGTGATTTATGCACTAACCTCTGCATGGATTTGGAAACAGGGGAAATTAATAACTGTTTTCTTAACCTTAGTTCTCTTCTCCTCATTAAAATAAAAAGAAAACCAAGTTTAATCGTGGTTTGCTCTTAATTGGTTTAAGTGCAGGTTTATGGAATAGTCAATGATCCTCTAGACACCAGTTTGATGTCTTCGTTTTGCAGTTGCAGGTCAAGTGAGCCTTGACCCCAAACCCTCACATGATAAATGATAATAGTGAAAGCAGACCTTTGGCCTTTCTCAGTATTAAAGTTCACATGTTGGTCACAAAGGCCATGTATAAACCCTGTTGTAAACAATAAGTACTTAGGTATTTTAAGAGTCTCTTTAATTGAAATACACAATTTTAAGCAGTGTTTATATGCAAATGTAAGATGAGGATTTTGTTGTGCATTTCTTTAAACTTTTTAACATTCTGCATATAACTTTTGAACCAAAACACAGAGCAGTCAGATCCTCTGAACATATGCCAGCTACATCAGCTCTCAAGTAAAGCATGCTCCAACTTTACCAAGTTTATACTAACCGTGTGCTATTTTTGGCAGAGCGTGGGCCAGGAAAAACCATACCATAAAGTGTTTCAACATTAGTAAGTGATTTACTGTCTCTGTGTCATGTATTAACTTATTATTCAAGATAACTTGATGGAGACAAAAAAAGCATGGCCATATCAACGATAGTATCACCCCTGATGATGTTATGGTGAGGGTTATTTTTAAAAGGAAGAAGACTGAGTCGGAAAATGAAGACCTATTGAGACTCTGAATAAGAGTTTGTGGAGTGCTGCTTGCAATCGTGAGAGTGGGTGTTGGAGAGTTATGGCTTTAGCTAGCCCGTAGTTTATGTGCACTCTGGGTAAAATGCAGAGCACTTTGAGAACATTTATCATAAAACACAGGGAAGGGACCACTATGTAAAAAGGCTGCTGTGCTCTGCCTTAGTATCTGCAATCTGATATAAACTCTCTAGATAAATAATGTATGACCCCACTGTTAAATAAAATGTCAGCTTGCCTTTTATTTCATTCCCTGACAATTATAATGCTTTGCAAGGCTTTTGTTTTCTTTTTTCATCTCTGAAAACAGTTTTTGTCTTTCATAGTTCTTAGAGTCACACAGTGTTATTCTGCTTGTTTTAACCCTGACTTTATTACGCCTAAAACCCTCGTATCGCGGTAACATGGACGATAACTGTTTAAATACACATTTGTGTATTAAATGGAAATGTAACTCGGGGGAGATATGCAGACAAGCAGAGCTCAGGTAGCTCAGAAGAGGTATTGATGTTAAAAATACACCAGTGTGTATATGATGTTTCATTGGAATAGTTAACTCTTAACCATCCTCTGAAATTTATCCTGCACATGGAAAGAATTATTAAAAACAGCTTGTTTTTTGTTTTTTTGGCTAATTCAAGTTATTAATTAATCTATTAATTGAGCACACACACAAAAAAAATCCTTTTTTCTAACCCCCTTTCTTTGTGTATTTTCCCAAAGACATAAATAAAACCTACATCTACTCTCTCTAAAGGACATGGCAGTGGGGACTCCACTCACAATGGCAGCATTTAGCAGGTGACAAATGGAGTTTCTCAGGCTGAACCAGCCCAGAAGGCACACTCAGATGGGTTGATGAATGTAGAAGTGAGGCCCGACAGGCAGGTTTATTTTTATTACGTCTGTCAATGCACCTTTGCTGTGTCTCCACACCAAGTCAACATGCGTACGATATGTTACAACATTTGCGGGGGGGGGGGTCTTGAATTACAATGAAGGATGTAAATGCTGCAACATCTTTTGTTGTTTACAGTTTCCAAACATCTCGTTTTTAGGAAACGCATTGGCATTAAATGTTGGATGAGATATAGAATAAATCTTGAGTAATAGTCAGTGACTACATTTAGTTTCCTTTCTGCTTCCTTAGAAAACATAATAAGATGAGATGATAGAATGCTATGCAAATAGAAAAAAAAACTGAGGTTAATAAATGGTATATGGATTATGGTATATGGATTATACCTGTTTGAATGAAACCATGTTAACAAATTGTTAACAAGTAGTGCAGCCACTAACTTCACTGTCTTCAAAAGAAGATGATGAAGGGCAAACTTAGATTAAGTGGTGAAACACCCACCATCATCTCACTGCATTTCTCTCCCAATGAAAAAACACATGATGGCAGTGAAAAACACAGTTTCTGTGTTTGGCTTTACACAGAGTACTTTATCTACTTGACAGAGGATGTGAAATCACAGAAAAGGTGTGTGGAGAAATGGAAGAAATATTCTTTTTAAGGAAATGATTCATGGCCTCCTGGCTGTGCAATTCATGAGTCAACAATGTACTGCGGGTGTCTTTGGGGGGGTGTTCAGGGAGAGTGTGTATCAATAGGTAATAAATCTCCAAGCATTCCCAGGATGAGGACAGCCTCACAGGTGTCTCACTGTAAACACAGCAACTTCAGCAGTACGCACAGGTCATGGAGATATGAGACTGTGTGGACTGGAGGTCAGTATAGAATATCACTGGGTTGTGAATGTGGTGATGCCACAGAAAGAAAAAATAATGTAACTGGGTTGCAGTGACATTTAATATTCTTAAGTGGTTAATGATAGGGAAAAATAAAATGGGAAAATAAGCAACGGTGGGGAGAGTTCTGTTTCAGAGAATAAGACATATGGCAATGCAATTGCATTATAAATCAGCAGACAAGACAACAAAGAAAAATAAGTAATTATAAAAGGCAAAGTGTATCAAAACAGCCAAAAAGACTGCATGAAATACCCTTTTAAAAGTACAGTTGTAAAAGATCATAGTTTATTTAGTATAAGAGTAGAACATCAATAAAAATGCTTTAGTACATTGGATCAGTCATCAAAAAGAGTAGGGTTTTAGCTTCAGATGACACTCCCACCTTTAATGTTGTCCAAAAGTTAGTTGCAGAGATTGTAGATGCTGCATGATAGTTCTGATTGCTCTCCAGAGATCCAGCAGTTGCGTACTGCTTTAGTTTATCCAAGATGTGTTGCGGTCCTGCACCTTTCGTTATTTAAATTATTTAAATCCTTTAAATTTGGTTCTATGACTTAGAACCAGCATAATCTGAACAGTTCTTTTGTTAAACTTCAGCAATTCAAAGTTTCAATGGCTGTTTAAAAGAAGGCATGTAGAAATGCCATTCCAATAGTAAACACTGTTGGAGATATCATCAGAAGTGGTTGTTTTTTTTTTTTTTGTTTATTTATTTGTTTTTAGATTTTGTCACAAAAAAACATGGGTTTGTGTTGGGGTGACATTATGTGGTTAAAACTCACTGCCTTCTAATGGAGCTGGCTGGAGACCTGTAGAAATATCAGTGGGTTTGTCCACAGTTTCCATTGAGGCCTCACCTGTGTTTGCCCATATGGGTTTTACATATGGGGCCCATGTAACTGAAACCATTTGGGACCTGCAAAATTAGCCCAGTTCAAGCCCATACCCATTCAGTACGCACATCGCCCAAACATAACCAAGAACCAACTTGTAACTCATATGGGTAAGCCACTGTGGAAACTGGGGACAAACCCACCTGGGACCCGTATCTGCAGCCCTAATATAACCCTTATGGGCCCCACATGGAAATGCTGCCTGGGTTATATCACTGACTTATGCATTGTTGGGTCACGGATGACAAAAAGGGCAAAAAGATGCCCATGAGAAAACCTCTGATCTTCTAATGGACATTTCCACTGAATTTTTTTTGTTGTTGTTGTTTGTTTTATTATCACTTTTTTATTTTCATTTTATCATCAGCAGCTAACTTTCCTTGGCTAGGACATTTTTTTAATTATATGAATACCATTTGGATCACAATGAATTGGCTTGAATTGATTTCTGTAAAATTCCTTCAGGTGAATTTTTATATGAATCGGCACTATACCAATAAAGCTGAATTGAATTGAGTTAATAAAGCCTATTGAGCTTTGAATTTTTTTTACTTTTCCTAAATTTTAGTCTAGTATATAATATCCTATATGGCCTTGCCCCTGAATGTCTACTGGATTTTGTGCCACCGCTAGTTCTGTTAGATCCACCGGGAAAGGCCTGAGCCCTTAAAGTGGCCCAAACAGAATTTAATTTGGGGCCCCTTTCATTTTTTTACTCCTGATCAATCATTTTCTACACTGTAATGTAACACATCCATTCAATTGCATTAATTGTAGTCGGCTGACATCATCCCAGTATGGTTTTTAACCATAATGAGGTAGCAAATTCAGTTGCTCTATGTTGCCTTCACTGTCGGGGAAAAACTCTGATAGAAACAGCTGATAAACTTTCCTGCCTCCAAACTGAGGTCGGGAGACAAAGGCGAGGTGGTTCCAGGCTGCAGCAGCAACAGCAGCTGGCTTCATGGTAAGCTAGCTTCCGTCTCTCTACCCAGCAACTTGCTTTAATATTAGCATCCTTCTCTCTACCCAGCAGTGGTGAAGCAGACACGGACTCTGCTGGAACAAGAAGAGCTATGTGCTCTTTAAATTGTAGCAAAAACATTCACCGCTAAGCAAGAAGTTTCCTAAAACTAAGTTTCTGCTTCTTAAAGAGGCCGCGCTGTAAACAGCGTCATCTTTGCCCAATGACACGCAACTCTTGCAAAGATGTTATTTTCTTTTTATGAAAGTAATCTGGCGGCCAGATATTTTTGGTGGCGGGCCAATTTGGATCGTGGGCTGCTAGTTGCCGACTACTGACGTGTATATGTGCATGTTGTGTAAAAGTTGTAAAAAAGTGTGTAATTAGAAAATAAAAAACCAAAACCGATATTTTCCCATATCACATTTTGATACCAATATCGGCAGATACTATCGGTAGGCCGATAATATTGGACATCTCTAGTATTAACTTGCACTTATAAACATGCAGTGTGATGTATGCATGTGGTATACTGAATTTGTATTTGAAAGTAAAAGAAAACATCAGCAGACAAGACAATACATATTTACAGTAAACAAGTTAACCAATTTCATTACCTTTATTTAACCATTTAAAGCCCAACCCAAGAAAAAATGGGGAGAAAAGTCAAATTTTTTTAATTTGAAGTATTTATTTGGCCCTTGAACAAATTGTGGGGAAAAAAAAACATTTCTTTGCATATCTACCATTTATAACCGTATGATATGTCAGAATTATTGTACTGTAGTCTTCTGCTTCCTAGTATCCTATAGGGGGCATGAAGACAAGTATCATATTGTGTACAACAAGGTTTTGAGCAAAGTTTTTACCATAAAGTGATGCAAAGTCTCAGAAACTGCATGTATCAAATATGATACGTTTTGATTTATGGGGTTAAGATAATTTGGAGCAGTGGTACAGAAATTTCTAAAACATGCAATCATCAGGTATAAATAGCTTAAAATTGAATACAACTTGTCTTAGACTTCTTACATTAGCGAACCTCAGCAGTTTGTTTGTACAATTTATGTTTGAAATTGTACATGGTCCCTAATAAATAAAACCAAATTTGAAAAATTTATGATTTTTCAGGCAAAGTTTCCAATATCATTTTTTCACAATTTTTAAAAGTTATTACTGGTTATTTGTGTGTCCACTTAAAGTATTCCAGTCATGTAACAGTACATTGCGATTTCTGCATTTGGACAACAGTCCAGCACTTAACCTTAAGTGTCAGGGAAAAATCATCTGACTGTACTGTTTTTCATTTATTTATTTTATTGTACACAAATTTTCAAGAGTGAATATCAATTCAATTCAATTCAATTCATCTTTATTTTTATAGCGCCAATTCACGACAATGTCATCTCAGGGCGCTTCACAGACAATCAGTTTGAGCCAATCTGATTGTCATTCA
>JBBBVU010000001.1:20815814-20835352 GCA_037177055.1 Atherinosoma microstoma | reverse complement strand
GTACTTTTCTGTAATGTAAAGCACCTTGAATTGTCCTGTACATGAAATGTGCTCTATAAATAAATTTGCCTTGCCTATATTTACGCAAAATTACATCTGCTTAAAATTCAAGGTAGCAAACAAAAGTAAGCCACACAAAAAATGCAGTGAAAAGGAACGTACGTAATAATACATACGTTTAAATGTAAATCTAAGAATGAAAGAAACTTATATTAGCAAACCAGAAACATTGCCTGGTAGATCCAGTGCAACCATCTAAATATTATTTGCTTTATTTACCAGGTGGATAAGTGAGCATGTAGTGGTAGGAAAAGAGTGACTGCAAGTAGTAGGCTATGTGCCTTCTGAGCACATAAAAGAGTTACTGAAGTGAATGTACAGAACAGGAAAAAGGATTTTTTTTTTTTTTAGGGTTAAAAGGACTACTCGGAAATGCCTGGCAGCTTAAAACAAGCAGGGGAACCACAGAAGTGTAGATAATTATCACAACATCTATAGCATTCAGCAACTCAGCATTTCATTATCATCCGGCACATATTTTGTTTTAAGTCACTTTGATTGTGTTTGACTTGAGCAATAACTGAGTCTATTGGAGCAGAGTGTATCTGTGTTTACTTGTAACTCCAACCAACACAGCACACACTCAATGCAGCATCTGGCTTTCACATTACATTTGAGACAGAGTTTTGAGGAGCCTCTGAAATGTGTTGGAATTCAATTAAAACGCGTGTTCTGCCTTAGCAAACTGGACATTTTCCAAGAGTGCATTTCACACACCATAAACACTACAGAAATCTTTAAACATGGTTATAACCTAAAAGGGCACTGCCAAGCCTTTTAGATTTGTCAGGCAGCATGATTTTAAAAGTCTCCCAAAAATAACAAGCTGCTTTGCATTTGAAAGAAAAAAAGGAGGCACTAAAATCTTCAGAATTTATGGATCTTGAACTCAAAAGTTTTCTTTTCTGTGTTTCTTTTTTCAGATCTGAATATTTCACACTGACTTCAAAATAGCTAGGATTGTGGAAGAGGTTACAGTGTAGTTGCTTAGGAATACATTACTGTAAATGATGATTGAAAAGATTACAATCAACAGAAAATGTGAAAAATCACACAGTGTGTATCGGTTTCTACAGTTGCGGGTTGTCAATCATATTGACAATTGATAAGTGACTCAAATGCTGGAAAAGGGGATCTTCATTAACTGGTACAAATGACTGCTTCTTATTTCAAAGCAGCCCATTTACACTAAAGTTCCCAGCTGCAGCTCTTTGTACTTCCTTAATGTCAGAGCTATTCCTGCAAAACAGGATCACGGTATTAGTCATTGCGCTGCTCACGAGCCTAATGCGGTTTGCAAAGTTTTAATTTGTGGCTTGCGTGGCAGCTAATGATTTCATAAAAATGTAGGCAATGAATATAATAAAAAGATAAATTTCAAACAACTGTCATCAAAATGCAAGATGGCAAGACAGTTTACAAATATATATCTGTTACGACCTGCTCATGTGGCCAGATTTTAGAAGCAGCACACCAATTGTGCTTTTTGACAGGTGAATAAGGCCCAATCTCAATTCTCCGCCTTAGCCCTTCCCCTTAGCCCTACCCCTTCACCTTTAAACAAAGTGTGGAAGCAAAGGGCAATGTTTTCAGCCCTATGAATTGAGACACCCCTCTCTCCGTATAACCTGAACGTATTAGGAGGCTGGTTTGCTCGTGGCTCCCTGTTTACAAGACACGCGTGTCATACAGACCTTATGATACAACAGAAAGAAGAACTGTAACTTACATCCTTATAACCACAGAAATAAAAATTATGTATATCGTTATATTATATATAATTTTCCCCAAGTGTAATCAATTGAAACCTTTATGCAAATTACGACATCGGCACTTTAATTTCCAAAACATGCATAGAGCAGTCAAACGCTGCATTGTCATGGGTAAATATCTACCTTATCATCAAGACACCCCTTTGTCTCTCACGAACGCGTAAAACGGAGGGGAAGGGCTAAGGGGGAGAATTGAGATTGGGCCTAAATGTGGGTATAACAAGGAGGTGATTAAAGATTAAATATATGTCACAAGACTTATGACAGCACACTACATTTCAGGCATGCAGCATTTCCCCTGCACTATCTGGGCTTTTATATATATATTTATAAACCTTCATTGCAATGATTAAGGGTGGAAACTGTCACCGACTTGGCAACACTGCTTAGTTGTGTTGTTGTAGTGTTTGGCTACTACAGCACACAATGTTAGCTTGGCTATTTATGATTTTTTCAAAGAACTGTTTTGATTTCTTATCTAACAAATTAAACTAAATCCGAAGGAGAGACAAAAAGTCCTGCAACAATTGTAGAAAATGATGATTCTGAGTCTACAGCAACTATAAACAGATGTGAAGATGGTGGAGAGTACTAGCAGGTGAGCATTATAAAGAAAACAACAAAACAAGCTATACATTACTGATACAAGAAATTTCAAGGAAAATGGACTGATAAAATATGTACCTAATATTTTGGATGACCTTTTGTGTTTTGTGGTAATAGTGGCTCTCCTGCAGTAAATAGTGAAAATGACTGCTGTAGGTGTTCTGAGTAATTACAGGCATAAAAAAAAATCGAAATAGGAAACTGTTTTGAGCCACCAGGGAAGGTCTTCCTCATTGTTCTCAATACAGGACTCAGATTCCCTAGCCCACCCTTATGCCATGTATTCTACTAGTTATAGGCTCACATAAGGTGTAGTTTCTGTCAAAATCCTGAAAACAAACCTTCACCAAGCCCCCAAATCTCTGTCAAATAACCACCATCTGTACTAAAGCTCATTTACAGTAAAACCAATGTCTGGTTAGCAGCTAGAGCAAAACTACTGCACGATATGGAGACAGACATGGTTATATAACATAACACAATAACAAATCTTGTTAAAGCAAACCGGAGGGACAGAGACTCCATTCAGAATCTCAACTCCTACTTATTATTCCTCCTCAAATCTAATCCTGTCAGACAATAAACGACATAAATGCCTCTAATAGGATTATGGTCAGTGAAAATATGTTGGCGCAAAGAGGGAGAGAGACATATTGGGAAGAGAAGAAACAGGGAAAGTGTGAGAGATAAGTGAGTTACCTTTCAAACTTTCAAACACTCAAAGGAAAGCATGAGTACAGGGTCAAGGCTTGTGAAGGAATACATGTTTCCTAAACTGTGGATCAGACCTAATTCCTCCTAAACCATGGCTAAGTGCTGGGTTGTGACTTCAAACAGCAGTGAGTTTATTTAGTGGGTTTATGGAACATTCCTCAGCAAAAGCTGAACAACAAAATAGTAACTTTTGTCCTTCACTTTCAATTTCAATTAAATATTATCAAATTTTGATTCTCCTTTGACATAACTTGTTTTCCAAAGGGTTTTTAAATTAATCTTCCAATGAGGTAACTGCTTGTGCTTTTACTGTTGGAGAATTTGCCATTTACCATTAGCACTGATCTCACACTGGTTTCCCCATGTTTTCCTTGGCCTGAAACCTGCTCCTTCCCACAAGGTTATGAGGCTCAGTGGAAGGATCTAGATCTGCTGACATCCACGAATACAGGGCAGCCATCATATTTACACAAAATGGCACACGGAGGGAAAGAACCCTTTACAACAGTGAAAGAAATAGATAGAAAGGACAGCCACAATTTTGTCTGTCACTTTGCATTAGAAAAGAAATGACTCCAGTAAATGCACATATACACATTTCCACACAGGCATTCCTTCTAATGGACTTCTGCTCTGTGATAAACGGTCCCGTGCGTCTGCAGGACCACCTACCCGGCAGGAAAATCAGGTCATGCACCTGGAAATGGTCAGAGCCACTAACGTTAACAAACAGCATGTGATTAAGGTTGGTTATTACTCAGGACCTTAGCCCACACCAGAGCCAGACAGAGGTGGAAATAGAGAGCATTGTGAGTTTAAAGAGGAGGGATGGACTAAACACCCCATCAGAAGGGAGGACTTCTTAAAACAAGTTATTCCAATAGAAAAAAAAATGTATCCCAGAGAACCTCAAACCTGTAAGCTCACACTAACACAAGGTCTAAGACCAATGGATAACTCAACGTTACTTCACAGGCAGACAATAAGCCGTTTTCTTTTTACTTCGTCTGTTATCTGCTTCCAGTATAACCTTCCAGTTTTAGGGTAACGCTTCAGAACTGGTCAATTTTTTTCATATATTTACACATAATTTCTTCCTACTTAGCTTTAGTGGTATTCATAAGACTATAAGTACTATGATAAGAATAAATACCATACCAATAGGTAGTATGTCTACAGGTACCTGATTGTGTTAAAGAAAACTGCAGGTGCAAGGGGGGGTCAAATTGGATGTTTTTTAAAGTTAATTTCTGCATTTTTGTGTCACTTAACCTCTTGGATAATGTAGGAAACATTAGTTAGAGTAACTTGTTTTTTTTTTGTTTTTTTAAATACTTAGATCATAATAGGAAGTGGTTGGTAGAAGAATAAATATGTCTTACAATATAAAATTTAGAAAATTATATTTGGCTATAACACAACTTACTGTGGTAGTAAACGCTCTTAATGATCCTACGGATCTGAATACTCACAAGACCATCTCTGAAGTCTAATGCCTGGACTACACAAATTCAGCCCGATTTTGACCCAACAAACACGTAGTAGACAAACGTTCACTGTCGTGCCCGATTATGGGTTGTCGGGTCACAGAACCAGCATCTTTACCCTGTGTAGTGTGCGATAATGAAAGACCGGCGATCCGGCGTCTGGGACGCTTCATGACCACGACACAGAAATACGGAAGAGTATTTAATTAACAGCTTTAATTAAAAGCTGATCAAGGTGGTGGGAAAGTACAAAAATGTATCCAACGCGCGGTATATAAAGACGCGGATGCACAACCCTGCCTTGCCACGGACGAAGCTATAAAATAACCGGGTCAATTGCTTATTGCACATAAAGACACAGACGACCCCCCGGAATAGTCCCGCGCCGTCTCGGACAAAGGTTCTCGTGAAGTATGAAATGACCCGACCAAAACAAACTTTTTTCTTGTTCTTGCGGCCTCGAGAACAAGAACAAAGTTCTTGCTTCTCGTGGAGTATGTAACAAGCTTAAATTTGGGATGATATAATTATTGGAATGTCCATAGGAAAAGCAAACAGTGAGAGTACAGGACTGGATTCAGATATATATAAAGCTCTACTTGCTCGGCACAAACCAGCAGCCAGACAATCATTCTGCTTGCTACAATGCTGATATGACAGGTGTAAAAAAAAGGGGTGGATGCAGAAAACTATTTTTTTTGTATATTTGTATTTTTTTCCTCTAAATAAGTAAATTAGAGTATATAAGTAGAAGTAAAAGTGTGTGGGGACTTTTCCCTCTTAACATAAAATAAAATTAATACTATGAAGGTATTTTCATGTAATGACCTAAGTGCAATCAACATATTTTAATTTCTGATTTGTTACTCCATGATGTGATACCAGAGAGCAAATTTCCATCTTAACATCGCTGACTCCACCACAGCACCAGGCCAAAGTCATGCAGTTTTGTTCTCCCATGTATGTACTATCAGAAAACCTTTCTAGACCCTTCACGGACACTACGCTCTGAGCAGGATGAAGAAAACCAGTAATCCCCGTTGACTAACCAGGAGAAGGTTTTTTTTTTTTTCTAATTTATTTATTTAGCCACAGCTCCTATTTAAGCTCACCTGTGCGTTGTCATCACTGTCATGCTACTTATCTGTTCTGCCTTGCATTTAAGCCTCATCTGACTCCACCAGTGCCAGATTGTCACCATCTGCCTAGTAATCCAGTGTCTTTACCACAGAGTGTACGAGTTTTTGTCATATGAGTCTGAGGTTCTCAGATCATTATAAAATGATTTGACTATGTTGCGTTTTATCTACAATTACAGGAGACGAGCCCTGGAGAACATTGACGAAAGGTGTAGAATGGTCTTTTATGTCCAACAGCTTGTTTTTTTTTTTATTTATGTGCACTCTGTGAACAATTAAATATTTGTGTACATCCAGGGTCATCAGGAAACGTCATCGACTGGCTCATCGAGAGGAACCAAAAGATGTGAGTTCCTTGAAGTTCAAGTTCCCTTATGGTTCTGTGAAGAAAGGCCGATTTAATGAATCTGAACCAATTCAGGTAATGTCTTACACTATCATGTTATTAACATGCCAAAATGATTACATAATAGGCAGTTAACGAAAAAAAAGTCTTCATTTATCCTAGGTTTTCTTCACTTTATTGGTCAAGCTGGGGAAGCCAGTGAAATTTTTAAGTTGCAGGTAGCCACTAGTTGTACAGCCATTGAGAGCACCTCAAGTGGTGTAATTTCACAGCAAAGGGTCAGAACAAACTCCACATACGATGGACTTTGGATGTAAAGCATGGATGTTGAGGTAAGACTAATTAAATTGCTTTACTTTGACATTTCTACCCTTCCAAAAATTATTCAGTTGTTGTATTGGGACTTTTTTAGGAATGGATTTCACAAATAATCTTATGGCTAAAAGTAGCTCCTAACCTGCTGATTTAGGAGTAACTCATAGAAAAAGTGGGCAGTCAGTCCCAAATTTAGGACTACAAAATTGTTCACCTGAGAGTATGCCACAAAGCATTTTAGCGCTAAAACTATCTCCTAAACCTGAAAATAAATTAGTTAGGAGTAATAATAACGAATAATGGATTAGATTTATATAGCACTTTTCTGGACACTCAAAGATGCTTTACAGTGAATCCAATTATTCACTCATACTTGGTGATGGTAAGCTACACATGTAGCCACAGCTGTTGAATATTAACAGATAGGTGGCCAACACAAGGGGGAACATGAATGCTTGACCCCACAGTAAGGAGACCAGTGGCCTGTTCCCAAAACAAAGGAGACTACTGAATCTGAAAACTGGATTCACCATGACAACTGCTGACAAAAAGCTGCCAGATATCTTACCTGATTGGAGGGAGATGTTTTTATTCAAGCAAAGGGGCAATATGAAGAGGTCTTTTGTTTTTTTCTGTTTGTTTTTTTCTTTTTAAAAACCAATGCTGCTGCTGAGAGAGAGAAGTATCATGGGAGAAAACTGTTGCCAGAGTCAATGTGGAAGTTCCACTGGTCCACTGACTGAATATTTAACTATTAAAACTGCAGAATCGGTTAGAATATTGGTGGGTAGAATGAAATCTTAAATTTATTTAGACCCATTTGACCCAGTATGAAAATATATTTTAAGAAAGGTATACAAGAACATGATTGGATAGCTTTTATTTCTATTTCACAGTGGTTATTCTAAATTAAATATAGTGTCAATTTTCTAAATTTTGCGATATAACTCAAACTGATGGCTACATGTAATAAACTGAAATTGATGGATGGATAGAGATAGGGTGGATATTTATGGCCCAAGAATCTGAGTGAACAGTACTGTTTGGTGAGATATTAATCAGGAAATGATAGATCATCTATTTAAGTTCTGAAAAATCCTCCGTAAGTCATTGCATATCAATTCAGGTTCTAAATATCTGAGATTGCGTTGGTTTGTACAACCGATGTCTGACTGCTGCTTCAGGATGAGAGAAGTAGAAAGTCGGTTACTTTATAGTGAACCTGAGTAGGTTTACTTCATAGGTTACTCCATGGTAACAGACTCAGGCTAAAACTTACATCACCTTCCTGAACAGAAAACCTATAGTTTCCCTCAAACCAGGGTTAACATACACCTTAATAACATTGTATCAATTTAACCCACTTTACGACACTGAAGTTAGCTTCCGATTTGCCATATGTGTAAAGGGAGATTCCACTGAATTTTTAGGGAACCTTGACCATATTAGACCAGGTCCTGATCAAAAAATTTTTAAAAAAAACTTCAACTCTTCAAATCTGGGGCCTATTGCACAAAATAAGATAAGGGATTAAGCCGGGATATGTTGGTCATTCTGGCTTAGTTTATCTGTGATGTGATAGCACAAAAGTGGGATACTGGAAAATGTGATATGTTTGGAGAGTTGTTCTGTGGAGCTAGCCTGCTCCAGACCAGACTTAGTTCCAGGATCTATTTAATCTCATCCCTTATTACAGTCAGCAGACACTACAAATGGAAACCAATATTAATTTCACTGCCTGCTACACATCGTTATCATATTAAGCTAAACCCATTGTCATTATTAAAACACTTGTGATCATTAATTGCAATATCTTGAGATAATTCTTTTGATAATTTTGTAGTAATTAAGTTTGTTTTTTTTTTTTTTTTTTAAGGGTGCAACAATACATGTATTTGTATTGAATCGTTCAATACAGATGCGTACCGAACCGTAAGTGATGTACTCAACAATACAACATTTTTTATGAACTTGTCCTCTGATGATGCGCTCAGTCTTGAAAGCTCAGTGGATCTGTGTTTGACTGCTCCGCTTAGGCTGCATCGTTGAGCACAGATCCAAGAGATTTATTTATTTATTATTATTATTTTGTTGTTTCAGCAGCATTTAATTAAAAAACTTTGCTTTTCAGTTTGAATAAATATTTGTAATTAATTTCAATAAAATTACAAGTTAAAAAAGGCATTAAAATGTATTTTTTGTTACGAAAAAATATCGAATCGTGATACTAAAGTATCGAACCGAACCGTAAATTTTGTGTATTTTTGCACCCCCTATATATATATATATATATATATATATATAATACACAAAGAGTAACATGATGTTAAACCATTGTACAATGATCTGGCGACCCCTGAAATCATCTTGGGACCCAGGTTTGAGATACAAAATAGAAAGTACAGAACAAAGCATAATTTACAAAACAAGAATAGATAAATATTCACAAAGGTCAGTATGTAATACACCCCTCATGTCTGCATGCTGAAATAAATGCAGGACAAATCCATACCCAACTAATTAACAGAGCGACAAGTGGATGTACAGGGCTCCAGACTAACTTTTTCCATTGGTTGCACTGGTGCACCTAACTTTTTAATTAGGGTGCACCAGCAAAAAATGTAGATACACTCCAATTTTCACAGCATTGCTCTCAACAGCTCATTTTATTGATCGTCTTTTGATCATTTCATGTAGACATTGATGGTTATTTAAGTTATTGTGAGCAATAATGAGGTTTAGAAAAATGTTTATTTATTTGAAGCATGAATGTTAAAGAGGAGATGAAACATGCCAATTTTGTCACAGAAAGGAGTTTAATATATGCGGAAAAAAAATAATCAGCCTAAAATTTGTTTTTAAAAATAGCTAAAATGACAGATATAACTAATTTAATTTTGTAATTTTAGCTAGCTAGCGAGATAGGGAGCAGCCATCTTGGCGTGACGTCACGGGGTTGGTTGGTTCTCTGGCTGCCCTTAAAATCCACACTACACTGCAACTAACAAGCTCTAATACATTTAAGAAGATAAATACAACGGAAGACAAAGCTGAAAGGCCTATTGAGCATCCAGATCATGTTTCCTATGTTTTTGAGACAATACGCCGTGACTGGAGCAGTGGTACGGAGAGAGGATGGAGATGTGGGGCCGGTGCGTGTCTCAGTAAATCAGGTCGGCAGAGCACTCTGGTGGAGGTGACAGTGGAGTCTTGTCTGCTGTCAGGAAGCTGATCTGGACCATGTCATGCCTGCTGAATCTCGCATAACTAATGTTCATACATTTGAATTACTGTGCTCGGAGGTGGACGTTCTGGAAGTGAGCATGCTGTCCCTGAAGGATGTCCGAGCGGAGACACAGGAGCCTCCGGTCAGCAGCAGGTAACTGTTAGTCAAGCCAGCTAACGCATTTGCATTTATCTGACAAAACGTTTATTTCGCTCTCTGATGATACTACGGGCTAAACAGCGTTTATATTTATGAGTGCCGCAGTCTGAGCTGGAAGGTGTATAATAAGAAGCTCAGACGAGTCGGAGAGATACGTTTGTGTATAGCGTCTGTTTTGGAGTAAAGGCATGGTTGATGACTTAGTGGGTGCTGACTTAACTTTACCTCTGCTGGCCTGGCGTCCTTGTCGTTACAGTGGACTGATGCCGCGGCTGACCCTCTGTAGTGTGTTGGTATAGCTCAGGTTACAGGATGAGAAAAACACAGAGCAGCTTCAGGCTTTAGTCCGTTGGTCTGGCAGATCACTAGCTTCCCAGAATCAAGTCTTCTGCTCTCTGTAATGTTCCTACAGACCCTGGAATCGGGCCCATCGGATGGTTTTTCCTCCTTGGAAGCAGCAGTAGCTACCGTTCTCCGTTTCAGAGCAAGTTTAGTCCTCGGCCTGAACTCTGTAATACAGTATTGTTCCCCTTTTAGTCTTCTCTTTTGGCTCACCAGTTCCATCGTTCACTCTGTTGTCTCTCGGACTGCGATGCAGACAGGAAGACTCATCAGAACCGCTGAACCAGCCAACCCCCCGTGACCTCACGGTTTATACTTCTGCAACATGGCGGCGCTCATTCAACAAAAGATAAAACGGTGCAACGTTTTCTTTTATATGTTCATATTTTTTTATATTTTTAATATAATTATTGATAAGAATGGAACTCAATAGGCTATAGTAAATAACATTAGGTTGTTTGAGTGTTTCATTTCCACTTTAAGGGTTGCACAGTGGTTAGCACCGCAGCCTCACAGCAAGAAGAGAGGGAAGGGTTCTAACCGTGGCCGTTTTGTGCGGAGTTTGCATGTTCTACCTGTGTATGCGTGGGTTCTCTCGGGGTACTCCGGCTTCCTCCCACAGTCCAAAGACACAATGATAGGTTAATTGCATACTCTAAATTCCCCCTAGGAGTGTGTGTTTGTGTGAGTGGTTGCTTGTCTCTGTGTTGGCCATGCAATGGACTGGCAACCTGTCCAGAGTGTACCCTGCCTCTGGCCTGCTAATTGCTGGGATAGGCTCCAGCTTCTCCGCGACCCTGAATTGGATTAAGCGGTACAGAAAATGAATGAATGAATGTTAAGTTGAATAAAAAACATCTAAAAAAAAATAAACTTAAAAGTCTAGCTTCACTGAATTGAATGAAACTAAACATTCTAAACTCTGCTGCTTCTGGAAAATTTCCCTCCTCTGGATTTACGTTAAATCTTTTTCATGCTAATTATTTACTTGGACTTGAATTTTGTGAAAGGCAGCTTCCCTTTAGCTATATTATATGCCATGTTTTTGGCTGCTTAGAGACAGCCACAAACATACAGGGTTTTTGTTATTCTTTTTTTGACTTAAATACACGGCAGCTTCTTATACTACAGTGTTTCCTCTTCCATGATATTTGATCTGGTCTATTGTGATCTGGTTTTCTATTGTTATGACAGAGTTGTGACAAGTCATTTTAGGTTCCATTTCCTCTAGAACAGGTTTATACTGTTCTTTTATCAAAAACAAAACAGTCTGATGTTATTTATCTGATTTGCATGACATGATATGGGAGCGCACACACACAGGTGAGCACGCTTTCATCAGCGAACAGAGAGCGTGCGTCAGAAAACACGTCAACCAGCAGAAAATCTGACAAAAATATCAGTTTTTTAAAACTTTCCCAGGGAGGTGAAGATGGAAAATTCGCAGTCCAGCGAGGAGCAGCTGGAGTATTTCTCCTGCTCCGAGAACATAATTTCCATCACGGCGAAAATAGTGGAATCTACCGTCATTGTAGTCATTTCTGAGTCGTATTACGGCTTAAAATTGATCCAATATCCTTTGTGGGTTTTATTAAAATCAACACGTTATATATATATACTATATTCTAGAGCTGTGTAGCATTGGATTTCTTCATTTTTTAATAAACTACTAGCCACTGATTAACTTCTGGGGGAGACATGAGCTGGGTCAGGTCAGATGACGTGACACAGACGGGGGGATGCAGCGGTATTCAACTCTCATCCAGCTGTTCTGCTTCATTATGCTCAGATACGGAGAAAAACTCTTAAATTAGTGAGGATGATAGAGAACAACCACACATGATCAAATTCCACCATATTCCACGTTTTACAATTGATTCCAGTTTCTGTGATTCTCGTCTGTGTCGTTCTTCGCCGTACGGTATGTCTAATGCCCCTTTCACACTAGCACCTAGTCAGCCCAGCCCGGCACCACACCGCCTGATTTGTTTGTGTTCACATTACGATTTTCCCGGGGCGAGTCGATACACTTTTAGCACCTACTTCATCGAGATTCTGAAGGGGCCTAGTCGGGCCAAAAATGGTGACTGGTGCAGATGGCAGGCTGCTATTGGCCAGAATCTGACTTCATGGGGATGACTCATTAGTGCGACAACAGACCACGCCAAAAACAAAACCCAAAGCCGAGACCAGAGAAAACATTAGCAGCAGGAGAAGCAGAGCAAGAAGCGATAGAATCTCAAAAACCAACACCGTGGTCAAATACAGAAGAGAGGACGTTCCTTTGCTTGCTAGCGGAGTGTGCGTGTGTCGCTTCATGACTTCATGAAACCTGGCTATGAAGACCCCGCCCACACTGAGGCCGGCCGCGACTGCCTTCTATTGTAATGGGAACAGACGAACCCTGGGTAGTGTGGTGTCGGCTGAATGAAGGCTGGGCTGTCTAGGTGCTAGTGTGAAAGGGTCATAATGTGCGCCGCTCTTAATTTAAACACCAACACACAACACGTACCACAGCTGTGGATCAGAGGTGAAGGCCCACCCCTTCTCTGGCTTTTTATTCCCGCGTTATTCTTCTCTGAGCTCGAGTAAGGTGGGAATGAATACAGAAAACGCAGACTGACATTCAGAGATAAGATTAAAGTCCTTCACCTAGACCTGAGAAATGTTATGCGCACTGGTGCGACCAAGAAAAAAAGTTAGTCGCACTCAACAAATTTTGGTCGCATGTGCCAATGTATGCCAATTCCTAATTCATTACTGGTCATAACTGAAACCACGTATATTACCTCAAATAATCTGAGACATATTGGCCTCTCATCAGTCAACCACTGTCATCATCCAAGAAGATGGCAGCATTGTCCCAGTCCATGTGTGGTGGCATTCTGGGGGTACTTTCTTTCCTTTGGCAGGCCACATTGTGGAGGACAGCACAGACCACCATGATGTCCCATGTCCTGCCTGGGCTGACCCTTGAGTGGTGAAGACATTAAAAGCTACCTTTAGGAGGCCAAAGGTCATTTCTACTGGTGCCCTTGTCCTGGCATTGGTACTATATGCCTGCTGTGCTTCCTGAGGGTCTGCAAATCGTGTCAAGAGAAAAGGTTGACAGGCATACCCTCTGTCCACCGGAAATACACCAGAATTTTCACCTGTGAAGACAACACGTCATCATCACAACCTCATAAACAGAGAAACACCTAAAGATTTTTAATTAGTTAATACTGTAATTTGTTAACAGTCTCTGATGCCAACTCAATATTTCAATGAGCAAACCATATTTAGAGATGAATTAAAGTAAAAATGTGTTTATTTACACCTACAGTATACTGAACTGTGCATACACTTTGCACATTCCTCGAAAACTACTGATAAAGGTTACCAGCTGGATCAAAATATTTCAATTGGTGAAATAAGGACGAGGAAGTTAAAGAAGTATTTGAAATGTCCGATACATAAAATCTTATGTCATGTTGACAAAGTGGATCCTGCTTTGTTTCAACGCTTTTTGTATCTCATTCCTGAGTTTGTAAAATATGGATAACTGCAGTGCAACTGGCCTGATATTTTATCTTAAGATCAGAAATGTGCTAGAACATATTGAATTGTTCCTGAGTTAGGATGAGTTGAGGTGGCTCCACACAGTCACAGCTGGGAAGTCTTCATCATCATCAAGAGTTGGCTGTGTCTGGAGGCCATGCTGAGGCTGCTGTAGGGATTTTCCCCAAACACACTGTTGACAGCTGTGTTGTCAGTTTCAATGTTTATGAGCATGCCCTCTGTCCAAAGTTGAGTTGGTGTGCAACTATTTTCTGTTTGCAATCCATGGTTTTTCCAAGCATCTTCTCAATCTCAGGAAGATAATATGTGAAGAAAGTCTGTGTTCAAGTCCTTGAACAATATGCATGAAGGCAACAAGCAGGTTCTCACCACCACAGTCTGATCTGACCCTTGATTGGAGTCCGTAGAAAGATGTCACTTTTAAAAATTAGAAAGTACTGTTGAGGTAGTTTCTGAGGTAGGTAAACAGTCGCGAGTGTCCATCGATGGCACCATGTATCACAAAGCCCCATCTAGAAAGTTTAAACAACACAAAATAAAATGAAATAAAATTGAAATAATAACATGGCCATTTACCTGGAGACAATGATGATGCTCAGAAACAGTGCATTAGAGAGGAAATCAACGTTTTTAACATTTTTACTGAAATTATATGTTCCATTTATGATTTTTTATCACAAATAAAAATATCAATTAAAAAATTTCAGGCAAAGCACATTTTGTAAAGATATTGTCAATATTTGCCAAAAATCTACATTAACCACTTTGATAAAGACAATGTGATAAAGATATCCATCGCTGGAATGTCACTGAAGGCCACTGGGTTGATTCAATTTATTGTTTTAAACAGAAAGCAAAAATTCAAAGCATAACATGTTCATCCAACTTGAACGAAAAGCTGATACTGATATCAACCTGCTCTTAGACTCTTAGTCATCCATGTCAAGGTGTTTGTAAATGCTTAAATACAAGGAAATTTGACTTCTTTCCATCTACTTGAAGACAGTTTTTCTTTCATGCAAAAGGCTTCTAGACTTCTAGGTTTGAGTTAAAAGCCTTAAAATATCCACCACTATCAGGCAGATTGACAATGTCTTTTGGAGGAGGAATGTCTTAAAGAAATTAAATAAATATTTATCTTAAATTTATCAATTACATTTTTTTTTCTGGCTGACCAGAAAAACACACATTTCTCTATTGCAAAAGAAAACATATTTCAGGAGAGGGCCTGTGTTCAATGTAAAAGGAAAAAAAGGCTACTATTTGAATAGCTATAAGGAAAACATCCTGTTTTCCTGTTTCTTTAGTAATAAATGGCCATTTTTACCAGCTTAAGAAAAATTCATTAAAGTGATTAATTCATTTACAGTGTGTGTGTGTGTGTGTGTGGTTCTTGTTTTTATTTTCATATTGTATTTGTGTGGTAACACTGAATTCTTTTCCAAAGTGCTATAATGTTATCATTGTTGCAGTTATCCTTATTGTTAGCTGACAAGGCCCGTGTCAGTTATAGGAGTGAGGAGAAGGAAGTAATAGATGAGGAGGGATAGGAAAAAGAGATGGAAGAGGATGAGCAGAAGGAGGAGATGGAGGAAAGTGGAGCAGGAACCACAAGAAAAACAATGTCAGGTAGGTGCTGTGTGTAGGAGTGGTTGGCAGTAAACTTCTGCATAGAATTACATGAAGATGTCATGTTGTTCCCACTCCAGTCAGAAACAATAAGCCCATTCCACTTGCATTCTTTGCACGATCAGACAAAAGGTTTCTCAGAACCAAGCTCCCAGGGTGAATTTTAACCCCAGTCCGCCCCTGCTGGGTGCAGATGATGTCACACAGATGGGGGACTGCAGGTGTCAAAATGCATTGAGCTCTCATCTAGCTTTTCTTGTTCATTTGGCTCAGGTACCGTACAAAACACTCCTGGTCAGGACAGATCAGTAGTGAGTAATAGTCATAAATTTGGTCTTTTCCGATTTTTATCAACAGACACAGCTGCCATTATGGAAAAGGTTCCTGCAAGAGCTTTTCTTGTGTAAATGATTGTCACCAGCATAAATATGTACCATAGTTTCATTAAGTCAATGTCCTAATTTATTTATAAAAACATGGAGAAATACCTGTTTATTTGAGACAGGCATATGTGAAGTTTTCTACAGTAACAAACTGAATTTATGTTGATAATAATTTACGTTTCTTTCTTTTGTTATCTTAAAATATACAGTATATAAAATTCCTTATGCATAGAATTTTTACATACATGACATTGAGTAAAATTATTAATGAAAAAATAAAAACATGATTGTTGATAAAAAAATAATCCTTGTTGCTTATAGTTTTAGCTGTAGTTATTAAAGCCTAAAATAAATGACAGATAATGCTTTTTAAAATTATGCAGCGCAATTAAGCAAAACTTCTCAATATATGTAAACAATGAAACTCCTCAACTGAGCAACAGACCTCTATATGCCTAGCTGATGTTTGTAAATGACCCCCACCAGTTATGATAAGTAATACATCAATTAACGAAATCTTAAAAGTGATATTCATGATCCCAGTTAAGGTTTTTACAGGTTTTGATCTGCAGGTTGTTGTTTTTGTTAAAAGACTCATAAGAGTCTAGACTGGGAGAGAGGGACTCTCATTCAGTTTTTGGACAGCAGACAAACATCCCCCTGGTTGTTTGCACTGTAAATCACATTATGCTCCATAACGCCCTCCAACAAACCTACCATCTACCGACACCTCCTACTGTGACATATTAATTATAACTTCCTGTATACAGCCTATCCCAAGCCATGAATACGTAATGCCCCAAAATGAGTCATATTCACAGAGCAGACACGAAGCAGTGAATAAATACAACCTATCCATCACATACTGCCCAGTGAAAAATTAATGAAAGCCCAGAGACGCAAACAGGAGGCTTGGCCCAGCCAGCGGGAAGAGTGGAAATTATTATGCTTTAGAAAATTTTAGTAGCCATAACAATATCCCAATTAAGCCAGATCGGAGCATCTTAAAATGAAAGTGCTTATCAAAATCAGAACAGGAAAAAAAAAAAAAGCTGAAATTCTGTCTTCATATCATTCCTGCCCAAACAAGGTGATAACAGAATATAATCTGAATACTCTGTCTCCTGAAAGCCTTCTCTGTCTTTTCATAGGATGGTGAAAAATGCAGCAGAAACTGGCAGGTCATTCGTCTCTGTTGCCCCGGTGGGTGGTGCTGGCTACAGGTTGACTAATGGTCCTGTTGAAATGCTTCAGATGTCTGAGTAATGACAAGCTATAAAAGCTAAGCTGACTATAAAGTCAACTAATCTGAAATGTGCTGGCTGTTTTTTGCCGTTGAGAGCTGTTTAAGTTTCAGAAGAAGGAAATGTCAAAACAGTGTAGAGGCTGTGGTTAGAAAGGGTTGGATGCTAGTAACGGGTTATAAAAAAGAAGAAGTTAAAGTAACAAATCAGAAATACTGAAAGTTATCAACAGCTCATTTTGTAAAGTTTAATTTTGCAGAAATACTTAAAATCACTTCAGTTTCTGGTTGTTTTGAGACATTTCAGCAGTGAAAGAAGAATGAAGAAAAGTAAATCAGAATAAAGCTGACAGAAAGGGGGAGAAAGAAAAGACAGTAATGAATAAAGCAGAAGCAAATTCAGGATCTACCTTGAGTCTTGAGCCGTCCCTACTCTGAAGTGCTCCTAACACCCCTCCTCCACTCCCTCTTCTGTTATTGCTCCTTCTGCTCCTGGTGTCTGTTAAGTCAGCATGACATTTTATGATGCCTGGATATTAAAACGCAGTTTCTATTATGTGTGAGAGGGAAGTGGAAACAGCTATGCTCATGCTAGGTAATTAGGGGAAGCAGGCTGAGGGTATATTTATGAATGCAGGGAAAGGCTAGGGGGAGAACAGGGGAATTGGTGTGTAATGTCCTGCTGTCAGTAACAGTTTTCTCTTTAACAATATACAGAACACTCTTAAAGGTGGAAATCATTTTGAATATCATTTATGAACGATGATTCCTAAGAATCATTTGGTTCATTTGTGCTCCATGATAAGTCCAACATAGTAATGCCAGTTGTGGTAATGATGAAAGTAGCGCTGAGCTGTTTTACTAAATAAGGCCATGGCAGGATAGATTTGATTACAACTGATGAGATGAACCAAGAGGAATAACACACTTAAATAGTCATTTTGGTTTTATCACCAGTGCCTTTATGTCAGTAAAGTATAATTCCTCACGTAAAAGAAATGATAATATAACATGAATTAAACCTGCACCAGTTCCTGCAGCTAAGATAACACAACCTGGTCTTGTGGCAAAAGTTAAACAGGCATGTCACAAAAGTCATTGCAGTTGTTGTAATGTAAGGGAACTGCACTACTTTCATGAAACCTAAGTTCTTAAAATGTATTTCCATATTTTATTTCATTTCCTTTGTTTCATCTGTGCCATCAGATTGTGTTTTATAAATGGGGAAAGACTTGTCATTCAGAAAGGCATAAAAAGGTGATAAGAGGGTCTACTTTAAGTCCTCATGAAATCAAATTAGGTTTATTATATATTCTGGCTCACACGTCAAGCGTTACTTCAGAATAGGCAATTATGTTGTTATTCTTAGTATTTCAGAGTTGACCATTTCCTGGAAAACAACTGAAGAAGCTAATGGCTTAGCCTACACTTGGAACTGATACAGAATGAGTGGCAGGGTCCAATCAGGGCCATGGAGCTGATCAATCACAGCTAACTTGGCATTTGGGGGAGTCTGTAAACACCATAGCTAGCATCCTAACTACAGCTAGTTAAGTTTCATTGCCTTATCCGGGGATGGGTATTGATATGATATTGTTATAGGCTATATATATCTACTTGAGTCGCAATTAAGTCGCATTTCCAGTGACTTTAGACACGACTTGAACTCCTACTCAAAAGACTTGAGACTCAACTCAGACTCACAATTTGAGACTCGTGAACAATCTTTTATTTTTCCTGGGTTTTTTTTCATGATTTCTCTGTCTGATCCCCTGTCTACATTGTGTGCTGTCATTTCCCCAGATTTAACACTGCCATAACGTCACACAAACGTGTCTGCACATGCAATCAATCAAAACAATGGCACCACCGGTCTGTTAGTGCAGAACCACTGTCACGTTTCGATATTAAAAAATTAATAAAAAGGGACAAATAAAAGAGCAGCCATCTACAATGTGTATACACACACACACACACACACACACACACACACACACACACACACACACATAAATTCGTGCACAAAATTATTCATACCCTTCCATTAAAAAAAAGGCAAAATTCTTGATAGTAATTACAATAACTGGAGACTGAAAAAAGTAATGATAAAGATAAATTTGCTAGATTATACTTTAATGACTACATTATTATTACATTAAATACTACATTATTTTTTGAGTTGAAAAAATTATAAAAAACAAACAATACAGTCCTGGACCAATGAGAGCACTTTGCTGATGAGCAGTGGGCCAAAAAAAACATGTGAACAGGCAGAAGTCTGATTGAAAGTTACAGAAAACACCTGATTGCAGTGATCGCCTCAAAGGATTGCTCAACAAAATATTAGCTTATGAGTGACATTACGTATATTAGTTTATCATATTTTTTGCTTGTTTTTTTAAAATATCTCTATTGAACCACAATTCAAAAACAATGTCATGATTTTCATAAGATTTTTACTTATTTTTACTTTTGTCAATTTCAGCTGTTTGTTTCCTTCTTTAATGGAAGGTAGGAATCATTCTGCAGACATGTTTACTTGTGTACTTGTGTGGT
>JBBBVU010000001.1:20796075-20810240 GCA_037177055.1 Atherinosoma microstoma | reverse complement strand
TTATGTGACTGAAAATATAACATTATCCTTCTTTTATTAATTTACCACTGATGTTGGTAGAAACAAGTTGTACACTGAACAATCAATGCGATCGCATTGACTCCAGAATCAGTGGCACTGACAGGAAGACTTGTGATCCCGTCTGACTAGAATCCAGTCCACATGCAGAACTCAAATCCTCAGCATTACGGCGCATTTTCAGGAAACCAACATGAAAAAGAGACATTTAAACTGTAAATATGAGCAAAACAACCACGAGAAGGCTGTTTCTCTTTCCCGTTAGATTATTGAATACAAAAGCTATACAGCCTTTTTTACTATTAACAAAGTTTCTCTCAGGTCTCGCAAGATCTTTGCCATGAACACTGCAACTTGTATGGCACATTCCAATTCTCTTCAAGACCCTCCGCTGTGAAAAGGCTAGGTTCCATTTCAAACGGCAGTCATCCAGCGGCTCTGGGAGCTCATAGGCCTTGACTTTGTCTGTTTTCATATATATTTCAGGGATATACAGGAGGTTTTTCTCTTTCTTTTTGTATTTTGCAGTGACAACGATAAAGCACTTTAATATTTTGGCCTTGTTTTTATGTCATGATGGAAACTTTTGATCACACTTACTTACAGGGATTTCTAAAAGCTTGTTACACAAATATTATTAATCTGGATCCTTTATTAAACTCACTTTACTTTTTTATTATTTAATAATTTATTTAATCAAAATGGACTTGATGCATTGTAATAAAGCCCTAGCAGTGCATTTATCATATACTTATGCACAATCAAATACTGAAAATGTTTTACATCCAATTTAAAAACTATATGCTATTGCCTTCTATAAATAGTTATACATTCCAATTTTACTTCAATTAAAGTTTCTAATATTTTCTATGTTATTTCTCAGTATTGAAATGGTACATTATGTGTATATATTTGATCATCTGTGATACCCTGACTCTGACCCATACACTGTGTGCTGACCTAACATCCAGCATATCAGCTCTTTAAAGGTTATACAAATGACCTAGATTGTGAAAAATATCATAACTCTAAAGGTGACTTAATTTGGGAAAATACTTTGGGAAATTTGGGAAAACCAAAAAGCTTCATTTTTTATACTCGGTCAAGCATTCTCTGATGTCTCTGAAGGAGTCTCAATGAAATGAGAAAAAAAAACTTTTGCTTTCAATAAACCAGATAAATCATTGAAAGATCTTCATCTGAATAATAACATCAAATTATGACTCTGCGATCATGGATGTGCTGCAGATGGACAGGAGAGGGAGTGCAGGGGCCTGGTAGAGAACTTTGTGGGATGGTGCAGGTCTGCAGCTAAACAACTCCAAGACTAAGAAGATGGTGATGGACTTCAGGAGGAAGAGGGCCTATCTCTAGCCTATTTCCATAGAAGATTCAAACATGGAGGTGATCAGGAACAATGAATCCCAGGGACTGCAGCTGGATGACAAACTGGACTGGTCCGACAACACAGACAGCATCCTCTGAAAAGGACAGAGTCTGTAGTTCCTGAGGAGACGAGGGTCATTAGACATTTCCTTGAAACTGTGATGTTTTACCAGTCTGGTGTGTCAACTGTTCTCTTTTCTTCTGTGGTCTGTTGGAGGATGCTGGACAATTGGACATACTGGTAAGGAGGGCTGGGCACAGAGCTGGGTTTTCTGGTGTCAGTGGAAGAAAAACTGACCCTATAAGACCATCCTGGACAACACACAGAACCCACCGGACTCTGGTCAGTCACAGGAGCATGTTCAGCTGCAGGCTGCTGGCTCTGACCACATCCCCGGATGAGGTCCATCTGTCTGTCTCTTTGAAAAACTGACTTTTGCACTTTAACCTCTGTGGATATTTGAAGGTTTATCATTAAACAACAAATTGGGATAGAGACATGTGATCAACTGTTATAGAGAGCTCTTGACCTGAGCTGTCATGTAAAAACCTATGTGTTAAAACCAACAACTGGGGGCCTTTACATTATAGGCCTATGGATAAAATACATTTTTAGCCAGAAATAGCCACCAGCTATCACTCATAATGTTAAACATTTGTTTGAGAGGTCTATAGAGCAAGAGAGAATGTCTTTACTGCATCACTGTCCTCTGAGGTAGTCAGATGATTCATAGTACTTCTTGCCAACACCTTAACACCTCAGCTACAATACATGGCAACGGGGACAAATCACCCTGCATGAAAATCCCCTGTACAATCATTGTATGTGATGACACAGGGGATGCTCTTAATGTATAATGATGAAGATGTTGTGCCACTGTGACAAAGAAAAGTCTTTGGCTCAGTGTAAGAAGCCCATGAGCCGACATATGGTTCAGTGTATTGCAGTCGACATTGACATATTGCAAGTTGAGCTAGAGTGGGGCTCACATCAAGAGGAGGCTCGTCCAAACCACTAACTCTATAGATCATCAGAGACAGAGAACTCTCCCTCAGCCTGTGTATGTTCCTAAAGTGGGCTCATTCAGTCTGAAATGAAAATATAGAGAAACCATACTGTTTCTGGACTACAAGTGCATTTGTGTGTGGTTTGAAATATATGAGGGTGAGCCAATATACTTAGACCACACACATGCAAACATATAGACATGTCTGCAAACACACTGACATTCATACGTGCACAAACACAGAGAGACACATTTGCTCACTAAAACACCCAAACAGCATAAAATGACATATACAGCCCACGGAACACAGGCTGAACTGTTACTGCATCTCCCTCCAGCAACAGACAGAGCAAACCAGCCTCAACATTTTCCACGGCTGGGTGCACTAGTTAAACACTCTCAGAAGTGATGTGTCTTTGATGAACTGTGGTAAAGTGATATAATAATCACAAGTCTGCACGTTCGCCAGAACACTTGCACACATTGCCCCACCAGCTCAATGCCCTCAGGGGCAACTCAGCCAAATAAACAGATCTGGTTTCTAATAGCAGAGACTTGTAATGAGGAATCAAGCCAGATCAAATCTGCACCCATTACCACCACTATTAAAATGTTCCTCGAGCTGACATTCCCCACTCACGGCAGTATCATTGCTTGCTGGAGGCAGGAGACTTGTTTATTCTGCCTTCAAGTAAAGCCGTCCATCTCTGATGAGAACACAGTGGAGGATTTTGTGTCACCAAGTCATCTTACACACCAGTAAAAAAAATAGACAGAAAGGGGTAAAAATGGATTAGATAAGCTCTCACTGGCAGGCTTATACAGACAAAAGCCCGACTGATCATTTCTGGCACCAGGGCATCACTCAACCTATAAATCACAATGATACAACCAAGAGGCAGTGATACACTGGCTTAATTTTGAGACAATAAAGTCAAAGAGCAATTTTGTAAAAGGAAAAAAAAAACACTGCAACCTGTGTTTTTTCATTACAGTTTTGTTCTTTACAGGCGACTTTATTGACAGCAGTTTTGTCCCAATGGACGCCACTCATACCAGGTGAAAGCTATGTCTATTATCTTCTCATTACATACTCAGAAATCTGTTTTTGCCTTTGTAGATTGTCAGAGATATATTTTCACATCATTCCACATAGATAAGCTACAATCATAGGTGCTATTGATTTTAAGAGGTTGCGCTTGTGGGCACTGAACCCACATTGGATCCATTAATATTAAAGTCATCACCCAGTTTCCCCCAGTTATACAACCTGCTGTCTACAGTATAGGCATTGAAAACAAACTGTCGACTAACACAATACATATGGTGCATTGCAGTTTGCTCGATCTGGAGCTGCATAGCACCAGAGTGCCCAGTCTGACCTCTGGATACCACAAAAACTACTTACAATGGTGATGTGTTTGAGCAAAGGAAGAGAGTGGTCTTGTTTGATATAGCTGGTGCCAATCATGTCATTTACCTAGGGAAGAGATGACAGCTGGATGTATTATGGAAAGAGAGCAAACCATCAGAGGCAGCATTGATGCACTGGGCAATGTTTAGCTTGTAAACCTTAAGTCCTGGCAGTCATGTGGTTGGTACTTTGCAAAGTACCACCCACTTAAATGTTGCTGAAGACCCGGTGTTCCTCTCTTTTAGTTGAGTAATCTCTGCAAAACATGAAAAAATGGATCATGAAAGCTTTGAGGAATATAAAGTGATTAAGATGGTAACTTGGCATCAAAATTACTCAAACTGATAATGCATTTATTCTGCTTAAACTGGTCTGACATTTTGATAGTCCTTCCTCCCAACTTGGCCATTTACACCAAGAACTAGAACAACAAATGTCACAATAAAGATTATAATGTGAGCATCCGCACTCCTTAGTAACATTCTACAAATATGGATGCCAAGCATGCATGGAATGCTCCAACTGAACCCAGGCTCCAGATTGGACTTTGACAAGGCAACATATGAAAATCTACCACTCCACTATGGCCACCATTTTTTTAGGACAAATTTGACCTCAGTGGAAATAGTCATATTGTGTAGTGGTTAGTGCTGATGCTAGAAGGCTCTTGGTTCAAATCTCATCTCCAGCTTTCCTGATCATCTCCCTGTGCCTACATAGGTCCATAAAAAGCCCCCAAAAATACATGAGTATAAGGTAAACTGGGGATACAGTTAACTGGTTTGAGCATGTAAATTTAATTTTTTTAAAGAAAAAATCCAGTTGTCCATATCCATTATCAGTGATTTTGTTATCAATTATTTAACTTGTCAATATAAAATTGCATTGCTTGGTAAAAAGGGATTAGCTACTGCTAGATAAATTTGTAAAGCGCAAGTGTTAACTGTCATGAACAAAACCACTCTAATATTTGCATCTCCATAATACTTGCATTTATCCCATCTGTGTAAGGTGCATGGAAAACAAAGTAATTGTTATCAAAGTAATATTATTATTATATAGTACAGAGATTTTGATGGAGCTGAATACTTGTTTGTAGACTCAGAGGTTAAAGTGTGTGCATATGAACTGCCAAACAAATAAATATAGTTTGGCCCATCAGTTTCAATATTGACAGATTCACAGAATTCTCAACCCCCTTATCTTTCATCGTCTTTTGTGCCATCCTTATTTCCTCCCTGGTAATAAGCACCTGAATACATAAAAGATGTTACTCAAGTCCTTCCTGTTTATATTAATGTTTTATTTAGTGTTTTGTATTATCATAATCAAAGTTCCAATAAAAATAACAAAGTGGAATAAAATATACATATCAAGTGACAGCCTAGTTCTGTAACCTGTCCTGCATGGAATCTTGATGTTATGTTAACAAACAAATTAGCATTTAAATGAGTCCTGCATTTTATCCTTCAAGGTTATGTTGTTATGGATATTAAATTAGAGTGTGTGGAATTGCTTGTGTGTGCATGTGTGTAACTGTGTGTGGTCCATAGGCTGCCAACCATCAAGTCCCCCAGAGAGGTGTTAGAGCAGGTTTGTTTAGCGTTGGTTTGGGAAAGAGCGCGATGGAAATGTACACGTTCCAGTGTGTGTGGCTTCGGTCTGCACGTGCTTGAGGGGATATCGTACAGACATTTTCTTACAACAGAAAATGCATTATCTGTTTATCGTAATGGACAAAGTCATTGCAGTTGAACATTTCTCCAAAGCTATTGTCCCTATTGTTTCTTTTTGTTTAATGATGAAGTCTGTAGACAACACCTAGTTTACTCAGGCAGAATGCTTTATCCATGTGCTGGCCAGCTCAGGTTTGTTATTACATTGGCTGGGCTCCTAGGGCAGCAGTAACAGCAATGAAAGTGTTTGAACTGTTATTGCAGTGGTGCTAGACTGTTTAAATAGCAAACAGTGCTTAGAGACAGCAGCTGCCAGTGGGCTCAATTGTTAGTTCATAATGTAAATTCCAAAATAGAGACTTTAAACTGAGTTCACTGTGTTATCAGCACTGGGCAAATAATAAAACCTTCTACCACGGTTTGAACTCAATTAAGCTACACTTGAAATGCCAGCATTTGTTGCTGGCATGTCAAGTAAACCAAGTTGTAATAGCATCAAAAATGTTAAATAATGGCACTAACTTCTTCAAGCCTTCAAAAACAATAAATAAATAAAACTGCTGTAGAAGTCCATAATACCAGTTGATGTCATGACTGAGGTGGTGAGTTTAGGAAGACTTTAGTGGTGCAGATGCTCCTTTGAATAAGTATGCAAAGCAAACAATGTAATATCAATAGCACACGATTACCAAAGAAATTGAGGATTTGTAATCATCTTCATATAACATCGGTGAAGCTGGCAATGCCAGTGAGTTGTAGTTATTGTTCTCTTTCCATTTCTTTAGATAGGTCTTGTTAGTCTAAGTTAACTGCCTGAGATATTTCCAAAATGGTTGCAGAGTGGCAAAACTTGCATAAAAGTCATGTCTGATACTCAGCCAGAGTCAGATTTACTTTTGACAATGTCAGCTACATTGTAACAGACCAATCTAATCTGTTGTGAGTTACAGGAAGAGAAATAACAATGTGTTGGGAAGCAGAAATACTGAGCCACATTCGTCCTGCACAAATTTAAATCTACAAACTACAATGTGGTGAGTTCATACTTAATCTCTAAAGCAAACTAATCTCCCCTTTAATATAGATGATTCATGAACCTGCTCAAAAACATGTAGTTTTTAATCTACCCCTCGCTAGCTCAGCAGCCATAATAAAATGTGGATTAACTTGTAAGCTGTGATATGTGGTTTTTTTTTCCTCTCCTGATTCTTATGCCAGTGCATCTTCTTCCGTCTGCTACAGTAAATATGTATGCTAATACAGTAGCTCATAAGGTTGTTTTTAAAAAAAAACACAAAAAAAACACCTTCCCATGATATTAAAGGCAGAGAAGTCTCACATATTCCAACTGTACACACACTTCATGTCCTCACACTCTATAACTAACATAGTAATGATTTTATTTGCCAGTATAAACAAGTACTGTATACTAAGACTGCATCCTTTATTGCATGAACTAATTTGAGAAATGTATCTCTTCAAAACTGATCGGCATGTTCTTTAGGTGAAATATACCAGAGAGAGAGAATTTAAGAGAATGTTTCTTAAAAATGTTTTTAAAAATCTATTATATAATCACATGACCTTTTGCAGAGCCTTTATCAACATGATCTCAAGGAAAGAGAGCAAGTAATAGTAAATACTGTCATGTTTTCAAGGCTTTTTCAAACAGCCCTGGTACTGTTTTTTGTTTATACAATTTGAAATATATTTTTTAAGTCCTTGGTGAATTACTAGCATGACTGTGGTCTGCCCACAGACCTTTAAACTATAGGTGGTGTCCAGTGATTTGATACAGTGCGGAAAGAGCTCCACTGATTAAGGCCATGTGAGTATAAATATAGTTGTGCCGACTCTTGTCTATGAATCCATCTAAAACTGCGACACTTAAAATCACCATTCGGACATTCCGAGGCTCTCTGATCCATCACAGGGATGTCAACCTAAAAACACTCAGACCCCCCCAGCAAACTATTTCCTGGAGCCTACCTCCACCCATCGCCCCAGTCAGACATTTATTTATTCAGCATTGCTATCCTGTGCAGTTTAGGTCATTGCACAAACATATTTGGGAATTTGTGGTGCTTGGTTTCAAATTTAAGGCCTGTAGTGGAGTGTATGATATGTTCTTGTGGGTTGGTGACAGGAAATAGAGATTTACAAATGAAGTGGAATTCACTTTAAGTTGTGCCAGTGTTAGGTGGGATGTTGTTATTTTAAAGTCATAAAATTCTGCCTCCACCCCAGAAACTTGAATCCTTCAAGTCCATATTAACAGGCCATATCAGAGCAGGAGCTCTGCTTATGCTTATCCAAAAAGAGTCTTAAAACTAATGAAAAAAAATTAAAAAAACACAATGTATAAAGCCTAAAATAAGTTTGGCAACATCACAGAGTTAAAGCAAATTATGTTAAGCATTCTGTCTGAAAATCACACCTTAGAATGACAAGTGCTCTCAGCACAGTTCACAACAGCAGTAACCATAACTAGCTGCTGGGAGATGTCAAAAACACAGTTTAACAGTCACTGTGGTCCAAAAATTTAAAAATACCAAATTTCTCTTTATTTATTTACTTTTTTATTGCAAATTAAGAGGCCTCAGGATGACTTATCACAGATTTGAGAATATAAAAAAGATGGAGATTACTGGGTTGTCAGAAGCAATAGAGTTTTTCTGAAATGGGCGGGAAATTTGTTGATTTCAAGGGGAAAAAACAATCTAAAGAGAAATGGATCTTTCTCACTCCCCCTGATTTATCTGATACACTCTGAATATGTTTCCCACTACCTCTCTAGCCTTCTCTCTCTCTCTCTCTCTCTCTCTCTCTCTCTCTCTCTCTCTCTCTCTCTCTGTCTGTCTCTCTGTCTGTCTCGCTTTCTCTCTCTCTTATTCATACACACACACACACACAATCTCTCTCTCTCCCTTTCATTCACACAAAGTAAAAGGGACTTGAAAGACCTGCTTCAGGTGTTTGAACTCATCATTACCAACCCCAGCCTGGGGATCGGCTCAACCTGACAGCCTTGTTGATAGATTGTAATTATATGGTTGCAACTGATTGACTGTGCCTCACTCAGTGTAATATGCATTTGTTAGAGGTTACAGGTAAAGGCAGAGGCAGTAATGACTTCCTTTCTTGTCCTTTGGCAAATGACCCTGTGCAAATTCTGACCAACACTTATCATACTGAAGGAGGAAAGGATACTTTTGCATTTCACTGTGAATATTCTGCTTTGCAGGCAAAAGAAGGATCTGGTTTCCCTTTTAATCAAATTTCAATTATTCCAATGGAAGGGTGGATATACTTTTTTTGCAGCAGGCTTTCTGTGTGTTCTTGAAAACCAGTATTTTCCTCCAGCACCTCCAGGTAATTAATCATCCATACATGTTTTAAAACATCAGCGACTCTCCTCCTCTTCTGTTCTCTTAGTCAGTACTTTGCCTCTGTTGTCCCAATGTGTGAGTGATTACCACCAAACTAAATATATATAACATATTCCAAAGTGCGGAAAATACACATGGCAAGGTGTTTGAAACTGCATTTTATTTGAAGCATAAGCGGAAAATAAAAAAGGGAGGCTCAATGGAGTGTGACTTCTGATGTGCAGGTGTAGCTAAGGTAGTTGCAGAAGATGAAAGGTGCACGAGAAGGTCAGTATTTTTCACATTTTGAACAAAATATATTCTTGAGTGGGAAAATATCTTGGGAGAATTCAACTGAAATATTTTATCATGGTATCATTATTATTACAATATTATTAATATACAATATATGACATATGTGTGACATTTTTGCATTTTCTGGGGGAGTGATGCAGAATAATAACATTTATCCAACTGATTTTTTTTCTTTTTTTTTCTATGTGAAATTAATTTTTTTGAACTAGACTGATTTAATTTTCTTTTTTTCTTTTTTTCAAGGGGCCACTCTTTCTTGCTTGCTTGCTTGTTTGCTTTCCTTCCCATTCCTTTGACCAATGAAATGTTTGAGTTTCTGGCTGACCAATCAGCACAGTGCAACCTCTCATAGTTGTATTGTGTTGTATCCACTGTATCCTAACCCAGTAAACTTTCTTTTTATTTTAGTGAGTGCTTTCCGTTTCTCTTCTCTGATGCTGCTGGTGGTTTTTGTGATAGTTGTTGCCTCCTCTTCTTGCAGCTCTTCTCTTGGTTCTGAGCGTGTAGACAGTGATGGTGCACTTTCTCAAGGGGTCGCTTTTCTGTTCTGTTTGTTTTGTTTCAGGGAGCCACTGTAATCATCTTAGCAGGAGGCCATAAGTTTGGGAGCGATTATAGCATCAAATCTTCTAGCTTTGCATGACATGATTGGGAATCTGCCTTTTTCATCATTGTTTTAGACATTATGGTTCTAGTCAACATTAGTTAACAAGCTCTCTTGGGCTGCCCTTCTCTCATCACACAAATGCAATGTAAGATAGGACAGATTTGCTCCACACTGCATTAAGGAAAAAAATAATCCTGTCCAATATTGCTATAAACATTACTCTGCCGGACTAGGGTGATAAATCAATTTGATCGATTAATTTGAGACAAGTTCATTTATAAAGCACGTTTAAAACAGCTGTTGTTGATCAAAGTGCTGTACATTAAAAAAATGAATCAATGACTGATAAGTTACACCTTTCACCCTTGTCTATGTACTTAAGATCTCATTGTTCTATTTTGTTATTTAAAGGTAAGAATGACAAGTAATATGCATGATAAGAGAAACTCATGTTATATCTTTTCTTAATTTAGATTAATTCATTTAGTTTAGCTTTTTACCAAGAAAAACACAATCCTATAGTATTATTAATGCACAGAAGTAAGCAATATTTGTAATGGTAGAAACATTAAAATCTTAATGATGCATACTCATAATACAGAAAATACTCGGATGTGATTATTTAACAGATTACAGTAGATTGACACAGATTAAAATGTGGATACATAATGTTAGTATTATCATAAATTGTATTATCAAAAATTGTGTTTAATCAAAGTGATCAATTTAGATTAATTTTATACAGCTGCTATATAAGTGATTGCGTCTTATCACTTAATGTATGTATCCATCACTAGCTGTTTATTAACAAAGTAGGGTCAGTGCATTGTGTTATCACAAATACTATAATAAATTCACTCAAAGATTCCCCTTTTGTGCAGCTAGGGCAGTAAAAGTCATAAATTAGAGGGTGACACGAGAGGTTAAACCTCCTGAGGGTTCACCAAAGCTATGTTCCTTTCATAGAACAGAATCCCTTCCCACAGCAGATTGTATGACATGCACACACACAGGTGGAGATACATAGCTCCTTCTCAGTGATACTCACATGCTTTGCACACAAAGTTCCTGTGTCTAACAATACCACCATAATTCTTTTGTTTCATCGAGCAAGGTTGTGGAGCAGAGTGGATCTAAATCAAGCTTCTAAAAGCTGCATATGAGTCTGAGATGTTTCCTGGGTTATCTGACAAAGACAGAGGACATAATGAGAGACAGATCGGTTTCACCTCCATCTACTTCTCCTCTTCCTCCCAGAGCTAAGTCTTCCCATGTCTCTGCTCCGCCTTCCGGAGATACAGGACCTATACCCAGAGCACAACCGGATGATACTGGGCCCATCTTCCCTCTAGAAATAGAGATGGGCCGTAAAAAGCCTTTTCCTGACGTCACTTCATCAAGAGGATGTAACATCAGGGGGAGGGTAGAGAGAAGATTAACTATATCTAAATATGCATTTGAAATACAACTGAAATTCTGTAGCTTCACATTTTTTTTGTCTTTATGTTTATGCTGACTTTTTTCCTCATCTATACATTCAGCCCACACAATGTTTGATCTGTGATGGCTTTGTGAAAAAGTCTAGCAGCGAGAATCCTTGTTTAATAATTTACTTACATAGACATATTATGTAGGTGTGGCCTGGCTGCACATTATTTTTTTAAGCTTCGGCCTCCTGCTCTGTTTTATGGGTCTCAGAGGACAGCGGGCATTGAGTGCTAATTGGTTCCAAAGCGAACCATAACACAGATTCCACCAACGACTGTCCGCCTTCATCACCACAGGACCGTAACGAGCGTTTTGCAAACAATGCAGTGGGGCTGATAAGAGGCCAGGTGGGTAATTGATGCGGTTACTAAGTGGCTAATTTGCATTCTTTATGCATATCAAACTAAGCAAGGGAAGAGATATGGGTAAATTAGACAGGGTTGGGGGGAAATGTAGTAATAAATGACAACAAAAACAAAATTGTTTTTACATAAATGCCCAGAATTCTTGGAAAATACTCATGGTGAACATGTGAAGACATGGTGTGGGGGCTGAACAAAAAACATTCTGTATTACAATATAAAGGAAGTCATTGTTTATGTTGAGCAAGATTCTTTGGGCTCAAAAGTCCATTCTATAGTTTAGAAATAATATATAGCAATAAAAAGCAGTGACACAAAGCTGTTTTGTGGTGCAACATTGAAAGAAGTCTAAGACAGTGAGTTAAGACACTAAAGTATCTGACTGGAAATGTAAGAAAATATCAACAGATTGCCGGAATCTTCCTCACCAGGAATGTGTATGAGTGTCAGTGTGCTATTCAAACAAGTCATAAGCACAGAGTTTTAAGGTCGGAAACTTTAGTGGTATTGCAGTAAGTACCAGTTATTTTTTGTTTATGTTTCACCCATCTCTGCTTTTCATGTTTTACTATTTATTTCATGTTTTTTCTGTCTATAGGGTTCCATTTAAGGATTGTTTCACAATGTTTTGCTGCATCTCTGGTTAGAAGTTATAATTATGTTGCAACTTTTACCATACTCGGCATCACTGATGGATGTGGTCAGCAGTATGATCTGCTGCATTGTAACCGCACCCAACAGTAAAGTCAGTGCACAGACACATACTGAAGCACACTTTGCTTCTTCACTCTTTTATAGAGTAAGCAAAATTCAAAAAAATATATATTTAAGCTTTATAAAAATATAAGCTTCATAAATATGGATATATATATTATTTTAAGGTTTCAATAAATAGCTGACACAGCACAAATTCACAGACTTATGTCTTTCACGCTTTTGAAATGAGAACATTAGAAGCAATGCTAAGATGTCAGCTTGAGTTATTTCCCATGTAAACACACACAGCAGCTGCATTATCTCACATGAAGTCAGACTGCTTGTCAGGACTGATGAGCTATTCAACAGTGTCAACAGTGAAGGGGGGATAATAACTGGTGTCATTTTGGTTCGTTATGGTGTCAGACTGCATCACTAAGACTTTTTCTTATTAAAACCGTTTGTGTATGTTTCATTTTTGCTTATTGCAAAAACATATATGGTTTCAGGTGCTGTGGGGATATCATTTAAACCTATTTTACAGATGCTATTACTATAATCTCACATAGCACAGTACAAACTGTGAGAAAAGGTAACTAACTCTTTTAGGAATCCTAGTACTTATTTACATCCTGGGGACATACTCTGATAAACATTGTGAATGATTCAACAAGCATTTGGACTCACAAGTCAGAGTTTTGTTTTATGTAGCCTATAAGCTAATATGTCTGATATTCTTTAGGTCAGGGGTTTTTGTAGTCATTTTTTTTTTTTGCAGGGCCCCCTTTGCATCCACAACATTAATGTCAACTGCCCCCTCCCCATCCCACCTCCACTACCACATGCACCCCAACGCTTACAATGAAATGTACAAAAAAAAGCACAAAAAATTGTTTGGCAGAGAAATAGCCTTTAATCTATTGGCTACTACTTCATTAATTATAGTTAAAACCTTTTCAGTGGTAGAGGGAAAAAGCCTATTAATTCCTCTGGCAAGATATACCTTGTCATATTTTTTGTGGTTGTTGAATTGTCTGTTGAAGATTCACCATTAGGGATGTACTGATCCAAGTATTGGGAATCAGTCTGATACTATGTGCGTTTACTTGAACTCTGTTTTCACAAGTGTTCAGATACTACACAACCCAATGCCAATATGGAAAAACTAGGGTGGTCAAAAATAACGTATTAATGGAAAGAGACCAATCTACGTAATTTGTTATAAAATTAATTTGTTATATTATTACTCATATTAAAAATCTGAATTTGGCATTATCTCTGTGAGAGGAGCTGATTTTCAGCATGTTGGTGCCTTGTCACAAAGGTGAACCAAATCCATCAAAAACCACTTAATCGTACTTTATGAAGTTTCTGAGAGTTATCAAGCCTTACAGTTCGAATTTTTAACATCAGGTGTCCATAAACAAAGTTATTGCGGGTGCAATTTCAAAAATCCAAATTTGACATTATCTCGGCTAGCAAGTTGATTTTGGATATAAAGGTACTTTGTCACAGCTGTAAACGGAATCTACCAAAAGCTACTTTATCCTCACTATTATGGCAATTCTGAAAGTTTTCAAACTTTACATTAAGATGATGGCCGCAACATTACCCATTTGCGCCCAATAGCTGCGTCCCTCCTGTTATAACTGTGGGCCCCCCCCTAGGGGCTAGGCCCCACAGTTTGGGAACCACTACTTAAGATCAAATTGTTCCACCAGAAACTAAAATAAGTCAAGGAATCCTAATTTTTCAATTCAATTCAGCTTTATTTGTATAGCGCCAATTCACGACAATGTCATCTCAGGGCGCTTCACAGACAATCAGT
>JBBBVU010000001.1:20770948-20786857 GCA_037177055.1 Atherinosoma microstoma | reverse complement strand
TGGATGGATGGATGGATGGATGGATGGATGGATGGATGGATGGATGGATGGATGGATGGATGGATGGATGGATGGGCCTCATTCAATATCTTCTTATGAATCTTCATAAATTAGTTCTTAGGTTGTACTTAAGAAGTATTTTGTTCTTTTTAAATAAAACCCTCCATCAGAATCCCCAACATGTTTTTAATTTTGAAATAGTTGATATCTTTCCTCTTAGATTGGTGCATACCAATCTCTCTGTAAGTTAAAAGGATGTGCCAGCTGACCAAAATTTTCAGGTAAAACCAAACAAAAATGCCCAAAAAAGGTCATGAGACTAGATCGGCATTTACAGACACAGACAGTTGAGACAGAGACAAAGAAAAATAACAAACAGAATGCCAAAAGAATTAACGAAAATAAATAAATAATTAAGATTGGCACTGAAACCTGTTTGTTCTCAAGTTTAAAGTAATGCACCTGGTTATAAATTAACACACAGTGAGATACAAATTATATTAAAGCAGCTTCATGTACAAATGGGTGATTAATTGCTCCTGAACTTGTACAGTTCGTGCAGTCTGATCCCTTGAGCGCATCAAAACATCCTTGTGTAGTGGCCAAAAGATAAAGTGCTCTTCATGATAAATTTTCATCTTCTACAGTTTGAAAGCACAGTACAGTACATTATGGTTAAATCTGATTCATTAAAGACCACATGCAGCAGGTGGATCTGGGGTTTGCGGATAATTTGGACACTTATTGGACTTTTTTTTTTTTCACTTCCTGCTCTTGACGGAGACAGATGCTTTTTCTTTCTCTCCCACTCTGTCTGCCCTGTTGCTCTTGTCGTGGTCATTCTCGGAGCCTTTCTTTGGAATTTTTTGTCCGAATCTCTAAACATCTCTTACCATGGAAATCAGTTGGTCTCTTAAAAGCATTTCTACACAGAAAATGGCCAGAGGGGAACTTGCCTGTCCTGATGGAATGTGCAGCTGGTTACATGATGGATTCCTGGGGTGAAAGGTCATGTATCTGTCTCTTCTTTCCGAGGAGGACATGGATGTCTTCATAATTGGTTTCATGATAACTGGGTTTCTGCTGTATGGAGTAGGCGGTCACTTGGTGTATCGCAAACTTCAGAGACTGTTGGCACCGAGTGGCGAGCTGCTTGGCTTTTGTGAGGGAATGTGCCGTGCTATGAACACTCAGACATTGATGAGCTAAACCGCAAACTGGATGCTATTCCTGATCAGAGTAGCAAGCTGGTTGTGGCTACTGGACTCATTCGGACCGTGGATTCCAACTTGGAGAAGTTGTCGGCTCGGCTTAGTATTCAGACATTTTGGAGTCGCTGAGAGAGACCACTGAAAGACTCAAGGCAGACAAAACAAATTCTGTCTGTACCAAAACAATTCTGTTATCGAAATCTGGCTCCCTGACGTTGGCCTTGATCTAGCTTATCAAATTCCCCTGTGGCAATCTATGTAAACAAACGCTCTGTCCCCCCACCCCGCCTCCGTCAGACCCTTAACTCCCCCCCCCACTCCAGGCACCGGGCATGGATGCGCTACCAGCCAACAACGGGTGACGGAGGCGCCTGTAGGGCTGCATCCGCACCGGGTTGGCATTGGGCAGTGTCCAGGCCTGCTGCACTGGGGGTCCCTGTACCCCCGCTCCCCACATTGTGTTTCTTATGGTGTGATTGTCTGAATACGTGCTTTAATGTACTGAGGTTTTTGTTGTACCTGTGCAGTGTGCCCTAAGCAGGTGCAATGCAGAGATGCCTCTTTTTTCCCTCACCCTCCCTTTCCTCATGTCATCTTTTTCTCTGACCTGCAAAAGGTGGCGCTGCTTGCAGCTGCAACCTCAGTCCAGCTGATCCTGTCAATGTTCATTGTTAAAATATGTTGTCTATTCTTGGACGGGTTGTATTGGAATGAAATTTTGTTGTACCGGGACACTGGTCAATGACAATAAAATTGATTCTGATTCTGATGTGCAATCCATGCAATACATTGCTATGTATTGTGCTAATGACTTTAGCAGCAATAGTATTAAAACCTCAATTGACTGTGACTTGTTCTTAAATGAATTACACAAATTGAAATTACTTTATATTCCACTGAGGGAAATTCTAATGTTAGATTACAAGCTGTGGTATGTTGCTGTTTATTTTAAGATAACAAAATGCTTTGTTAATTACCAAAAGTTGTTTTCCAGAAAATGGATAAAATCATCATTGTAATTATGTTATTGTATTTGAAATGAACATTCAAAGACAACATCAATTTTGTTCAAACATGTCAGCACTCAAATGTATGTAAGAGTACTCCTGAGAGCTTGTAGGATTTGTTCTTACCTATGAACAAATCCAGGCTACAAACATTTTCATGACTGCTACAATCTTTGTAAAACATTCATAAATAGGACTTAAGGCAAGGCAATGCAAGGCAAGTTTATTTGTATAGTACATTTCATGTACAAGACTATTCAAGGTGCTTTACATAAAACATTAGAAGCATTACAGCAGGGGTGCAAAAGAAACATCAAAAAGTACATTAAAACAAACTTAAAAGAAATATAAGAAATTAAATAAAAACAGAAAAAAACCTAAAATAAGATAGGATAAAATGCAAGAAATATAAATTAATTATCAGTTGTTTTGATAGAAGGCAACAAGTGGAAAAGCTTTAATCATGATTTAAAACTGCTGAGAGTTTCAGAATACCAGCAGTTAAGAACAAATTTGTTGGTAATAATGGTTAGTGAACGAGGCCCATTGAGCAGACGGTCATTTTGAACGGTTCTACTGTGCAATGACCCCTTCACAAATATAACTTACCCAGAGAAATCATCCAAAGAAAACCCTTTTGAAATTGAATACCTTACTCTAACACAATTTAGAAATGTTTTACTGATTCAGTTAAAAAAAAAGAAAGAAAAACAACAACCTATTTGTGGCAATAATGAGCAAAAGGTTTTTTTCAAGAGAAAAAAAGTTTGAAATTAGCATTTAAAATCTTTTCAACATTCATGCACAGTGGGGTCAATCAACTATGCTTTGGGCGTTTGTAACGATGAGATTTTTGGTGTTTTTTAAGAAATACTCACCAGTGGCACTTTCAAGTTGAAATACAATGAATTAGTTGTAGGATATTGACTTAAAAGGCCCCCTTAGCCAAAAATACATTTTTCAATGTGTACATAAGATTCTGTTTCATGTGTTTCAACAGATATGAGAATAATCAGCCACGAGTGTTATGGCTGAGTTTTTCTGCTCTAAATCTCCAGACTATCACTGAAAGTCTCAGAGAGAGAGATGTTCTTCATAAACTATTTGGAGGAATCAAAACAAACCCATCCCAACTATAGTGGTGGAGCTGTACATTTATTATAATAAAAGAAACAATGCTGAGCAAGGAGCCATATCGTTTGACAAGCTACAGGAAATGGCAAGAAGGTGGTGGCTTGCTTGCTTCCAGCAGAACAAGAACTAACTGCAGAAACCTCTAGTTGTAGGAGCACTGGATTTGATAGAACCAGGAACTGGAATAGTCCATGCACCTCACCCTTTGAACCCTAAGCCTATTTTTCTCGCCAATGCATTCTTTTAGTAAAATGACAATCTCTGCAACCACAAGGTGTATTTGAATACTTTTGATGTGATATTAAAAGGGAACACTTAAGAGATTTACAGTGTTGCATTTGTGCTGCAGAAGCTACTGACCATGATATGGTTTTACAGCAAAATCTTCTCATTGTTCTCAGTCCACAAAAATGTCTCTTCAGCTTGATTCTCTGCCATCTTCTTCTTCATATGTTTGTTTATATTGCAGGAGTTTTTGTGCATGCTGCATTTCTTATTCTCTGTTTTAGGTGCATTTCTGTGGCAGCATTAAGGCATCACTTACAGACTTGGTATATATACAAGAGTTTTCAGTGGTTTTGTGTGGATGCACATATTTCTTGATATAATTTTATATTTACAGAAAACTCTCTAAAAACTAAACTAATTCTGTCTCCATGTGGATATAGCATGAGTCAGTGTGCAGAAATCCATAATCCCACGAAAAAAACATTAATTCCCATTGAACAATTCATTCAGGATTTCCCACTGATCATGCTACTAAAACCACTGATTCGACTAATTATTACTTTTGCGAGACAAATATTACACACATAGTGAATTATTTCTTTTAATACCTGTCACTCAGGGACCAGCAGAGTAGAGCAGCATACTTTCAACTCAGATAGGAGAGCGGTTCTCTTGGTGGTTAGACAGTGCAAGTGAGCTGCTGATTCGTTCGTTCACAGCTCAAAGCAGGGAGGGAAATACTGTAATCCAGGGAATAGAAGAGTTGAGTTGAAATAGGAAATCAGAGTTGTTGCTTGTCATACTCATACAGTGATTAACTTGATATATTTCTACAAATGCAGCTAGAATAACAGTCTGGACTCTTCTTTGCAGTTATCTAGTTAGTGGTAACAGGGATGAGTCAGTGAACAAGTTATTAGAGTTGGTAAAATGTTTCTTGAGGGACTTGTGGGACTCGTGCAGGAGCAGGCAGTTCTTGGATTGCTGAAAGCATAGAAAGTGAATACATTACCAATACTACCGATACTTTCACATACATACAACCTTGTATAATTCCTTTCTTGAAAACTGCTCTTTGAGTCAGATATGTATTATATGAATTTCCTTTCTTTAAACTGGGCTTCATTGAACATACCATCACAACACATCATGGGATATGTAAATGGATGGTGAATTACACCAATACCAAACTGATCATTGCTCAACAGAGACAGGGAAGGTCGACATTTGCTGCTGGCAGGTACTGAGGTTGTACAATTTGGAAGTTCACAGAAGAGTTTTTAGAGAATTTGTAACTATTACAATGGAACATAAGGCTTTTCCTTCCAATGTTGCACTCTGAAGAGCCATCTATCTGTCAAGACTTTATGAACTGAATTCTGAACAAAATTTCAACATGAAAACATTAGTAAAAACTAGATGCTGCCCACTTTGAAATAGTCCTAAAAGAGAATTTAAAGTTTGGGTGTTTGCACATTCATTTTGTAAGCTCGTCTTGGTTAGTTCTTATAGCTTACATATGGAAGTTATCACTAAAAGAAATCCTCCCAGTTTAGTGGAGGTCTAATTATACCCACCCCCCAAACCCTAAAAAAAGGAATGGCCTCTGAATGGCCCCATGTGGAAGGTTCTCAACCTTGTCTTTACACGATAATGTGTGTTAAACCAAAACAGTGGTGGGTTGACCATGAAATAAAAACACTTGCAAAGAAAATAAAAAAACAACCTGATATATTGTCTCAACTGAAATCACTGCAGGGTTCTGAATTGTTGAATCTTTAAATATTTACATATGAAATTCGATAAGATAGGGGATTAGAGTAGTGGCTGGCTATGGATTCTGCGTGGTAGGTCACAGAGCCTAATGCACAGCTAAAAAAATCACAAGAAAAAGAAATTGTTTCTGCAGTCAGTGGGTTAAACACATCAGGCATGTTACAGACACCATAAAAATCCCCAAGACAGATATTCTTGATACTGTGTCTGTTTAAGCTATACTGGGCGAGTGTACAAAATGTTCAGTCTAAGTTACACTTTTCAAATGTTTGATAGTAACTTTAAAAAAAAAACTAATATAAAGGATTTGAATTATGCAAATTAGTTGTCTAATTTCAACTAGCCTATTTTGAATGATGTATCATCACATAATATACAACACCGGGTTTTTCTATTGATATTTATCTCTAACCACAGCTTAAAGAGCTCAAAAAAGAAATAAGTACAAACTTGGATTGCAGTTATTGGTGTTACAGTTCAGTTCAAAATCAATAAAAAAGGGAAAGAAATATATTTCAGCTCTGATTCCTGTGGACTCTGTACTAATACAGACTTTTTTCCCCCTTTGCCTGCTAACCTGCAAATTTCATAATAAAGCCATTTCAAGACTGATAAAAAGTGAAGATGTGTGAGGATATACTAAAGCTAAAGAGGAATGAAAAGAAAAGTTAGCTTTTGTGTTGATGTGAACATTCTACTTCCAGCAGTGAATGACTACTGTTCTACTGATAACTTTGACCAAGGAAAAGTTGCTGTTATCCAAAGCACTGTACAGGTTTAAGAGGCTTTCACATAATGCAATGGGTGCTTCACTACTTCCAAACCCATTCATGTTGTGTGTTTGCATTACCCCCCAAAAAATCTGAGTTGCATGGAGCTGGGTGCAACATGAGGTCAGGTGTGCCATTTGTGTGCTAGACAGGGAAGTTACAATAATTTCATACTGGACACAGTGCTCTGTTGGCACTGGAAACTGGAAGCTCTTAACAAATTACCCACCTCAGATAAATTACCAGATACTTTAGATCAGTGGTTCCCAATATTGGGGGTCCCCTGAAGAGCACAAGTGGTCCCTGAGGCTTTGACCATTCAGAGCCATTTTGATTAAAAATCAAGACCATGTCCACACAGAGATAAGTTGAAGTGTGTCCTCTCAAGTTTTTTTAGTCATCTGGACATTTTGTTCTCATGGAACTGGTGTTTTGGGAGCCTGAAAAGCCAAACTTTTAAAATCAGATCCCAAAGTGAATAAATGGAGGTCATAAAAATCTGTTATACAATATTTAATATTTTATCCTTAGTCAAAAATAAAAAGAAGAAAAAATAAATAAATAAAAACCCACTTATAAGGACACAACCAATACATTTTCGGTGGAACTAGTGGAGCACTTCATGTCTATCCTGGTAACCTTGATGTTTACTGCATTTAATTAATAAAACGTGTCTGAGAAACACCACAGAGGAGATTATTTGTACTTATTTAAAAACAAAAAACAAAACAAAAAGTAAGGCTATATGTTGTCAACTTCACTTTGGCTTCAGTGAAGGACAGGACTCAGCCAGAATACAGTATTTATGGTAAGAGTCTTGCTAATGAAAGCATTTGTATGAAGGGGTCCTCAAGGAAAATAGGTTGGGAACCACTGGTAGAGAGTGATTGTTGCCGAGACTAGCTTCACATTTTTATGAGTCTCCATAGGAGTAGGCTACCAACTGGTTGTCCATACTCGGCCTGAAGTCGACCCAGTACAGGTGCAGTTTCTGGATAGGCCTAAACTATCCATACTACTGTCTTGCCATGAGGATATTATGAATCCGTACCCTTTTAGCTGCTGCTTGTCTCATTCTCAATAAAACTAATGTCAGGGCTTTTCTCTGACATTCTGGATAAAATCTGCAACTAGAAAAAGTTGCTCTTTCCTGGATAACTCTGTACTTTGCGCTAAATCAACACAGCACATAACATAGCCATTGTGAAAGACCCTTTAAAGTATTTTTAAATTAAACCAAACTATTGACAAGTTACTACTGACTGCCCTATCAATCAGCGCATGTTTAGAAGAAAACTAACTATTGTATTTTCCAGACAAAAAACAAACTTTTAAAAGACATATAAACCTGTCATTTCTACCAAAAACATAAAAAATTGAAGGTCTCAAAGCCAGAATAACACTCCCATATGTTAATGTAGCTGAGTGTGATTTACTCCTGAATATAGACACATAACTACACTAAAAACTGGCTGAGGCATTCTGCAAAATATCCTCAGTTCCCATCTCAAGCTTTCACTCAGAAGTAAAAGAAGATACACACCAGTAGACACAAGATGAAAAATTGGTAAATTATCAAATTAAAACAAGGAAGAATGTATATATTTTAAAAAGAAACCAGTTACGTGTATTACACTTGTACAGAGTTGTAAATTTGTCCAAATAACTGCTCATCATGTTAAGAATTGACCACCATCTCAACTGCATGTTTTTTGGTATATAATAAGCCAACCAGAGGCCTCAATATTATCAAGCTGGACATTGTTAATCAGCATTTTCTCTTATCTATTATATATCACAGTATACTTGGCACTGCACCTGTATTTACTATTACTACTCCATATTATTGTCTTGTTGTTTATGGTACTTTTTGGTACATAGTTATGATACACACAATTATTAGACCAATTTTATTGCAGATGACATACACATGTATTTGCAAATTCAATATTATCTTAAGACTTTGCAGAAGTTTCATTTATTTAATCAACTGTATTATGTAGGTAAATATTTTTAATATAATCTAATTATGCCATTTTCCACAAATGGGGTGGGGGTGTTATCTGTTGTTTTACAAACCCTGATTAGTTATTGTATTTGCTAAAAGATCCTTTAAGAGACCTTACTTTTCTTTCAAGCAAATAAGCAGTACTTGGACTGCCATGAGGGCTAATCATCACATTGTTCCTGATGAATAGCCAGCCAAAATGATTATGCACTCTACAAAAACTCTTAATTAGCAAATCTCTTCCTCAATCAAGTATCTAAATTGCATTTGTACAGTTCAGTGATTACTGACCAAAAGGAGGATTCTTGAGCTGTAAAAGAATAAGCTGGCCCATAAATGGTCCTACTGAATGGGTGACCACTCACTGAATGAATCATGTCCTAATAATTAAATTGTATGGCATACTGAGAGTGTTAACTTTAGTGGATGCACATTGAGCCGTTCTGACTTCTCAAAAGGCTTTTAAAGAAATTAAGTGATGGGCTTGGACAATAATTTCTCTTTTCTGGATCATTGATTGTTCTCTTTTTTTGGCTCCTCTGGACACATTTCGCTCCTCTATTAAAGATTTATATTCCAGGACCCCTGCCTCATGCCTATAACCTCAGGAAGTGAAGCCTTTAAGAAATGCATGGGCTGAGCTTTTTATAGATGGTACGTTTAAAATATGGTTGTAAAAATATTTTCCCTTAAGCTGACTTCTTTGGATTTCTAACTTTTATGCTGAAAAAAGTTATTCACCCAGCTACTGTAGCTGTTAAAAATACTAACTGTAGATCAAAAAAAGTTTTTTTTTTGTATGCCACCATTTAGTAGAAGAGATGACCACTAAAGAATGCCTCATTAACTATACATCAAGTATAGATTTTTTTCACAGCATATTTAAATCAAAGCAACGTACAGGAATAAAACATAAATCAGAATAAGCTTATAAGTTGCAAGAATTTTATGTTGAAATCTATCAGGATAACAACGTTTTACACAAATCAGAATCAGTGTATATAGTTATCGTGCACCCATCTATCAAATTCTACAAATGTTCACCTTTAATTTGCATGATCTATCTCTGCCAGAAGTATCACTTGTTTCCTGCTAATGGCAGTGCTTAACCTTTAAAGTGACAAGCTGGTCTTGAAAACGTAATAGTGCAGCTGAAATATAGATGCCTGCCCCCTGCGTACATGCGGTGTTCCAATTTTTTTCAATACATTTCAAAACCAAAAGGTTTTCTCAAGTCACTAAAAGGCTATTTTTTTTAAACACACTGGACTAAACATGTGCTGCAATCTGTTAGTATCCAGCTATTAATCAGGATGTTACTGTACAGCCTGCAGGACTGTGTGATTTACAGGCCACAAAACCATCATCACTTGTTTCAAGCAGTATTTGTTTCTCCACTGTTTTTTTTTTGTTTGTTTGTTTTGTTTGTTGTTGTTTTTTGGCCCTGTCAGCATCATATCAGCATGTCATAATATCAAAGTAATTTAGCACCTTCCCTCCCTTCCTTTAATATCTATTTGCTCTGCTGTTACTCTACTAAGCTTTTGGAAGTAGAGTACAACTGTAACTGCTTTTATACGAGTTGTTTTTTTTGTTTTTTTGTTTTTTAGCTATCCAAAGGGGTTTTACTGATATCAAGCTTCTTCCTGATCAATAAGTAGAACCGTAAGCAAGTGCCATTCATCACCTCCAAACCTTCACTCCTGTTGAGTGATAGATCTTCCATGCGGTCTGTTTCTAAAATTACTCATAAAGACTGATTAGGGCTAAATCAGAACCTCCCTCTCCTGAAACCTCTACATATCATCAAAAAATACCTTTCTGGAGTCAAGTCGCCCTATGATCGACGAGCATTTCCAAAAGCAAGGCCAGGGTATTGTGTGTGCTATGAAGCTTATTTTATAGGGTCCATGATAGATGTTGTTTAGAGCGATTTAAGCGGCCCTTATGCTGGTGTCAGCATCTGACCCCTCCGCAGTGATAAAGCTATCAGAAGGAGAGAGAAGAAGCAGAAGTGAAATACAGAGGGAGGGACATGCGTGCCAGATAAACTCCTGCATACTGGGCACCCATCCAGCTCTGGGTGGGGAATGCCTTCAGTCTTATCTGCAGAAAACGTAGGGGTAACAGAAGCAGTGGTTTCGCTGTTATTGCCCGTTAAGTCCACTAACGATCAAACTTTAAAAACTTTTGTTGAATAAATTATATTTTAGAGTGACCAGATAAAACATGGGAAGGAGAACATTAAAGGTCTCCTTCAGTCTCATTCTATGTTCTGATCATTGAATGTATTTAATTTATTTGCTGCTTTCATCAGTTGACACAGTTAAAGAATAATTTATCTTAAATTAGCAACAGAAAATGCATTTACATGCTAAAAATGATAATAATAAAAAATGACCCACGTTTATTTTCCAACTGCCTTCCTGACAAGTAAAGGAAAATGCTGGCACAAGAAGCAGTCTTCTTCATAACTGTTACTCTTTTAGTAGGGCATTACAAACCCAACGGGACAATAACCCCACCTCCCTTCTCTCCACCAACCTTTATAATATAGACGCTGCCCCAAATGAGTAGTTGGGGTTGTCATGTGAAATTGAGACCTACTGGTTGTAATCAGGAAATGCGACAGGCCTGTCCCCTCTAAGAGCAGGTCACCTCTACTCCCCCGCCCTCTTACTGTTCTGGTCTGTTCAGCCTTCATGAGCCCATGTTTTATTCCCCATTTCTGTCTGCTCACATTGGCCTTGTCATTTTTCACCCTGCTGACTGATTACTGGTTACACTGTTGAGCCGATCTCCACTTACGGCTCCTTGTCCTCTCTGGCTTTATGACATTATTACATCTTTATCACCACCATCAATACTCGTGGCCCGACAGTGGGATGTTTCAACACCCCGTTCAAAACAGACACAAACACCATAAATGTTGCCCACAAATCTACAATATACACTACAGCATTTATTGTACCGTTAGTTGGACAGAGACCTTAAACAACATAACTTTAACTAACTAAGTTTATAGTAAATTTGGTGTTATCAACATCTCATTTATGAATCTGTACCAGCTTGTTTACAACCATTTTGTTTTATTTACTTTATTTAGCTAAGGAGGCGTCACTGAGATAATAGATCTCTCCTTCCAGGTAGTCCTGGTCAAGATGGCAGCATAAAACATTTTTTCTAATAAAAAGTTTGTCATAAAAGATCATTTCAAATGTTAGTACTATAAACATGACACAGGGGGTGAAAGACACAGCCAAACCAATAACAACCAAATGTATTTCGCTTCCAGTTATAAAGCTATATAAAACCTAAAAACCCCAAACTTATGCAGGAGTCTGATTTTAATTTCCTGCAGAGAATAAACAACAAGAACTGGGCCTCTCATCATAATTCTGTTATTGATGTATTCCACAATATAAGAATGTCATGGAATCAATCATTTTTGCTGACCTGACTATTTCCCATTTTGTTTACATGTATGTTTGTTTTTGGGTTTTTTTACATAAAAATGTCATCATAATGCTAGAAGACAGTAATTTTTCATTCAGATCATAAAACCGTTTGTGAGACATACTTTGCTGCTTTATTTATTAAGGTTGTTCCAATTTTTTTTTCACTTTTTTATATTCTATTACCCGAACATCCAGATATTGGAATGAACATTTAGAATTAAAAGTTCATTGCCATTTGAAAAGGGTTTTCTTTAGGTGGTCCAGCTTAACTACCAGTAACTGTAGGGAACTTGTTAAGCTGTTCAAACACATTAGCTATCGACTTGTTAAGTCAATCTAGGTTTTCCAGGATATTAACAGGTAAAGTTAACATTAAATGATCAATAACAGTCATATATTTCTAACAGGTTAAAAGCAACTTGACCTCTAGTAAAAACAGACAATAAAGCTGATGGAGTGAACGGAAAAGACAGAAATATGCAAATGCTTGAATTTAAAGGCTTAATAAATAGGCCTTATTATCTGAGGGTAAGTCTTGCAGATCTGATAATTCATGATTGTGTATTTATTAAATGAAAGTTTTGCAGGTGTAGGCTTTGCAGACATGTGGGGGAAAAAATCTGTTTTATTGCAACTCTGGCTTAAATGCTGCTATCACCAAATAGGAGGAAATATAAAAGCAATTTAACCCAGAAAGTGAGATTAAGGCAATTTTCTGTCATCCAGGTACAAATAAGAGGGAGTAGCTATGTATGTACAGACATCATGTGAAAACATTAGGTGATGCAATTTGGTAAGTTTATTTTGCACACTCATACACTTTAAGTGAAAATGGTAGAAAATATTTTATAGTGCAGCAATTTCATTAAATAAAAGATGTGGATGCACTCACCAGTCCTATAAATATGAATATAAAAACAAGCTTCAGAGTAATCAGTTTCTGTTTTTGGTTAGATAATCATACGTTCTGCTGAGATACCTCTCATACTAATCTCAGCTGAACAGCATCGTCAGACTTTGACTTTCATGAGAGTTGAGGAAAGACTCTCTCCTTCTATCCATGCATTGATTCTTTTTTTAATTTTGGGAACTTATTGGTCTGGGAAGTGTCAATCTGTTGATTTCCAGCATAGGTTGCCATGGGGATAGACTCTGATAAGTAAGTGAATCAGCTTCATGACACAAAAAATCTTGCGCTGAATCAGAAGTGATCTCAATAAGCCACTTAGCCCGCTTTGTTGTGCAGGCCTGTCGTTATACCATGACTTTAACATTTTGACTAAACAAAGCATGCAGAAATTAAACTGCATATTAATGGAAACAAATCAATAGGAGTAGTTAAACTTGAAGGGGTGATGTAGTAAAAAACACATGTGGAGACTAAGAGCTGAAGAAGCAAGGATAAGATATACAGCAACAATGGGTAAAGCACTTTTGTACCCTTATGTATTGTGTGTAATAATAAATTGTATTATCATAATTATTCTCACTACTAACTGCAACTTTCTTTTTATCTGAGTAGATTTGTTACATGAAAAACTTGAAAGTATAAATCTGATCCCAGTAGTTTGAATGAAAGTTCAATCAAAGATGACATAATTTCTAGGATAAAAAGATAGATATGGAACAATGACAAATAAAATTATTGGAGGATGTATTCCAGCTTAAATTCCCATATTAATATCTTATAATAACAGAAGAAAGAAGAAAAAAAGAGAAATGCCGCAAATATATATATACACATATGTACACATTCAGTGAACATGAAAAAATTACTCCTAACAAGAGGAGAAAGCATAAAAGTAGCAGCTTTAGCTTATAGTAAAGTTGAAATTCTATTTCAGATTTCCCCCCAAAAAAACACTTATTCCCTTTCATTGAAATGCGTTTTACAATTTGCATTTTTTTTTCTACAAAAAAAGGAGGGGGACAAAATTCAATTTATGGATGCCAGATTTGTTTTAAAAAATGCTCATGTTCAAAATTGCTTGAAAAAAAAATTTAAATAAAATAAGTAATACCTATCAATGTTTACAGTCATTTTCCTCTAATTTAACTGTAACTACTGCATGTGCACATATGCATGCATTAGTGTTGGTTATTTAAAGGGAGTCACACTACCTGCTTGCTGTGAATGTAAATAAGTGTCTTGTGCATCTGTGTTTGGATGTCTTGGTGCACATGAACAGGAACACATGCAGCAACTTGACTGAAACTGCTAATTTTAACATAAGAAAAGCGTAATCTTGTCTCACAGCAGACTGCTTTAGGGTCAGAAGAGCGCTGCACTGGTGGCAATTACTATTGACATCACGTTAATTGTAGCTGAATAATTAATCCTCAGTGTTCTGGAGTACAAGGACCTGAAAAGGTGAGCAGGAAGTAGAGGAGTTGAACTTCTTATAGAATAGTGAGTAATTGGAAATCTTTTTGTTTTTTTGTTTTTTAACCAGTAATATATATTTATTTATTACTTATTTATTCAATTATTCAATTACTTTCATAAATTCCCTCTGGAATTAATAGTTTGGGGGGTTTTTTATTTCCATTTTTTAACTCATTTGAGGTAATACTGAATTAAGTAAATATTTACAGAGGTACACTAGCCATAAGTATGCTGTAAAGAAACCAAATTATAATATTAACAATTACAATTACCGTATGACTTCGAATAATTCCCCTTACAGTGAAGTTGAAACCAGATAAAAATATTTTGACATGATATGCTACACTGATAACTGATCTCATATAAATTTAAGTACCTTACATGCACAGATAGGAATCTGTGCAAGTGGGTGAGCAAAGCGAACATTTGCAATGAGATTTGCAGCACTTGTCTGCCCTCTGTTGAATACCAAGCTGCAATGCATCTCTTTTAAAGACAGAGAGCAAACTGATATTGATTATATTTTCTTTTTAGTTTTATTTACTTTTTAGTTGTTACAACTAAATTATATTTAGTTTTTTCATAAAAACAATCATAAAGTCAAAGACTTGCAGATCCAAGCAGATCAAGCAGAAATGATTTATCATGTTTTGTACTGTTCTTAAACACTTAAACATTGTGGTGATGATGCCATGCACATCAGTTCATCCTAAAGAAATTCTCTTAGGGAGGATTATTTGAAATCATCCAACCTGCAATAAAACCAGAGCAAGAGACCTTAAACAATAAACCTCAGAAACTCCAAGAATTAGGTTAATTTCTGAGATCATAATTATTCAATATGATTACTAAGTGACTTGATAAAAAATATTTTACAAAAATCTAGTTGTATTTTTTTCTTGATTCCCTTAAATGTGTAAAACCAAAAGGGAAAAAAAAATCTTCGATCTTCTATCTGGTGTTTTGTGCCGGTCCACTTGTAAGACATGAGGAATGTCTCCTCTTGTATCCTCAGTGAAAAAACAAGTGAGAATAATACTTCAAACCTGCCAATATACAAATGACTTTTTTCACATGCTTCCTTCGTTTTTACAGAGAAGACAGAGCGAGCAACAAAGTGCAGCAGCAAGCTTGCATTAGTATGCTTTGAATAGATTTTACAAGTTATTGATTTCTTATAGTTAATTTTTTAAATTATTTTGTATTGTATTATGTTATTCAAACTGATGCAAGAAACCACCTAGTGTCAAACATTCATGGACAGTTGATATTGCCCAGGAGACATGTGTGAAAAAGAAACTACAAACATTTTAAATCCCAAAGTTTTTTTATAAAAAGACCACCCCATGATCCAAAAGCTTGCAGAACCACCTTTACTACTAAATACTTGAAGTAGGCATTTTCAGTATGTTGTTATCAGCCTCACACTGCTGTGGAGGAGCTTTTTCTGAAATGGTGTTACAATGTTTCTTCAGATCATTAAGGTTTGCAGGCAGTCATTTATGCACAGCTCTCTTATCCAACCACGTTCGGTTGTAGACTTTGACTGAGCCATGCAACACCTTGATTCTTTTCTTTTTCAGCCATTTTGTTTCATGTTTGTTGGTATGTTTGAAATCATTGTTTTGGGTTATAACTCAATCTGAGCCAAGTTTTAGCTGATGGAAAGATGTCTTCACAACCTTTGGTCTAATAGGTCCAAAAGCCATTGCTCCAGAGGTGCTCTATGTTCAGATTCAACTTGACAAACATAAGGTGTAGCCTACAGCAATGTTCTTTTCAAGAAGAAGAGGCTTTATTCTTTAAAAATGAACATGCTTACTGTGTCTCAAATGTATCTCAGCTTTTTGTAATTTCACTAGAGTCTGGCTTTGGGGTGGCCTTGCTTGTTTTCCATTTATGAATAATCTTTCTTACTTTAGAAAGATCGG
>JBBBVU010000001.1:20740919-20753689 GCA_037177055.1 Atherinosoma microstoma | reverse complement strand
GGGAATGTAGGCCGCGGTTACAATGGTGGAGGTGAACTCCCGTGGCAGATAGAATGGTCTGCATTTAACCATGAGAAACTCAAGGTTAGCTGAGCAGTGTCTCCCAACAATAACAGAGTCCGTGCACCATGATTTGTTGATATAAATGCACAGACCTCCGCCTCTGGTCTTCCCGGAGTCATCTGCTGTTCTGTCTGCCCGGAGTGTGTGGCGACCGGCTAGCTCGATAGCATTGTCCGGTACTCTGCTGTTTAGCCATGTTTCCGTGAGGATCATGACATTACAGTCCATAAGTCTCTTACTGTGGGTGATGCGGAGTCGTATCTCGTCCATTTTATTCACCAAGGACCGCACATTGGCGAGGAAAATGCTGGGTAATGAGAGCCGGTGCGGTGTTAGCTTCAGCTTAGCTCGTAGCCCTCTGCACTTCCCCCTCCTTTGTTTACGGTCCCGATGCCGCCTGCGAGAATTTCCGTCCGGCCGGGTAGAGTGCATAGCCTCCGGTGTTCTGGCGATCTCAGGAATGAGTCGAGGGTTGGTGATAAAATCGTCGGAGGCATACACTATATATCCAAAAGTTCCTGTCGGGTGTAGGATGTTAAAGTAAAGCTGTTCCGTATGAACAGACCCGAGATGAGCAGGATAATTACGGAAAAATTGCTGGTAGAGACGCCGGTCCTCGCGATGTGGTCGCACTGCCATCTTGGTCAAAATTACTTTATGGTCTCAAGCATCGAATTCAAAGAGAGGATCGACGATCTGTCGAGGGCTGTTTGGGCTTTTGGGGTTTTTCTCAGGTGACTGACCCTATGGCTGGGCAGAGGACTGCACTCTCTTAGTGCTTCTAGTTTAAGTATGGTTCCTCCTTGTGGTAAAGTGTCATAAAATTCAACAGTCTGATTTTGGGTGTCAGTTTATATACACGTCTGCAAAATTATTCATACCCTTCTATTAAAGAAAAGGCAAAATTCTAAATGTAATTCAAATAACTGGAGACTGAAAAAAGTAATAAAGATAAATTTGCTAAATTGTAATTTAATAAAATACAACATTGTTTTTTAATTTAATTGAGTTGAAGAAATAATAAAAAAACAAACAAACAATACAGTCCTGGACCAATGAGAGCACTTTGCTGATGAGCAGTGGGCCAGAATACCTGCCAACATGTGTAGAAGTCTGATTGAGAGTTACAGAAAACAACTGATTGCAGTGATTGCCTCAAAGGATTGCTCAACAAAATATTAGCTTATGAGTGATGTAACGGGTATTAATTTCACCTATTTTTTTGCTTGTTTTTAAAAAATGTTTCTATTGAACCACAATGTCATGATTTTCATAAATTTTTTATTTATTATTACTTTTGTCAGTTTCAGCTTATTTAATTGACAGCTGATTTTTTTTTCCTTCTTTAATGGAAGGGTATGAATAATTTTGCAGACATGTGGAGCTCAGCCAAATTATGTTTTGCATGGGTAAACATTCAAAGTTAAGTAATTAAGTAATCACAGAAGTTCAATAGTTTCAGTGACAAAAAGAACATATCTAAAATTAACAAGGTATCCTGTCTCTAAAGCTGCTTTCAGACTTGCATTGCGGAATATGTGCGGTAATCCATCCGCTCTTTAACCAGAGTTGTCTTTTCAAACATATCGCTTCATCGCAGATTTTTTACATACCGGCTATGTTCAAATATGGGGAAATGTTCCGGCTAAGTCGATGGGTAGGATGTCTTTGTGTTGCGACTTGTCCGGGGCATTTCTTGTGCGTTTAAGGCAAAACAACGTGCCGCAACATTTCCGCTCTTATGACATGGAGGCTAGCCGGTGAATGTCTGCTACAGCTCTGAGGTAAAAAAGCGGAACGTTTGTCTGAATGCAAATAGTAAAAACAACAAAGTCCGCAACATTACCGTTTTTCAGAGCATGTCTGAAAGGGGCTTGAGACATACAAATAAAATATGCTGTACGTTTATGAAAATTGTGTGAAATATGTGGTAAAGGGATGCAAAACTATCCTCTATAAAAGAGTCAAAATGGTGGAAGATTTTATGGAAATAGTTTTGGCCTCTCTTTCTGTCTTCAGCATCATCAAATGAGTGTGGAGACATGTGGCTTGTTATTCTACGCTACATACTGTCTTAGATAAGAGCCAGAACCATTTGCAATTGTCATTGCACAATGTGACTCTCTGGTTGATGTGAAGGGTTGAACAATTTACAGCACTAAAGAGCTGCTATCTTTAGTTCACTGGATCATACTGTAGAAGCATATCAGACAACTTTGTCTCCATCTGGGATCACAATAATCCACATGTATTATGAAGTACACAATGAGTTGGTCTGCTCTTATTTTTGAGTACAAGTACATTCAGAAATGCATATCATATCAGGTAGCACCACCAATATTTTTAGCTCATAGCTTCACCACGTTTGTGATCATGTCAAGCAATGTAATATAGAGTAGCACGCCAGTAATTATCAGCTTTTTAGCCTCAACAGTGATAGAGATATTGATTACTTACTTGAATATTTTTTAAATTTGACAAAATAGTGCTTTAAATTCCTATTAAACCAGTCATCATTAGAGATTCCTCGGGGTATATGACATTAGGTGTCATAGTGCTTTATATGAAAGAGCTAAATGTCTATAACAATTCTATTAACATTTAAAATCAATCACTGCACAAACCCAGGCCAAATCTTTTTAAAAGCCAAATGAATCTTAGTAATGGTGGCTAATTGCTTATAAACTTGAAACACTTAATTGCCACACAAATGGTTGAAACCACATCAAAACCTCAGAGGAATTAAAGTCAAAACAAAAGATCTAATTTGCAACCAGTGTTGAAGGCCCTCTCACCTTGGCACTGCTCCGGCCTGTGCAACTACTGCGGACCCGGGAAACCCCCCTGCAATGGAGCTTTTTCCTGCAGCCGCACCCTCACTTGCCCAGGCGTTTTCTGCATTAGGTTATCAAAGTGACGCCCCACTATGGCCAGATCAAGTGACGCCTCATTATGGCCAGTGATGATGTCTTATGCGTTCATGACCTCATTTCCAATATGTCGCATTAAATTCATATTGATGGGAGGGTGCTCTTGACATCAAGGTTTATCCACGTATCCACTAGGTGGTGCTTTGACTTTGGGTGGGTACTCGCATGCAAACATGTTCAGAATGGGACTGTTATCAAGACTGAAAAATATCAGCCACTTAGGTCAACATAGACCAGAGTTACAGAAACTTCCTATTTCATTAGAATAGCGAGATTGGGTGATGTCAGTTATATTATCAATCCTGTATTGACCAAGGATGAAATGAGCACATTATATTAATAGTTTGTAAAAGGTAAATCAGGGTGAAAAACATGGAACTACCTGTTTCCAGTTGGCGGAGCTATGGCAATGAAAGCATACTGAGATGTTGATGTGTCGAGGAGGTTACTGTTGTCTGACATTTTAAGTTTAATAGACACTGGATGGTGTTTGAGTCAGACAGACTTCATGTTAAATGGAAAAACATCAACATCCAGTGGGTGATGTGTCCACTGACATATCATAAAGCTTTCAATATATTTTATTCACAAGGGTTGTATGCTTATTTTGAGCCAGTTTCAACCTGATTTGATCAAATCTGTAGGAGGCATTTAAATATAAGGCACATAAAAGGCCAAAATCACAGCAAAAGTCACCCTTCAGTTCAAAATGGTAGATTTATGGCAAATGTTTGATTTAACTTGTTGGTCCAAAAGGCTTTTTTGTAGGTCTTTACATATTGCAGTTGTGTACCAAATTTAGTGTGAATGTAGTGGGCGGGGCTGAAGGATATTAATTTTCTAGAGGTTTCTAGAAAGCCCTTGTGGAACCTACAGATAATAGTTTGGGGCTTATTTCCCGACTAGATTTTCATCAATCTTGCAGAGTTTGGTGAAAATTGAAGATTATATGTGTCAGTTATAAGTCAGTTATAACTTCCTTTTTCATGGCATTGCACCTAAACATGCCATAGATACATTTGGCGAAGGACCTTGAGTCTTGTACTGTGACCTCAGGAAAAGGTTTACCATGTGACACACTTCAAAGTGTATGGGGTAAATCCTTGCAAAGCAGGATGTCATTGTGTGGAAAAAAATCACGGGCGGGGCTGTGGTGTTGATGAAATATTGTCTTGTAGTTGTGTTCAGGATGTGACTGGGATCATACGTATCCAATTTGGTGCAGATTGGTTATTTTTTTGAGTTCTCAGAACTTTGTTTTTCAAGGCAAAACAAACTGAGAGACTGTCCCCATTGAATGAAACCTCCTTTTATGAGATTTTTGTTACTTTTAATCACACATGATCTGAAATCTGTAGGAAAGTTTGTTAAAATTATCCTTAAATTACCAAAATGGTGTATTTGAACCAAATTGGCTATTAGGAAGCCCACAAAGAATCCAAACAGATAAATGATCCTGGTTTATTTCTTAACAGTGTAGTTGTCCTTGTGTGAGGTAGATTGTTAGAGTTGTGGTTTCCTAGCTGACGTTGAATGCAGCACAGCTGCAAGCTGTATGTCACCATAAGTTTAAGTTTCATTTTCCATTCTTCAGTGCATGGCCAGTTTGAGTCGCTTTCTCCTGCATTTGGAGTCATATGCCGTTTCTATGATTACCACAAGTTCGGAAATAAATCCAGTTAAATGGGAAACCAGGTGTGATTACTGACTCTCCCTACCTTAAGCTACTCCACCAGCAAACCAGAGATCCCATATCTCCTTTCTAAGCAGTCTTGTACATGCAGTTATAGAATAAGGCACTTTGATTACTTGCTACATTACCCACTAGAGGTTGAATGACATTAGATATAGAGCCTGGCCTATTTATCAGTGATTTTGATGTAGACCTTTTAATGTTTTGGACAGTCGATATGATATGTGTACTTAAAACTGAGTTATTTTGGCTCTGATTCAGCCATCTGCATTTCCTATGGCTTTCTCTCACTTCTCTGTGGCTAGAGAATTGTCCGTCCCACAGGGAGAGTTACACTGCGTGTAACATCCAATCACCAGTGGAAGTTAGGGGTGTAAATCACCAGTTTGATCAAGATACAATATTATATTGATTTAATGGATAGCGATTCAATATCTCAAATTCAGTCACAATCCGATTTTCAATTCAGTTTGATTTAGGATCCAATCATCAAAACTCTCTGTCCGTCTGTGTATCCAAATTCTGCGTCGAGCATAAATGGGCCTTAATAAGACCAATTCCTAAAAATTCCATGAATTAATGAAAATCAAATAGCCTGTACTATTCGTTTATCTTTATAATTATTCTGCTCTTCGGAATGATACTTAATTTAATGATAACTTACTGTATTTTTCACACAAATGACATATTTTAGAAGTTTATTTCCTTTTTATTTTTAAGGTTTAAAGTGACATGCAGATATTAGTGAAGGAAAGATAAGGAAACTAACAGATGTCTTTAAAACTTGGATTGGGCATGTACTGAAGCTGTTTGTCTTTTGTAATATTTAGATTTTTTCGAGAGCGTTTTTGAGATTTTGAGTAGGTGGTGACTGACATTTTATGGGATTCTAAGAAGTCAAAGACTGCTCTGGAAATATGAAAAGGTACATTTTGTAATACTATAAGATATAAATCAATTTCAGTTGACCTTAACCATTAAACTTTTTATTTTTCTTCTTTTTTTTGTATATATATTTTTTATATTATTAAGCTCTCCTTTCAGTGCCAACAAACCATAGGTATAGTTGATACTGTACACGTATAGACACGAGTGCAGTTAAAAAACTTTTTAGTATAAGCTTTGTACATTGTCAATAGCATCTAGAATGACTGATGTGCAGACCTGAGAAATGGGTTACCTTGATGTATTTTCAGTTTATGAAATCATGCCAATCAGATTTTGTAAGTTGTGCACACTTAAGCCTTTACAACACTACAATCACACCCCCACATCATAAATCCAAATTTGACCTCTGGCCATCACAAAAGCCGTAGAGAGTTACAATGAGCTGCAGTATTACTTTAGGAGAAGAATACATTCGGTTTATTTTTTATTGTGGAGTATGACTTACCTTGACAGTCCCTTCCAAAACGCAGTTGCAGAGATCCCCAGGATGACTTGGAGTCTTCTCCTCTTTTTAATGACAGTCACAGTTTTTATACAATCAAGACTTCTCTTTGGAAAATTTTAACTGTAAACTTGAATCTTAAATTTTACATTTTTTTCCACTGATATTAGTGTCATAAAAATATTACTGTGGCAATAAAATCAACTTGCTTATGCTCTGAAACTGAAGGAAGGAATTCAACAGAAGGATTATGTCCACAAGTGAATGCTTCTGGTTGAAAATACAGCTCTACTTTAGTTAATTTTTACACTACTTTCACTTTGTTTTGATGTGTCATGAGTAAGGGCTGGCCGATGATTCGATAACAATATATTTTATATTGATTGGCAGACGTGTGATGCGATAGGAAAAAAAGGGTAGATAAAAAGATCAATAGAATAACAGTTTCCCTTCTTTTTTCATTATAGCCTATCATGCAGTTTAATACTACTGTCATTACTTCCAACCAACCAATCACAAACACATACCCGGGCACGCTCCATCACCAAGCCCCCGCCCCTCTCAAACCACAACAGAGAGCATGGGTGTGTCTCAATCAGCGTACTTGCGCACTTTCGAACACTACATTTAGGTGCATAGTGCGTTATCACAGATATTTAAGCAAAAACTCAATGCTCTGAAAGTACCCAGATGCTGCCCTAAAAACAGCCAAAAATTCAGTGCGAAACAATGTACACTAGTCGCACTAAATGGACGCCATATTGCCGGCGTAGAGGAAGGGGCGGGACTTACATCGGCTCAGTAGATTTAGGACAGTAAATGTTAGCAGTTTTTACCCGGTTTAGCAGACGTAAATAGGTTATACGTGTGTTACAAATGATTGTTATAGTTTGGGTATGTTTATTTGGAAGATATTTTTGGCGAGCTGGAGAGTCGCGGTCAAATGCTGGTCCGTCACTATCGGTAAATGCAAAATGTCAGTGCTCCAATTGTGTCAACACCTACCCACGAAAGTGTGCACTACAGAAGGAAGTGCTGAGTGTGCAATACATTCCAGTGCACTTATATATTGAGACACATTGCATGTGTATTGCAAAAGATGTTGCAGCAAGGATAGGTGGAGGAATTGTCCTGAAAATAGATTTCAGTAGCATGGCAATATTTTAATTTCCATTAGGGCTGTCAAAGTTAACGCCTTACAAATACCTTTTAATGGCGCCAATTTCTTTAAACCGTCGGCGTAGTTTCAGGAAGTGATTTAGAAATCAGGTTTTGGTTCTGAAGCAGAAACAAACACAGAATAGATTTTTTACATGGATGATTTAAAGCTCAGCAAGACGGTTTTCTGAACAAGACCAAAGTATTTTATTTACTGTCGACGTGAACTGAGTTACCGCCCGTATAGCATATCTCAAATATCACTTGCTGTGCAGCAAACAGCTGTTTCAGAGATCCGCTGACAGTCCGTGTGGATAGCTTCCTGATAATTCTACAAGCAGAAACATTTCAAAAGCTGATCTGGATAAACAAGAAAAGCTGGAAACGATGCTAGAGCCCTGCAGGATATGGCATGGCAAGTTTATGGCATGTTGGTTTCTAAATGAAGGTGAGAGGGAGAGTCAGTAATCACACGTGGTTGCCCGTTTAACTGGGTTTATTTCCAGACTTGTGGAAGTCACAGAAATGGCATATAACTCCAAATACTGCAGTAGAAGGCTATTCAAACTGACCAAACGTTGAGGAATGGAAAATGAAAACGTAAACTTATGGTGACAACTTGCAGCTCTGCTGCATTCAAGGGCAGCTAGGAAATCATAACTCTAACAATCTACATCAAATGGCCAGAGCTGCACATAAAATATGTTTTTGAAATTTTTTGATAATTAACAATAATTTTCTATATCGATCAAAATGATTTTTTCTTTTTTTTTTTTTTTCAAATAGATATGCTTTTTTCATCCAGCCCTACCCTGTATAGCAGGAGTCCTCAAAGTCTGGACTCCGGTCTGCGAGGCACGTCAGTCTGGGCCCAGCCTAACTTATGTTTTGAATTACAAAATGCTATTATCCTAAGTCTTTTTCAAAATTAATCTTCCAGAAATAGGAAAATAAATTGTTTATAGTGTGAAATAGTGTCCTTGGATATTATTCACTGCGATCTAGTGATAACAAGTCTTTATGTTCACCAACTTTTGCCGTCTCGCCTATTAATGGATGTGTCTCGACCGTCTGTGACAGCCAACCTCCCCTCTGTATGTGAAACAGGCAGAAGGGTATGAACAGAAGGCTGCTATATATGACAGAAACCAATAGCCTATCAGTACACAGGGGTTGTAATGCTAGAGCCAATCAGAAGCAGAGTAGGGCATTTGTAACAACTCCTCTGCTAGCTAAATGAAACCAGTGCTCCGAAAGCTCTTTATAGACACGTCAACTGGGATGAGAAAAAATGTCGCTGTCAAAGTTTACCGAGAAGAGATCTTGTGGACTAAAATGATTACAGCAGGAAGTTTTGGACTGTTCTGTTTTTGACTTTATAAGTCACTTGAAGTTAAGAAGTTAAATTTAAAAAAAGGGGTTAAGTGCTCATGTTTACATTGATCGTTTTTCCTTCCTTATCTGTCATTCTAATTTTTTTTCCATAATGTGGTGAATTTAATTTGTTAAATATTTAAGTTGTTAGTTTATGATATTTTTGTTATTATTTTCATAGTTATTTATGTTGTTTATACATGAAAGAAAATACTGTGAAAACGTTTGATCAATAAATGTGTTTTTGCACATTTCCGGACCCCTGGCCTTCAATGGAGAGTAGATGTGGACCTTTGAAAAAAAAAGTTTGAGAACCCCTGGTGTACAGTGACTCCAAAATGATGTCCCAAAGCAAACTGTAGTGCCATAGGATTTTAACACTACCATACATTATTATTGCAAAACACACTAAGATTTCTATTTAACCACACCAGTACTTTACACACAGTTTATCAATAATTATCGATATCGATCAATATGATTTTTTTCTTTATCATCCAGCCCAATCATGAATATTTTCTTATTTCAGCCATCTGTTGACTTGATGTTTCCAATGAAGCATGTTTGCATGTAGCTAGATGCTACTTCCTTATATTATAAGGTTTTAGTGATTTTGCAGTAGTGGAATGCTGTATGACTAATACTTGTGATGAAAAATGTACCCTGCTTCACACATAACCACACTCAAAAACTGTGCCAGCTATGTATGTATGTGTGTGTTAGGTACCTATATCAGTCAAACATCCCTGACAGACCTTTGAATGTTCTCACAATGATTTGGCGGTGGGAGGATGCTGACAAGGAATTTGGCTGCTGAGGGACAATATGCACAACTCCACTCCTTGCACTTAAATAATTAATGCTGCTAACTCTCTGGTCCATGTATGCTACTTGGATCTTTCTCCTCCACTTCTTTTTTCTTTTTATATAGTTGTTTCTCTGCTTAGCTTTTAAGTGTGACATTATTTGGGACTTGAAGCATTCAAGTCTCCACTGTATTTCAGTGACACTCTACCCATCTCATATCAAAGGTGGATTACTCCCGTTTATCTGCTCAAAGTGTCTGAGAACACAGTGGTCAGATATTACAACAGCTTATCCCCTTGCCACAGAAATTAATATAAAGGATGTACAAAAATATGTTTACATGCTTTAGCACTTAAGAAACATGATTTATCTCGTACTTTTCATTACAGAAGCTGCTCTTACTACTGTTCCTCTAAAAGGAACTAAAAGGACTTTGTTTTAGCTCTCATTTAAGAAGGCCCCTCTCCTACTCTGACTTGTTAACCACACCAGCCACTATTCAGTGAGTATAAGTGCAGCTGCTGCAGGAAGATTTCGCTGTTGCATGAGCTGTGGTTCACTGTGACCCAGTTCAGACCAAGTCCTAACATCTATCCTACATCATCCAATCACAAGTGGACACTGCTAAGTACGTGTTCACACCTGGCGTTACACCCTCCCCACACGTGTCCCGGGTGACCACTTGTAATTGTATCTGTATGGAAATAAGCACACATCCTACATCACACATTCAGCTGCCAGCTGAGCGACACAAACGGCACATTAGCAGGTAAACTGATGTTTCTTGAAATCAAAAATGCGTCCAGTAACTGAGGTTTATAATTATTCACACGCTAACGCATCTCAGATTCACTTGAATTGCATTTGTTGCAGAATTATTTATATACATGGAGTTCCAGAGACGAGAAGCTTTGATCATTGACAGAGATGGACACAGACCATTTCAGGGAAAGAAAGATGGCTGTGACTTGTCAAAAAGAGACAGTGTTGCTTGTTAAAAAGAGGCTGGACAATCTCAGCCTAACTTCAAACATAACAAACAAAACAAAAACAACTAAATATGTTTAACCACCCATTTAACATGTCCTTTGCTCAACTGGTCAGGCATTTGGTGCTTTACAGGTGTTAAATGGTCAGTTTATTAAAGTTGGTGTGCTGAAAGCAGCTGCCTGCTGTGGCCCAAAACATTGCTGAGAGTTTTGAGATCCAACCAGAACAGTTAAGTTAATAAAACAAACAACAGAAGAAGCTGTGCATTTGACCCACCCATAATTCCTAACCAAACAGGTTTGAATGAAGTAAATGCCTGTTTAACCCAGCTATCTGACAGATTTATTTGAAAGCAAAACAAAATAGGATCTACTAAAGATAAGACCATAAAGTAGCACTGAAAGATTGAATGGAATTTATCATTGAGAAGTTTGTGTTCCATGACATGACACAACTTGAATTGACCCCACTTTTGATATTAGTCTTTACTCCACTTGGTTTTCCACCTCTGATCAGTGTTGCCACAGTTACCTTGAACAAGTAATCAGATTACAGATTATTTATTTTAAAAGTTGTTTAGTTACCTTAATGGTTACTTAATTTTAAAAGTACCTAAGTTAGATTACAGCTGCTGACACCCACCCCCCCACCCCACCCCCCGCTGCAACACATTTTTACCAGTAACGTTAACACGTTAACGTTCATGAAATTTTAAGTTGAAGTTAAAAACGATTAAAGAAACGTTTAAAAAAAAAACATGTTTTATAAAAAATAAAATAAAGACAGTCATTCATGACTTCACTTGACATAAAAACTTTTTTTTATATAATCTAAAATAAAGACAGTCTTTTTTGACCTGGCATATTTAACTGTTAACACTGAACATTGAACCTGTTCTCAGCATTAGAGCAGCAAAGAGTGCTTTTACTAAACAAAACAGTGTATAACACCACGTGTAAGCTCTATTGTCTACTTTTGTTACTTTGGACTAGTCTCATGTTGTAATGGCATGTTATGAGTAAACCAGTGGAGTGGGGTGAGTAAACCAGTGGTTGTACCTCATTAACAGAAGCTTCAGTGTGGCTTTCAGATTTCTCTGTATTTCTGCATACTCCTCCAGGTAAGAAGAAAAAGATTTTCTGTGAGGCAGGTCGGCATTGATAGTAGTAGGGATGTTGTTTTTTATGGCACGAAATGAGGACAAGTCAAATGTGATTAGATATTTCCAGCTAGAAAACATGCATCTCTCTACTCCCTCCATTATTGTTTACATTTTTGACTCTGGCTACTTGGTAGGTGAGTTGTCCACATGCTGAAAACCTGACTTGTCACATGCTCATAGGGCTGGGCGATATGGCCTCAAATCAATATCATGATATATTGAGCAGTTTATCTTGATAACGATAAATGGACGATAACAGCACTATGGTGCACAGTTTTCATTTTCCATCGATGCAATGTACTGTCAGACAAATGTACGGGTCCACCGTGTGACACTCTCTGTTCTGTACATGCAGGGAATCACGTGACTACATACTCTGTACACGTAATGCAGCGTCTTAAAAGGGACATGAACATAGCTTTAATTCTTACACAGCCAAAAAAGACAAAAAAAAATCTTGTATTTTTATTTCTTATAAATACAAATTTACCAAAGTGTGCAAAATTACGTCAGTTATCGTTGTAAATCTGGGTATCAGTATATTTTCGATATATCGCCCACCCCCAACGTGACATCACTCCCTGGGACGCATGAAGGCAAATATATCCTTTTACTTAGGAAAATGATGAAAATAGGAACGCACAGTGACTTTGATAAGTAACTTTAATCTGATTACTGGTTTGGAAATAATAGTCGCATACTGAAAAAAAGTGGTCATATTAGAGTAACGCGCTAGTAAGTAATACGTTACCAGCATCACTGCTGCTGATACCATGTCTGCAATAAAGGCAACAGTAGCAGCACCACATGAAATCTCTGAGAGACAAAACTTTGGAAGCTTGCAACCAGAATCAACTATGAAGCAAGTTCAACATAACTACACTTTCTCTTTGTTAGCTGGCTCGATAAAACCTAAAACTGCTCTGTGATAACGAAAGCTACAACTCTTAACTTCTTCAAGACCAAGACCAGTCAAGACCAAGATGGCGGCGCGTACACATCGCGAGGCTCAGCGTCTAACTAGTTTTCGCAAAATAGTGGTTATTTACCTGATTATTTCGTGCATGTTCGCTCGACTCAGCCGGGCGTACTACTCCTACAACAGACAGTCACTGCTGGACATTAATTTTCGATGCATCAACATAGTTTTTGACCATCCATTCAACTTCGGGGAGCTACCACCGGAGTTAGAAAGGACACACG
>JBBBVU010000001.1:20678541-20724730 GCA_037177055.1 Atherinosoma microstoma | reverse complement strand
GTAGCTCCACATTAACATCCGGCGTGAGGCTGGTTAACCACGTCTCAGTCAGGACACATAAGCTGCTCTCTCTGTAGTTCTTAACGGTCTTGATCAGCACCGACAGTTCGTCCAGCTTGTTCGCCAACAAGTTGACGTTCCCCATCAGTACCGAGGGAATTGAGGGTTGAAATCTCTGCCTGATCTTGTGTGGTAGCCGAGCTTTAAGTTTAGCTTCAGCCCGGCAACCTCGGTACGCCCTCTTCAACTCCGCTGGAATAATGTGATGGATCCCAGCATGAGCGTTTCCCCTGAGGGTCAAAATATCTTCCCTCGAGTAAACAAGAGGGATCCGACTCGTAATGTGATTATCCATCGTAAAGAGATAATCAACAAGTATAAAAATAAATGAATGAATAGACAACGTTGGCACGAAAACCAACAAAACAGAAACCGGTTAAAAAAAACACTCAAGAAACACGGAGCTACTGAAAGGCTGCGTGCTTGCTTCAAGCGCCATGGCAAAAGTTTTGAATACAGTATTACCATTACTGAGTACTCAGTTGATGCAACTTGAGTAAAATGTGACTGATTTTAGATTTATTTTATCATTCTACTCCACAGTTGCTCTCAGGCTCTGTCAGGTTGGACATTTTTTCCCCCAGAGATGTTCAATTTGTCCAAACCTCTTAAGGACATTCAGAGTTGCCACTACAGCTTTGTTTTGTCTGTGTTCTTTGGGAAGTTTCTTGTTTTTTCTATAAACCCACATGATATTTGGAGCTCAGCCAGAGTGACCACAGGGTTATTTCTTGGCAACAAAGGCTTCTCTACCACAATGCAATGAACACACTCATGAACCTCTGTTTCCGACAATAATTTTACAGTTTAAATTGAAAATGTAGGTTGATTAGTCTCGTAAAATGTTTGGTGTTTATGTCATGAAGCTGTTTCCAGCATCAAGTTTGATGTGCAGCCACTTTTTATTTTCATTGCAATGACCAACTGTGTCAGACACAACTAGAAGTAATAAACATTTCAAAGTTTAAACATTCAAAACAGTTATTGCACATGAGCTGAGGTAAAATTAGGCCAAGTTGCACAAACTTTTTATCCAAACTATTTGATAATAATTTATCAGGCAAAGTTTTATGTCACTAACTGTCAATATTGTTACAGTATTATGTCCTGGAAACAAATTTACCTGTTTTTTCTTCACTCATGTGTGCCAGGCTCCCCTCTCGTCAATGGAAAGATGCATCTGCACAGCTCAGTAAAGCGGAAGCTGGCTGAAGAGAAGGGCTACGTGTTTGACAAGCGGCTCAGGTACAACGTGCGACAGAATGAGAGCAACTGCCGTTTCAGGGACATTGTGGTCAGGAAAGAGGAGGGCTTCACGCATGTCCTGCTTTCCAGCCAAACAACAGACAACAACGCTCTTACACCAGAGGTGAGGACAGGAATGTATACAAACCTTTTTCCTTTTTATTAGCTCATGTTAGTTTGACCTTTTTGTGTTTCACTGGTATGTAAGAATGCATCAAGATCACCTGTTGAATTAGTTTAGATATTATTCTAGTTAACATGGAGCTTTGTTGGCGGGAAAAGCAAATTATATTTCCCCAGTAACTGCTGTGGAGATGCCTTGTAGGTACCCACTAACTACTGTTTCAAAAAAAGTGTCGTTTTATGGGACAGCTGCCAGGTTTGACTGTTAAAATCTAACATCGCCACTTCTGAAAAAGTGATGGTTTCCACAAAATTACTTCCTGAAAAACAGGGATTCAACAAGCTTGGTCATTTGGAGTACAGTGCATTTAGTTTAGTGGTATGCCATCTATTGCTGCATATAACAGAGATTCTGCTGCAAATAACAGAGATTCTGCTGCAAGTTCATAGAAGAGAGCTTTACACACTTATTCTTCAAGAAAACTGTTAAACAAGAAACATTTTGAATGCTTTCAAATGTTTACTTCATAAGCACTTTATATCATATTTGTTATGACTATTTAATTCTTTAATGTGTATGTGATAGCCAGTGAATGGGTAGAGGAAATAATGTGCAGTTTATATGTATAGATATATAAAATTGGGTAAAAAGTGTATACAATATGAAAGAAGCTCTTAAAACTTGTTTTTTGAGTCCGCGATCCTACATAAAAAAAAGATCTTGTTAAATAAATAATACAATGCACACTCTGAGCTGGGTCTCACTATTTTTAGAAGCATTTCCGTTTGGGTCTAATATACCAACTGCGTCTACTCAACAGGCCTTTAGGATGCATAATCTGTGCCAAGCTGCACTCACTGCCTTTTAGAGTGTATATTCTCATTAGCTCCTTAGCAATTTGTTGATCACCTGCTAACTTCTCGTCAGTTAATTTGTTCTGTAAATCAACAGCGGCATCATTTCATGGTCTCTTCTGATTGCAGAAGTTGCTGTCAGACTTGACATAATCTGTCACAATGATCAACAATTTGTCAGTTTCCAAAACATTAAGGATAAGCACGCAGTTTTATTTCAGCAATCTTCAGTAAATGAAAGCATTAAATGTGTCATTTTGGTCTCTAAAAATGATCACAAGGCAGCAGAACTTTATTAGATGAGCATTTAGAAGTTGTATTTAATAAGTTTTATCTTTTTTTTACCAGCCGTCTGAGTGAAGTGTTGCTTGAAGCTACAAAAGCTGGTGGGAAAACCAGAAGAAACCGCATAGCTTTCAATGACGGATTGTTTTGTTTCTCATTTCAATATTAAAACATCAATGTTTTATTGCTATGCAAGGTTGTGTTAGTGATCTCACACATACATGAAATCTTTACTTGTATTTGTATTGCTGCAGGTGTGAGCCATTGAACTATTTCATTGCTTTTGTAGCTACCATCATCCATCAACGCTGATAGTTACCAATTAACGTAAAACAAGTAGATCTGCAACAGTAGTCGTGATGCGTACAATTGATTCAGTTTGCTCAGTTTTAGCTAAATTATGGCAGCAAATGTAAACTATGAATCCCTTTACATATGGGTTTTGCATTTTTTAATTGAATGCGCAAGCAAAAAGTTTAGGTACACCCTAATTTTTACAGCCTCACGCTCATCAGCTCATTTCAATACATTTTAATGATTGTCTTTTGATTATAACACATAGACATTGTGTTATGATCAAGACATTGATGGCATGTCATATCTCCTCTCTGTGTCACTCTGTGAGTTCCACCTTGATGCCACATGCACAGAACATGCACGCACACAAAGGTGACCACACTTCCGAGTTTTTTAAAACTCTTCCAGGGAGGTGAAGATGGAAACATTTACGGTCCAGCAAGGAGCAGCCTTGACCCAGTGCAGTATTACTCCTGCTCTGGTGTTAGTAGAAAAACGTCATGTCTATCAGGGGAATGAGCACAGCTAAACTAGTGGAATCTACCATCACTGCAGTCATTTCTGAGTCGTATTATGGCTTAAAATGGATCCAATATTATCTGTGGTTTTTTTTTTTACATCAGCACGTTATCTATATTATTTATTGTAGAACTACGTGGTGTTGCATTTCTTCATTTTTTTAATAACCTGTTATCCACCGATGAACTTCTTGAGATGGATATTTGAGCTGGGTCAGGTCAGGTGACGTGACACAGACGGGGGGCTGCAGAGGTCAAAACCTTTCCAACTCTCATCCAGCTTTTCTGCTTCATTTTGCTCAGACACGGTGAAAAACTCTTAAATAAGTGAGGATAATAGAGACCAACCACACATGATCAAATTCCACCATATTCCACGCTTTACAATTGATTCCAATTTCTGCGATTCTCGTCTGTGTCGTTCTTCGCCGTATGGGATGTCTAATCTGTGCCTCTCTTAATTTAAAAACCAACACACAACACGGTGCACAGCTGTGGATCAGAGGTGAAGACCCATCCCTTCTCTGGCTTTTCATCACGGTGTATTCTTCTCTGAGCTCAGGAAAGGTGGGAATGAATACAGAATAGACTGACATTCAGGGATGGAATTAAATTCCTTTACCTAGACCTGTGAAATGTTAGACACACCGGTGCGACCAAGAAAAAAGCGTTTATTGTCATTATAGAAAGTGTAGTGAGATTTTAAAAGCAGCTCTATAATGTGCACAAATTTAAACACAATGTGAAAAAGTAGTATTACAGGAAAATACAGATCACCTTGAAAGTGTCTCAGGGACCAGGATAGTCCGGTGGACTTGGTTCAATTGAGTTGGGAATGCCAAGAAATGTTGCACCTTAGTTTCGTTGGATTTGTTCTCACACTGCCTTTTCCTCAACTAGACCAAACTGCCTGAACATCATGCCGTTACAACAGCTGCCAGTTAAACTTCCCATAGATGTATTTAATAAGCAACACCTTTCTCCTGTTGTATACTAGCCACATTTTTACAAAAATGTACATTGATTTGTGGGTTCATGCAAAATTCTCCATTAACAACAAATATAACAGAACAGGTCACATGACTAATACATACTTTATCATTTGATTATACTATGAATATATAGTTGTGCAGGAAATTATAGTATGGAATGAAAAGTCTAATTTTTCTCTTTTAACAGATTCCTTAGAGGTTTTTTAACATAAATGGGTTTGCCAGAGATAATGTCATGGATCAGAGCCCCCCCACCTCTGATTCATAACCCAACAAGCAGGATTTTATTCTCCTGAAATTGTAGGCTGTGTCTCAGATATTCCACAAAGGGATGTTCTGGCTTTGACACATTGTTGTGGGCAAGGAAGCCCGTACCTCACAGGCACTCAAGTGGCCTAAACTGTGTGTGCACGTGTGCGTGTACTTTCATGTGTGACAGTAAGCCTGTAAGCTGTGGGCTTATCAAACAGCTTGGATAGCTCCTTCTGTGTATCTCAGCCTTTGATGCTGCAGGAACAAGAGGCTCTGTGGATGCGCTTGCTAAAGGCCTGAAGCTGGGAAAATCCTAAGAAATATCCCAGTATATTTTATTTCAAGCATGTCTTTAATTGTGAATGTCCTCCAAGCTTTCCACTAGTACTCTTTCTGTCCCAACTTACTGTAGATTTCTCCTGTTAACCAAATGCGTTTCGTCATTCTTACAATATTATGTTATTCATCAAAATTCTGACAGACACTAGTAAACAAAAAAACATTTTCTTTTCCCATATAATGAACTTAAAGTTGTTGGAAATAGCCTAATTCATACAGCAGATAAATATTTCTGTACTGATTAATCTAAACTGTCTGGAAAAACCATTGAGCTCATTGCCTGAAGATTAGGATTTTATAGTATGGCCACAAGATACTAATGAAATGTTATTGTGAAGTCATAGGTTAATGATGTGGGAATGATCTAATGAAGTTATGGCTGGTAGTTTGTGTTATGTGGGATTGTGTTAACTAATGCAAAGGAAACCAAAGTTTAGATATCGACAGCAACCTCTCATGCCAACCTTTCAAGGTGGAGGGGTAATTATATGGGCTTGATTCTGAAACCCTGTGGTGAAACTTTTACAGACCTGTGCATAACAGACGTATCTTAACTGAAGGAACAATGTAAACAAGAGTGGACCAAATTTATTCCACAATGATGATAATGTCATACAGACTGTAGCTTCGTTGTTCCTTAAGATAGATATAAAAGCTACTAAGTTGGGGTGTTTTCCACAAACTTGCTGTGGCATTTTGGCGTGATTTTTACTAATAGATAATAAGACAGTGTAATATGTAATGTGTTGTTGTTCAACTGAGTTTGTTTCCGCCTCCTTTTCAGACCTGGTATGGCACAAATTATTAGTATTTTTTGTTAGGCCCTCAAATGTAAAACCTTAAAATTGAAAGCAGGTGGACTTTCTTTTAACCAAGACTTGACCAGAAATGTCTGTGATATACAGTACAGTTTTAAAAATGCCATTAAAATGCATAAAAACCTGTAAATTTTTAACAAAAGCACCACATAGCCCCCTGTGTTGAATAAACTACTTTGAATAGCATTTTCTTATAGCACTTTAGATAAAAATGTAGCTGTTGAAAATATTTTTGAAAATCATTTCTGTTTGAAAGACATCTACCAAGCTCTCACTTTTCAACATGAAATCTAAATTAAGCATCTGATAGCAAATAAAGTATGATGAACCTATCTTTGTCATCATATAATCATGAACTTGCAATGGTTTAATCATTTTGAATAGTGTGGAAATGGTTTATCTGGAAATTGAGCCTTTTCAACATGTTTGTGGTTTTAAAATTAATCAGATACGCAACAGGTCAAACATAGCCAACTTCAAGATTTGTAGAAAATCTCTGTATTAAAGACAACAGTGGGCAATTTTATTTTCATTGGTGACGCTCTTACAAATCGTAACAGACTCCCTCTGCTTGTTGCTTGTTTCAGGTTGTATCTGCTTTTTACTCTAGCAATCTTTCAGAAGTATGATGGGCAGAGTATCGGCAAACTGCAAACCCCTATGTCTGCACGTTGTGGAGCATAGCATTGTCTACACATGATCCATCTTCTCTGGGCTAAAGCTAATTTAAAATGAACTGAGACTAAGTGGAAAACTGTTTTGTCTTCAGATAAATCAAAATTTGAAAGCCATTTTAGAAATCATGGACATCCCAACCTCAAGATTAAAGAGAAGAACTTATCAGTACTCAGTTTAAAAGTCTTCATCAATGATGGTAGGGAGTAGTACATTAGTGCCTTTGGAATCTGGGAAGACACTATCAATACAGAAAAGGTGTACCAGTATACATGATACAAGCAGCATATGTTTCTATCTAGAACTTTTTCAGAGCAGGTCTGTATAATTCAGGAAGGCTGAAAATATGGCAATGGAGACCCAAAACTGTTGAGCAGCTAGATTCCCATATCAGACACGACAGGGACAATATTCCTCTCCTAAAGGTTCAGTAGCTGCTCTCCTCACTTCCCAGGTATTTACAGACTATTATGTGTTAAAAGAAGAGAGTTTCTACACAGTGATAAACATGGCCCTGTCGCAACTAGATATGCTGCTACCATTCATGATGAACAATTTTTTTAATTTATTCTTTTATGAATCAATAAAATGTCTCACTGTCAACATTTGATGTTTTATTTATTATATTGTGAATATGATATTTATTTATATGATGCGCCAATCACTGCATTCTGTTTTTATTCACAAATTATACAGTATCTCAACTCTTTTGGAATTTGGGGTTGTAGTTGATACCGGATCTTTTTGTTTTGCCAACATTCTCAAGATTGCTGCTGACTGATAACAAATGTCACTTTCACTGCCCTCTTCTTTCTGTCTGTTTCATAAAGTGGAAGTTGCATCTGTCCAAATTTGCTTCACGTATGTGAGCAGGATTTCAATCCATCTTGCTCAAACATCATTGGCTCTTACACACAGATTCCATCACTCCAGAGATTATTACACTGAGTCAAATTAATCTCCCAGAGACATATCCCATCTCTTAATATTACTCTTATGTCTCTAAGATAGATTGATCAATTTATTAAATTAGTGTTTGGATAACCTGCTTCTGGTACTCCAAGAGGGAGACTGTGTGAAAAGATGTATGTCCCCACAGGATGGGTAAAACAAGTGTGCCCACACAGAATGAACATCCAGTTAAAACTGGGGACAGATTATGTGCTTGGTCAGACATAGAGAATTAAGTTCACGTTGAGGTTGAATGGTTAATATGGGTCAAGGGTGATAATCTGATTAAAATGCAGAAACAGAGTGTGCTGATTGACTGTAGACAGTGATGTGGTGGTGTGGATGGGGGCTGGGCATTTCAGAGGATCTCTTATCAGATCTGACTGTCGGCTACCTCTCCCATCCTCGGCGCATGAGACAAAGGCCAAACACTCGCCTTTTTAAGCCTAATACTGCATCTATGGCTTTAACTGGCAGGAAACTTCCCTCTCTTCATAGAAATATTGATCCCATTTGTTGAAATGTTATACTCAACTAAGGTCTTGTCAATGTTCGATATTTTTTCTAAACATGCTCCTTTGTTTTTTTGTTATCTTATAAATTGAGCAATAAATTTGAGACATTTTATTTTACTTATAGATTCAAACTTTGTGAGCGAGCTCATCATAATTAAGTCAGATGATGCTGGCTTTCGGGCTGTCAAGGAAGCGAGTTGCTCAGCAAGTTGACATGTAAACATCTACTCACACTCTACCTGTCCTCAGACAGACATCAAAAAGCGTAGAAGCAAAGTCTTTGCTTTCTAGTTTAATTCACACTCCAAAGTGGAGAAGTCACGGGTGAAAATTATGAGACCATTTTATGTTGTAATGTCAAGCCAAGACAAAGAAATTAAAACTCAATGTATCAATGTCAAGCCCCTCACTGAGGATCCAAAATCTAAGATTAAACTTTTTTTTTTCTCCTTAACTGTCAGGTAAGATAAGAATGTGAGTCTCGCCTGGGCCCAAACTTTCTAGTCCATCCACTAAACAATTTATCTGACATCGTGACATAACTGTGATTTCCAGTTTGAAAAAGCAATCGACCAAAGAGCACCAGGGGAAGATTAACAGCTAATGGGCTGCAGGGGGGGAGGACTAATGCTGTCAATCTGTTTTCAAGCATTTCAAGTGTTGTCAAGTTGTGCACTGGGTCAAGTGGAGGCAGTGGATGAATTCTACTTGATGCGGTGCTGCAGAGAGCTGGCTTGACATTATAAGTAATGGTCTTGAAGCAACACATACTGGTTGGAATTGATTAACTTTTCACTTGAGCTGCATCGTCGAGTCACATTATGTAAAAAAAATTTATATATATATATATATATATATATATATATTTTAAAAATAAAAACCTTGAGGGAACTTCAGACATGCTAGGTCAATGGTTGCAGTTGCTGTCTTCTGGCTGCACCAGCTGCTTACCACTTCTGACATAGTACATCAATGTCCTGACTGGCTGAAGGCTTCATTGGCACAAATGGTGGTTTATACTAGGAATTTTAGATGTATTATTTCAAAAGAGGAGGAAATGTATTCTTCTTTTTTGGCAGCTCATTTTCCCTTAAGTTGTAAAAAATGGTTCTGTTCAACTTATTGTACTGTCACTGATAGAGAAGTGATACCCTTGAGGGGCAGAATTGTGTTTATTTATTTGTGGTTCTGAATAAAACAGTCAGAGAAGCAATTCTCTAAGAAAGTGTTACTTGAGCAGATATTAAGATCCCTCACTGCCACGGGATGACTTGACTGCAGTCTTCAGTACTCCACCTCTGAAGTTGCTGGCAGTTTATGTTGATCATCAAAACAGCCACTGTCAATCATAGTCACAAACTAGCGTAACCAATGTGAAACTGAAAATGGAAAATAAGTCACGAGTTGACAATTATCTCTGAAATCAGGGAAGTAATACACATCTGTGCCTTGTTCTCCACAGATCATGAAGGAAGTTTGTCGAGCTTTGGGCAATGCAGCTGCCGATGATAGTAAGTTATTACTGCTAAGTTCTGTGGGGACTGTCTTCTGCAGCGGCCTGGAGCCGTCTTACCTAATAGGGCGTCTGTCTACTGACCGCAGAAAAGAGAGCAGCCGCATCGCAGATGCTGTACGGTAAGAGGAAATCTGTCCACTATAGACCCTGACAATTTTTATCAAATGCTATTAGTATAGACAGACTCTGCACTGATCTTTCTGTGACCCCTTTAGAGACTTTGTTTTGGCATTCATCCACTTCAAGAAACCCATTGTGGTGGCAATAAACGGGCCTGCCCTGGGCTTGGGGGCATCCATCCTGCCACTGTGTGATGTGGTGTGGGCCAGTGAGAGGGCCTGGTTCCAAACACCATGTGCAGGCCTCCACCTCACTCCGTCTGGATGTTCCTCATACACATTCCCACAGATCCTGGGTGTTGCTCTGGTAGGTCCTTGGCAAAAAAAAATAAATCAAGGCTTTTCGAAGAGTCCACTTGATTTATTTGATTCCTTTTTAAAAACCACTTGGACACTGGTGTTTACCCAAAATAAACATTAGGACTGCATGACAGACTATTTTTTTCCCCCTAAAATGCAGGCAAATGAAATGCTATTCTGTGGAAGAAAACTCACAGCACAAGAAGCATGCAGTCGAGGTCTGGTGTCACAGGTCTTCTGGCCAACCACATTTAACCAAGAAGTTATGCTGCGTGTGAAGGAAATGGCATCATGCAACGCAGTGGTAGGTCCTGATCTAGACAACCCACAGGGCGAATCTATCAGTTGCCTCTAACCAAATGAGTCTTTCATATGTGTGTTCAAAAGGTTTTAGAAGAATCCAAGTGCTTGGTGAGGAGCATCCTCATGCCCGTCCTGGAGGAAGTAAATGGGAAAGAGTGTCAGATGCTGAAGCAGCTGTGGTGTTCAACCAAAGGATTGGAGGCACTCTTCAGTTACCTACAGAATAAAACCCATGAAAAGTAACCATCCACACCCAGGAGGTTAGAGATGTCTGGTGTGTGTGAGAGGCTGCCTGAAGAGGGACATCCAGGACAACAACAACATGATCTGAAACTGCACTGAGGGCTTTTGTCTCCATCCATCAGCTGTAGGATTTTCTGGAGCTCTGTTTGCTTACATCTCTAAGAACAGAGCAAATTCCTTCATGATCATCTTTTGTAAAGCATCTTTTTGTGGGACTTGCTGTCCAGATTGTCTGTACTTCTAGTCAAACAGCGAAGGGTCAGATGTGCATTGCTTCAGAGCAGGGAGTCTTTCTGTACTGTCATCAGGATGTATGCAATTAATGTATGTCTGACTGCACATGACAAAATCATAATATATATCAATACATATTTATTTTAGGTGTGTAAATGAGTTGCTTCATGTACATAAGAGGATTTTTTCAATATTTTCTTTTAGATGCTTATTGTTTTCAGCTGAAGTGTAAACCAAAGTTTTGCATGAAGCCACTGTTGTTGCTCATGCACTTGCCACCCCCTCTGTACGGCCTGAAGAAAACCTTCCACAGTGGCTCATATGTGATAGTGAATCAGATTCAATGACTACTTTTGGGTTATTATAAAAGACCATAAAAAACTGATATTTCTTAGAAAATACAGACTTTTTTTTCATTGCATAGTTCATTCCACTCACCATAATGTCTTTAATACACAGAAGAAACATTTTCTTTTTCAGTGACTTTATTATAGTTGTCTTAATCATCAATAATTTTTTTATCAGTTAAATATAATCAAGATTAAAGCTGATTCAGGAATTTGCTGAAAGACAAACAATGGCATAATTATATTGTTAACATCCCTCTGTCTTAGTTCTTTTCACCTTCAGCAAAACAGACAAAGGTACAAATTCTTTTTAATATATGCTAAGAATTGTCATTGAGGTTCGTTTTTTTTTTGTTTGTTTGTTTGTTTGTTTTGTTTTTACAGTTTAGATTTCCAGGGCAGACTTGCAAGATGCAGGAATATTTTTTAAATGTGTGGACATGCAGAACACTTACAAGTCTCATCTGAATGCTGACATTGAAAATAAAACAAACAAAATGTCAGCACATATCACAGAAGTATAGCAGAGTATTACCCCACTTTGTTTGTACTCAGTGCTCTGATGGTCCATACCTGTAACGCAGCTTCCATTTAGCAGTGCAGATATTTATTCAGTGAAATGTGGATTTTATGTTAGAAAAAAAAAAGTCAACTTGCTGATATTATTTCCAATTGTCTGACACAAAAGAAGATGATGATGATAGCTTGGTCTTCAAATGTCAGTGAAAAACATGGAAACTAAAAATGAATGTTGCTCGAGTCAAACTTGTCCTTTATCTGCATGTGATGAATCAAAGATTTCATGAAAGTTTATATTTTGCGATGTGTACTATATTTAGGGATCTATTTTCTTTTACCAAAATGTACATGTATGTTGGTCTGTGTAAACTGTTTTGTAAGACTCGTCCATTTTACAGTGAAGAATTCTATATAAATATATGTATAATGTTGACTGCTCTCTGCAACTAATTGCATGTAAATATACTGTATAAATGTGTTGCCTGTGTGAAAACCTTGTGCTTCAGGGTAGGTTTTGTACCAGCATTGTAAGTATTGTCAGAAATGTTGCCGTTTATTTTTGTATTAATTTCAGATAACCGTTTTGATTGTGCAGTGCCACTTGGCTTCCTTTGCTTCACAGGCACCGCAACACTTTTCATCACTTTATAAATTTTCCCTTTAAAAATTTCTGATGGATGATTTAATAAGTAAAGAAAAACACAGTTAAAGTGACTTTTCCTAATTGCATTTTTGCCCTTTTAATATTATCAAATGTAAATGATCAAAAGCATGTTATTTTAATGTAAACTGATTTTACTGAACTTTATAGGTATGAATGGATTGATAAAAAAAAATTATCATTTTGTTGTATTTGAAACATATGAGACTGTTATTGCGCCATGTTGTTGCTTACAAATCGTCCGTTTCAAATGTGGTTATAAATTAATGAAAGGATTAATGGTATAATGAAGCCTTTTTCTTTTTTATCTCTTTAGCTTTGAATTTGTGAACTAAATTGTAAAATGATAAACTGATTTTATCATTTTATCCCAGCTTTAAAATTGCCACAATATGGAGATTCTGCTGGCAAAATCTGAACTGTCATGTTGTCAGGTGTGTGAACAAACTTATTGACGTGTCTTTATGAAAACCAGATGTTTTTTTGTTTGTTTTTTCCTGTGATGTCCCAAGATTCACTCTGATTGCTCCACTGACTGTAAACAACAGTTAATTTTCTCAGTTCCTGCTTTGCTGGGGAGCCCAGAGATGAAGTGAGAGGGACATTTGTGATGCGACTACTGTACAGCATCAATGAATGCAAATCACTCAGATCTGCTGAGTGTTAGTCACACTGATCTTCCAAGACGGGGGACTTTATGTATTTATTCATTTATTTATTTTTGTTGTGTAAAATATATTACCTCAGATAGAAAAAGACTCTCTATTGAATTTTTGTTTCTCTTTAAACTCTGGAGCCAAATTCCCATCACAGCATGTGTCTGAAGTGATGGAGGATACAGATTCAAGTATATCAGTAATAACTGAGAGAATCATTTTTTCTCAGTTTTTTATTTGAAGTGACAAGCACTCTGGGCAGATGGTTGTGTATCTGTTATTTCCCACCACCATGTCATGTGTTTCATCATTCATTGTTTTCTTTCTCCCACAGTCTCAAAGCATACATTGTGGTGCCTTAAAATTTAAATATCTGTCAAAGATTAATCCACACGTGTTGGTAGAATGAGTGAGCTGCTGAAATAAACCGTTCTTTCACCACTTCTTTTTAAATTTATATTTGTCCCAGCCAAAGCTTGTCATTGCTTGTACTTCTTTTTTTGTTTTCTTTTTTTTTTGGGGGGGGGGGTTAAGATTGTTTTTGTTTTTTTAATTACTTCGCTTATTGGTGCATTATTGCCACCTTTTGCTCTGGAGTGTGGGTGAGTCCACACACAAAAACCTTCTTGAAACTCACATTTAACTTTCCTCATGAAAACTAACAGCGACCTTACCTGCTCTCTTCTTCGTCACACTTGTTCATTCCTGCACCCTTGAGGTTGTCTTTCATATTTCTGTATGCCATACTTCTTGCAGCCCAACACTATATGCGTCATCGTCTCACACAAAATTGTGTGCTGTTTTCTGACCACTTTCAGTTTTTAGATAGATAAATACTTTATTGATCCCAAAGGAAATTGTACATTTTAAGTGCACTATATCTCTACACAATACTTGTATTAACTCTGATAGAAATTTGAGATTGCTGTCTCTCCTCACCTTTTGAACCAAATTTTGTTCAAAACTTTGTTGATACTAATTTGTATCTGCACTTTCTTTCTAAAAAATTCTCTTTGCTGAATAATCCATCAACTTGTATGTACTGTAAAACAGACATTTTACCTGACCTTTGTTGGTTATTCTTGTATATTTTTGTAATTAACAGCAGGACTTAATATTGATTATAAAGACCTTTCAGCTTCTAGGGCATATAATGAACCTCAGTATGTTAATAGCGTGCATCTTGTGTAGGTTTTTTCCATTCTTTTTTTTTTTTTATATAGTTCCCCACATCAATTCTTGTCACCATCTGTTTTAGCCGTACTTGTTAATGGAATTGTTGGTATTCCTGCTTAATGGCCAAAGTTATTTGATCTTTTTCTCCACTTTTTACATCTAACAAGTCTATATCAGACTGTGTTCTTCCATTAAGCCACCAAGTAAACTACTGAAAAGCAAATTCTTTAATCAAACACTCAAACACAATGTTACCGACCTGTCCTTTAATTGAACATCCGCTGCAACTTGTAGTTCCTACAGCATTTCATCCACCTCTGCCTGTCTGGTAAGGCTTAGAAACCCCAAAACACACTTTCAGTGCCTCTATAAATAAGTTTTCCTTTATAGTGTTTACTCATTGCCACAGATTCTTTATGACTCAACGAGCTTTCACTTAACTTTGATTTTATTTTCAGAGAATTATTGACAACAATAATTAGAAATAGATAAATAAATAAACCAGTTTGATTATTCATGTTTTCTTTTACACCAAATCAAAATAAGAATGGATTAGGAGATTTAAGTGATAATTTCACTTTATTTGAAAAGAATCAACCTCAAATCAATATGATTCCCCTTTCAATGTTCATAGGCGTATGCTGACTGAGTATCTCTCCCTCTTTTCACGGCCACTTTTGAAGTACCAGAATATTCCTGAGTGGTCCGGCCAACAGACACAGTGTGGGTGAAAGGCTTCTGCCTACAGCTACAGCAATCCATTTGATGGAAAGATGGCATACTGAAAACAGAATGGGGAAAATAGCTTATAATGTTCAACAGTTGCCTTAAATCCAAAAATCTAGCCGTTATCATTTTTTCCTGTGATGACCTCAAAGGGGCAATAAGCAGAAATTCATCATTTCTAGATTGAAGGAATCAAATAATGACTGAAGAACTAGACGTGTAATTTCAGATGGAGTAAAGCATTACATCACATACTGTTACTCTGTGTTGATCTCCAGCCTCGTGTATACCAGCCGGTCCGGCCACGTGTTCATGTACGATAATGTGAATCTCCACCTCCTCCTGGGTAGAGGGAGGCGTGGCTCATAACACACTTTGTTTTAGGCTATAGGCGGTGCACGACAACAAATCTTGCGGTGAAATGATTTTGCTTTTTGTCCCTTTAATATTTTGGTAGTACTATAAGTCTCAACTAGGACCCAGAAAGAATGAGGGCGTGCTTTATCAGCTATACCATTGCAAGGATGTTATGTCATCATTTAAGAAACTACCTCTCAACAATTTTTTTTCAGCCATTAAAAGAACAGAAAATACAAAGACACAGAGAGAGCAAAGGCCAATAGTCCACTTATCCATAATATGCAAATCTGCAACCAAACCAATTAAAAATATCTGAAAACTTTTTAAAAGCAACCTACATTCTCTTCAAAACATAAAAGGTTCCTTTTTTGCCAGTGTACCACCTCTCAACTGAGTGTTAAAATCCAACAAGCAGTTTTGGGGTTAGGTTTTATACTGACAAAACTAACAAACAGTAATGAAAACATGATGCGTCAAACTGTTCAATGTCAAAACGTCAAAATGTTCAAACTGAGTCATACAATATATTATGTACACTCATTCATGATGCTACAAAGACAGTAAGTTCCACCTACTCCTCTGTCTTCAGAGAAAAGCAGATGTGAAAGCCTTTTTAAAAGTCTCATGCTTAATTCACTGTCCCAATATCTGAATGCGATTAACTCGCAGAGCCAGTGGCAAAGTTACAGAGACGTGTTCTTCAGAAATGCTCCTTTGGCCCCTCTTTCAGCTTCTTTTTCATATCTTGTGCATGCTGCCTGCTGCGCTCCCGTTTTTCCAGCCTCTGTTAAACAGTACGGACAAAGAGAAAACATTGATGTAAAACAAAATTAACAACAAGGATGTGATCAGAGTCCACTTTTTTTCTTTTTGGAAAAAAAAATTACCTCTTTCTTCAGGCACTGACGCATAGCACGGTCCACATCATTACACGTGCCAAAGAACTTCATGACATTGTGCTGATGGAGACACGAAAGAAGATTATATTAAAGTTGTTTGTGCATGTGAGATACTTCAACAAAGGAATGTGGAGGGTAACGTACCTCTTTGTGGCACTGCTTCAATAAGGTTATTAGTTCATTACACTCATCAGTGTGCAGGTGAGGTGACAGATCCGGATGCATTATGAGTTAAGGCTTACTGAACCACAGCAACTGTATTGAAAAGCGACAAACAGAAGCACTGAGAGTATGACTATATCTGTAAAATATCTGCCCAACCTCAAAGCGCGGTGACATTAAATCTTTCTGATTATTGCTAAAACTGAAAGAATAAATCACCACAACTGAATTCAGCACTGCTTTGTGTACAGTATGTAAATATAGTTGGAGGTTTCTAAAGGATACTAACGCCTCCCCATCCCTCTCCTTCCTGATCTGTCATTGTGGTGATGGAGTTTCCAGTGGGCACTTACCTGCAGACACAGAAGAGAGCAACGGTAACAAAAGGTGTTATCGTGGCATAATCCACCTACATTTAATGTGAATCTTCAAAATTCATGTTAACCTGGAGGGACTTGGTCGGGTTCCGTACCCTCTAACCCTGCTATTTTACATACTCCACATCCACTAAGGTTATTACAAGCTATTCCGAGTCAGCTGAATGTATTAACTTACCTGTGGAGACACTGTGTCATCTGATAGGTTTTCCAACAAACAGCGGTGAGTTGTTGCGTTAGCTAACCGTAAGGCCTCAGCTAACTTAACGAAGTTTAAGTCAATTTTCGTAACCACACAGGAATTACTTCAGTGCGACTATATCTTTACACGTTTTTATGAAGCCCTGTTAATTTCTACATAATCGACTTTTCTATTTGCTACACCGATGTAACCTATGTGGACATCAAGAACTTGGAGGACACGATGCCTGTGAGAACGCTTTCGTAACTTTTGAAGGTAGCGATTTGAGTGACAGCATAACCAGACAATCAACGTCAGCGCTTTAATTCAATTCGCCAATAGTGTGCTTTGTTTGGACAAAAGGCGGGACTTGTAAATGCGGAAGTCTACAGGAAATACGAGATAGTTAACTGTCAGGTATATCCGTCTTTGTTGACTGGTTCAGTTACATGTGTTGTTTCTATTTCCCCCCTCTTCATTTAACGCTTACTATTCACATTTTCTACCTTCACACAAGAATCCCCTCACAGTAAGTGTCTACACCAAATTTTAAACTACAAATCTATATAGAATGTTCAAATAGCTTATGTCACATTAATGAATACATGATTAACATAGCCTCCGATGTGTCCATTATAGAATGAATGTGATAAAGCACCTAGTATATACTCAGCAGTGCTAGATAAATGTGTGTGAAGTGTAAAAGAACTTTGAGTGGTCAAATATGACTGTAAAAGTAATATTCAAATGCAATTTATTACAGTCCATTTGGGAGGTAACTGGGACATGTGTTTTCCCCTAATTGCAGCATTGTCCAGGTTTTGCAAATCTTTATAGTATCCTCCTCTAAATCACTATCAACCTCTTCATCTTATAAGGTCATATCAAAGGCCTAATGCACACAATGTGTTGCTCCCATGATGTCTGTCATTGAAATGGCTGTTCAGGTACCAATATTATGAACCCTCTACCATCAGACCAATAGATTACTTCATTCCATCGCAGGTGTCTCTGTTTGCAGGTGCACATCTTGTGTCTGTATCACGGCACCCTCTGACCTTTTGATGACTTTTCTTCCTTTTATGTCCCACATATGACTGCTCCCGTGCTGTTTTACTATTTCACACATTACCCCATGCCCTCTCACAGACCAAAAAGTGTGTCTCTGCAGGGCACAGGCAAATGAGGTGTCAATGCAGACAGTTCTCATGACTGTGTTGAGGACCCCATTGAACTCGATCACCATGTCCTTTAAAAAGTACACATAAGCATGGCTTGTAGATTTCACAGTTTTAAAATTCCCTAAAACCACAATTTTCCTAGAATTGATCCACACTAGTAGATGTTAAATCTATCATCATCGTCATCATCATCATCTCTATTTATGGCTACACAGGGTTAGACTAAAGTCCTAAAATTGAAACTTGCTAATTTTTAAAATGGTATTTAACAGCAATAAAACTATATGAATTGTTATGTACAGAATTCTTAAGTTTCTGTTCATATTTTAGGAGGTCTACACTTAATCATGATACTTTTGTCAGCTTTCTCAAGCAGGGCTTCGATGTAGGATATACTTGTGCCCACAGATACATCTATGCTGGTACTTACAGCAGCTTCATCGCCTGTAGAACTAGAAAATAATAAAGTAATATTACGCCGGTGCAGCAGAGGGCGCTAAAGAGCGAGCGAAAAAAAATTCTGAATATTTGATTGGTTGATTCATCCTGTCCTTAATAGGCGGTTTGTTTAGAATTTGTGGGTTGGGATTTTGTTTCCGTGCCAGCGAGAAGAAAGCTCACTTTTCAGCTCCAGTAAAAAAACTACGATATTCAACAACTAGATATTGTTACTAAGTGAGGAAGAATGGATGACTCTACGAAAGTCTTATTGCAACGGCTCGTGCGACGGATACCGACTCAAATGCTAAAAACAACGCTGGACAAGTGGGGCCGTTTGACGGCAGCACAGCGGCAAACCATGGATTTTACTCAGTCAAAATGGGCCTTAACACAAAAACTACTATCCAGTTGCGAGGTATGTGGCGCCTTTTCTTAAGACGTTATGCCTATCTATACATATATTCCTTTTAACGGCATATACTTTTTTCCCCAGGAAAATGAATTGACAATGAAGCACATCACAGAACTCGAGATGATATGTGAGTAAAGTAATTGTTCATAATCCGCGGCTTTCCATTAAGTTAACAAAGGACAATTCTTTTTAGTTATTCATAATTTTGTTTTTTGTACTCTTATAAATACATCCTAATCAACTCCAAACAGCAGCTGGTGCCATATTATTTTAGTAAATGTGATCTAATTCAAGGGACGAACGCTACGTTCTGACTTTAGGGAAATATTTTCTGTCCTGTCATCTCCCAACCCTTCTACATCAGTTAACATGGTAACAACCTAAGTGTTAGCAGCTACCTAGTTATTTTGTGACATGGCTTTCCTGAGGTAAGCTTCTTTCAGCTTTGTTTCTACAGATGCCTCCCATCAAAGTTCAAGCAGACTATTTTGGCATCTGTCCACAGACAGTTCTCAAAGCTGACTTTCCCAGCTGTTTGTCAGTAGCAGCTTTGATTTTGCCCTGTGCTGGATTTAATATTGTCATAGTTTGTGATGCTGAAACCAAAGCTCAAGTTTCAGAGCAACTCCATCTTTCAAAATGTAAGTGGTTGCAGATAAGTGCATATTAGGAAATCCGCGTGAGCTCTACATTGGCAAGAATAGTAATGTAAGGCCTAGAGGAAGGTTCACCATAATAGAAATCCTGGCAAATCTGTTGTAACATTGAGTCAGTGTAGCTAAACACTCCAGTGGAAATTACACACGGCTGGTTGTCTTTGCAAACCAAGTAGGAAACCACTTTAACAGGTGAATACTATGCTTCAGTTTCCGAATAGATGACCTAAAAGGGAGGTTTTGGCCATTAATTCTGTAGTGTGATGAGATAAAAACTTGAGGTGTTTGGAAACAGAACACAGGAATTTGTCTGGCAAAAGAAAACAGAACAGTTTAAGCCATTCTGTTGCTTTGTTGTTGGGTTTTCTTCTTTTTTTAAATTTCTATACAGTCAATGAACCAGGACAGTGAAATAACTGTGACAAAAGTGGACTAGATTAAGATTCTTCAGGGAAACGGGACAACCTGAAGAAAAAAATGCCAATGGGCAGCATTGTATCTTCCAGCACTCCAGTGATGCAAAAAATACAGCCAAAGTTGTCAAGAAATGCCAACAGAAAATATTGTCAGCCCTTTTGATGCCATCAGTCCAGTAATCCTTCTTATGTTGCATTGATTTCATTGTCTCAGATGTCATTGAGAATCCAAACCAGGGGATGTGGTACACCTTCCAGCTCATGGACCCTGAGGGTATGTCAAATAATGAATAAATGTCTTGTACCATTAAGGGTAGGAAGTGTACAGCATTTTTATTTAAATCAAAGACCACAGCTGCTGCTAGAATCATTTACTTTGATGTGATTTGAAGTAACCTGCTGGAGTCTGGATCATGATATTTACAGTAATAAAGGGAAGCGTTAAAACCCATGTTGTCATTCAATAGCTCATTTATACTTTTGCACCGAATTTTATGGTATTTCTTCAAATATGACATTTAAAATAATTACTTTTATGATAATAGGCCTTAATTATTTTATTTTATTCCAGTGTTTAAGGCTATATTATGCAGCAGTCATCTACGTATGAGTGAATGGGTGAACCAATATTGATTTTTCAAAGGAAATTGTGACTAAAAATGTCTGCAGTTTTTAGCTAAGCTTAAACATAAGCTAAATTTGTTCTGTTTTGTAGATGATGCTCACCTCATAGAGCTGACACAGTTCAAGGAACAGTTTAAATCCCATCTCAGTGAACTCATAAGACATGTAAGTCTGACATTTTTTGCTCTCTGATGTCTTTAAAGGGGATTTCAAGGACCTCTGTGTGTGACATTGTACATTTTCCTTTTTGTGTTGCATCAAAGGTGTCGGTCAAAATAAAGAAGCACACAGATGAAGCTGTGTGGATTAGAATTGCATGGGGAGACAGTTTCTCTCGGCCCAACCACCTAAAACCAACATATGTTGTTCACTGTCTTCAAACCTCCTATGTCTATGTGAGTGGTCTGAAATCAAAGCTAAAGCCTCTACTATCCCAGGTGAGACACGAGTCCTGTATTTAATTTTTTGTATCATTTACACAGTTGCCAGGTCACTGTTTTTTTGCTTTTGTTTTCGTTTGCATCTTTCCATCTTCTAAGAGGTTATCATTTGTTGCAGGCCTTGACACTTTCCACCAGACATCAAGCAATTAAGGATGCTAACCTCAGTGGGCGGAAGCTAACTGCCATCAGAGACCTGCTGATGAAGCAATATCAGCAAGTAAGCCTTGTTACACTATGTTACACAACAGTCTTATGGTTTAAGTTGGGTGTCTTCACTTTGAAATGGGTGATTTGACACTGATTATTTAAAGCATACTTTACCAAAAAAGATTATTGCCAGTTTTGTTTTTCATTGTCTTTAGGTATTTCCAACAAAATATCCCGACCCTCTTGCAGAGAAGACTCAAACTGTCTCAAGTATGTTCTGTAAATATTTAGATCTTTAATTACCTTTTATGATTATTATTGAGTGCTTATGTTTTTTTAATGTTATATTTGGAGTTAATGTGTATTTCTCCTAGAATTCTGCATATTTATTTTGTGTTCTTGGCTTTATTCATGCGGACAGACATGCACATAGAAAAAGAACAAGCTGAAGCTGCAGCAAACAGGCATCAGATGGCTGGTGAGGCATTTGGTGATGGGATGTTACCTCAACTACAGTCTGCAGTTTATAAGGTATGCTGACTGGATAGAAACAAAGAAAAGAAAGAAAAAAAGTTAAATATTTAATTCAAAGTTGGTGTCAAAGATGTTTCTAAAATTGGTCACTGTGTCTAGTAGCCAACTGAACATTCATGTTCATCTCTCCACAGCTGGAAACAAAGTTCAGAGACCCCACTAATATGACCATGACAGCGCGTGAAGAGCCATTCAGATGTGTTGTTAAATTTTCAAGCATCAACCTCCTGGAGTCACTCAGAAGCTGTGCATCATCAGGTAACACGAAGAGTTTTCTAGCCACATCCACCAAGGAAACTGTTTATACCTTAAAAGGGGATAATGTTATTGTTACTTTGTATAGCAATAAACAGTTGAATGTTTCTTTGTACTAGCAGTTCCACAAATGCCCACATGGGGGCACACACTCACAAGTGAAACCAGCTACTGTATGTTATACCCTGAATGCATATTTCATTTGATCCCATTCACGACTGAGTGCATTCTTTATTGTAAAGGTTCGTTTGGGGGGTTTTTTTTTGTTATTTTTTCCTTCAACATTGTGCTACTGAACATTTCTGAATTTTCAACCAATTCAGTCCCAATAATTGTTTTTTTTTTTCCTTTTTTTTTTCTTTTTCTTTAGTTTGTTTTGAAGTAGCTTTGCTTCTCCGTCTTAGGAAATATTAATGTAGCATGTGGGTTACAGGAAACTGAAGGGAGATGTTTTTGATGAAGATGGGGAGAATTTCTGCCTCATATTCTTTTATCCTGTCTGATTTTTAAAAATATGTATTTTGTGCTCTGAAATTGAGACTGGTGATTGTTTCATACCATGTTACCATATAAACAATTCAACATCATTATTACCTTTTCTTAACTGTTGCTCAAACCCATTTATGTTTTTTTTTTTTTTTCAACAGGAATTGCTTCTACGCCTGTCACACCCCTCCTGTCATCTATTCCCTTAAAAGGAAGGAATTATTTTGTCATCAAAGACAATGCTCCTGCTCCCTCCTCACAGATGCCCCAAACACAGAACTGATTCATGACTGCCCCACGACTTCAAGGACTCTCAATGGTGCCAGTTATTTTCGTCCTATGTGCAGTCCATCAGTGGTTTGCTCTGACTTTCTGTCACTGGTCACTTTGTTGTCACAGCTCTTGAAGATTCACGAATTTCTGAAGCAATTAAGGGTTTCCTATGTTTAATAAAGTGAAATGTGTTGGGGGATAAAAAGGCTTTTCACAAGTTGACATCTGTAGTTTAAACTTTTTTTCAAAGTTTATTTTAACTCTTGTCTGGATACTACACATTTGAAGAAATAAGTTTATTTGACATCTGTCACAATAATGTGCACAGCACGTCAGTCAGTCAGTCAGTCAGTCAGTCAGTCAAGGTGCAGTGTAAAACTATAATGCTCAGTCAGAACTGTTTTAAGGCTGCAGCATTTTGAGTGAGACAAAAACAAGGTTTCATAGTTAGGAAATTCCCTCATCTTCATCCTTCATAGTTTTATCAAAAGTTTCTGTAAACTGCAATTGACCTAAACTTTCTCTGCTATAATCTACATGAAGTGTGTCTCAATCTATTTTTTTTTTTACTATCAAGGTTTAATGAAATTATTTGTAAATTTGGCACAACTGTTTAAATAAACCACCTCTGTTTAGGGTACAAAGATGCATTTATAAAAAGGCTATTGTCTGACAAACTACTAATCTACTGAATTGATTGTTATAGGTTTTTGGTGTGATTTGAAGGTGCAATTTCTAACAAAATCAAAGATCAGTGACAGTGAAAATTAACATATTGTTTCTTTTGGTATCTAGTTACTTCAATAAAATAACTTTTTATTGTCTTAGAATGAGCCATTTATATCTATTTTCCCTTTTTTGTCTTGTTTTTTTTTAATATGATCAACTCTGTTCCATCTTACTTGCTATGACCAATGACTTTAAATATAGGGTATTACTCAACCCTGGTTGTACAAAGATTGTTCAAAATGACCAACCCATGTAAGAAAAGTGAGTTTATTCTGCTAAACGGAAATGTGAAAGTTATTCAGGATGTGACGTACACAGTGCTTGAGGTGGAAGGTGCCGAGCAGCCTTTCAGTCAAAGCTGAGGGAAGTTATGCTCCTTTTCATTCAACGCTGCTGCTGGGGCTTTTCTGCAAAACAGAATGGACTGTCAACACAGAAACATGGCCGCCTCTGCGACGGGCAAGGCGAATACCAGAGACAAAACGAAAACGGACAGTTTGAAATGCCCCGAGGAGTCTTTGTCGCAGGGTCGGGAAATAATAAAACCCACCATCACGGAGTTGACCAAAGAAGTGAGGACGAACATCCTCTGCACCGTGGAAGGATGTGGCAAGATTCTTCCCAACACACCTGCATTGAACATGCATCTTGTGAAGTCGCACAGAATAAAGGTAATCGGTTACTAAACTCCGTTATTTATATGGTTATAATGTGTAGGTTACTGAAGTGCTAACTTGGCTGGCTGTGAGGAACACGACAAAACTAGGGGGAAAAACACAAGTCATCCAACTTCGTATGAGCTAACATTCGAGGTAGTGGTGTTTTTGGAAACATGTACATCGATACATTTTAGATGACGTTTGATAAAACTTTACTCAGTTCTTATTTGTTTAACGTTAAGTTACTAACAGTTCGCTACTAGCCAGTTAGCCACACGAAAACTAGCTACATGTGCTATCATCTTTGATCACGTGACGTTTATTCCAAGTGCCTTTTTTTCACTGACATTTACCTTACAAGTATTTTGTTTAGTGTAAAGTTAATTCACTGTGAGATTAAGGGGGGGACAATTCTTACTTCAAAGGTTACTTTTTTCCCTTTTCTTTCTTTTTTTATTCATCGATATATTTTTAACTCTAATATTTTAATTACGACTTTTTAACACAAGATGAGAGTAAAATTCGTTCTGCATCTTTATGACTAGGTTCGTCCAAAAAGGAAACGCATAATTACTACTTGCCAACCACACTTTAACCGTATCAAACGTATTAATACAAAATGGTAGTTGAGCTACTACTTAAGGCTTCTGATGGCCAGATGACTCGGAAAGCAGTGCAAAGTCTTTTAATCAAAGACAACCATTTTATAATAACAAATGAGACACAATTCCTACACTGTGTTGAACATTCTTTCATTTCTGTTCTGTCTGCATAGTATTTCTTTGCAAAAGTATATCAATTATACACTTTGCAGTGCATTCACTTTAAGTTTAATAAATGTATCAATTTAACAAAGTTCCTCAGGTAATTGAAAAGTTAACACTATTGTCTTGTACCCACACTGACAACAGTACCCACAACTTTGCTTGTTCTATTTAGTTCACTTGCCTAAAGAATCATTGGATGAAACCAAGAATAACAAAATACAATATGATAGCCTAATGATCCAACCTATTAACCAGTTTATTAGTGTTACAAAAACAGCATTAACACATGTGCATTCACAATGTACTTCATGAGGCAACACACTAATCCCAGTTAAATAACAGAGCAGACAACACGTAAAAGATCGTTAGCTTGATATTTTTATATCAGGGGGCTCTAAATCTGACTATTGAAGGTCTCTGGGATCCAAAAATGATAGTTGGGTACATTAGTTAAGTATGGAAGCAGTTATAGTTTGGATCCTGGTTTCTCTGTTACATCACTGGGCGGTTTTTCATTGGCAGCTGTAATTCACTGTCTTCACACCATGAATGAAGTTCTTTGGTGGGAAAGGCTGTCTTTTGTCCCGTCATAGACTAAGCTCTTTGTTTGAAAAAGGTGAATGTGGGAATTTGAATGAGCTCTTAGTAGTCAATGTGGGCAGTTTTACAGAAGTCTTTAAAATCCCAGTAGAACACTAGGTTTTATCAGATAAATTTGAGCTACTTTCAGGTGTATTTTCAATCAAGAATTCTCAGTCTAACCTAGCAATGTTCAACATTGAGCTTGCGATTGCTGGTGTAAGCAAAACTTTGTTAATTACATTTTTCTACTACAGTCCATATACCATGATTTGATTTGTCAGTATGCAGCCACACTTTAATTACATATTGTGCATTTAAGCGGTGCAAAGAGTAAAGGAATCAAGCAGCATCCAGTATATTGTTTGAGTAAGAATAAACAGATTAGTCCACTGGAGGTAATGACATTCTGGCAGTGATAAAGTTCTTAAATACTATTCTCATTCTGTGCTAATGAATTATTCATGGTATCAGAAAATAGCAGTGAGGCATGGTTGGGACAGTAAATCTGTTTTTATTTTCTCTTTAACACCACCATAGTTTACTGCATCATTGCACATCAATAGCTTATTTTCTGATTAGTCACTATTCGTGTATATTATTGTGTAGTAGTTTCTCCCTGAGGAACTGACATATTTAATTTGAATTGTGCACTCAGCTAAGTCTAGACTCTTTTATAAAGCTAATGTTTTGGCTTGTCTCTGAGCTTTCTCTCAATCCCTTTTCTTTCATCCCAACAAGAAGCAGAGGTTAGATGATGTTACTTTCACTTATTGCTGAATTATACAGTTTCTTAGACAAGAGAATGATCTCACAAGTCATCACTTAATCCTTTTAATAATTGCACTAAGAAACAAGCAATAGAAAATAGTTTATTTGCATTATTGTATAGAGATTGGCACACCACGTGACAAACACACAATGCATAATGGGGACAAGGGGCTGTGAAATGTAAACATAGTTTCACGTGCAAGTGTATTGAAAACCAGTTACTACTATTCCTGCGGTCTCTATTACGCTGAAGTTTTCGGATTGAGAAAAATAATGTTCAAGTCAAAGGAGAGCGTTGCAGACCCGTACAAAGAAATTCATTTTTTTTTTTTAAAGTTATTTTTACGCTTTACCTTGTACTAGCCTGCTAACAACCGCTAAAAACAAAAATGTGCAGCCCCTAGGTGTTTTGTTGCGCGCTGCCTCTAGTACCCATAATGCTTTGTGGGTAGCGACGTCACATTTTCCAACCCTATTTCCTTGGAACAATAAGGAGAAGAGTCAATGTTGTTAAATTAATGATTGGACATATACTTACTTTTGTCATTACATACACAAGCCAAGTGTAATAGATAACCCAGACAGCCTTACTTCCACAAATCTTTGATAAGATTAATTATAGTCCTTGACAATTTAGCTCTACCAAATGGTAGAGCGAAACATTAAAGGGTTAATGCCATTAACTAACCCTGCTGTTGCAAAGACAGTAAATCGTGGCTGTCTTTCTCAGCTACTGGCTGATGAGCAATAATGTTCCAACGTGACTCAGGTTTCAGCCTACGACCATATGATGTAACTGAGGCAGTCTGCGCCAAAATGTATTATTTTCGAAAGGTGTCTTTTATTTGCTAATGTCATTTGATAAATCAAGAGGGTGTTTTTCTTTTTACTGCTTTCGTTGGCCTGCTCCCTCCAGTTTTGCAGGAGACAGAGGTGACCTTGACTACAGGAAGGGGACAGTATTACTGCCTTTTGTGTGTAATGGTGTTGCTCAGTTTCAGACGCATTCAGTGTGGGATCCGCTTATGTTATGATTAAAAAAAAAAAAAAAAACATGTTTCGACATAGTCGTAATATTAGTTATAAAATGCACTTAATTGCAATTACAATAAATTGAAACAAAAGCATAAAAAAGATTGTTGCACTGTTTATCCACTATATAAATAACTGCACTGCACTGAATTCACTGGGGTTACTTGTTTGTGGAGATAGGTCCCGGTTTCAGGTTATTGAATGTATGAGTGTCAGAAGGAGGTCTTCTACAGTTATATAGCCACAGAGATGATATCATATGATGTGCAATTGTATATCTTGGTGGATTAAATCTTGCTAAATGTAATCCTGTGACTGATCAGCACATCACCGGGTGGATGTGAAGTATTGTTCAATATTGATAATTTCCTCCTCTCTGAGAACACCGTGAGAGACCTCCTACACCACAATGTTACTAGCCTTGTAGACCAGTTTATTTATTGTTTACATCTGTTGCCCTCAGTCTTCTGACCCAGCCAGCATGCAACAGTTTAGAGGAGTTTACTTCTGAAACAACCTGAACACTGTCCCAACAGATGCTGAAAGACACCTCAGAATGTAGAAACAGCTCTGACTTTTTTGACTGATGTGTTGCATGCTTAATATGATCTTACTACAGTTTAAACACCAAAAATGCAAATGACTGATTTTTCTTTATTATATATTTTTTTTCATACCCCCTGTGCTGTCATTGGTATTTCCAGGATGGTATTGTCAACCCCACAGTCAGAAAGGACATGAAGGACTCTCAGAAACTTTACTGTTGTCCCATTGAGGGTTGTCCAAGGGGACCTAACAGACCCTTCTCACAATTTTCCCTGGTTAAGCAAGTAAGCATATTCTCTGTTATGTAATGTTATGTTTTCTTGTTTGTACTTTATAAAAGACATTTTAAATGTTTGAACCCTTGTGCAAAGCTGGGGCACTGTGAAAGACTTAAAAAAAAAAGGGAAAAAAAGACTTTTGTGCATTTGAATAGAGAAGGAATCAAAACCTCAGAACATACAAAAACTATGACATACAGTTTGGTAATATGGGTTTGATGTTTTGCAAGCAGTTGTCCTTTTTCTGCATATCTTCCCCTTTAAATATATGTATGTTAGAGTATGTTATTGAGAGAGAGAAATCATAAAACATTCACACATAATTTGAAAGTTATTGTACAACTATAGCGTTGTTTTGTTTCCCTTTTACCAATTGCAGCATTCCTTCACACAGTGTTGCATTAAGGGCTGCAAAACAGTGGAACGTGTAAATTTTCAGAGGAGACGGTTATAAGCTAAATAAAGTTTAATGTAATTTTGCTAAAATCAACCAATAATAGTGGGTCCTAGGTCTTAAGTCTTGGTTTTTGGAACTTTGTAGCACCCACCTAATATTGTGCAGATTTCCTCTAATTCCCCAGTATCAACTGGGGCAAAGATTCTGGTTCTCTGGATACCTTTGGATGTCTGGTACTAGGATGTTTCCAGTGGGTCCTGTGGTTGCAGGTTGGAGTCTTTGTGTATCAGGCTTGTTACAGGCTTGTTACAACCAGCCAAGTTTCATCAAACATTGTGAATTAGGAATGTTTGTCCTCACATCAAATTTCTCAACTCAGACTTAAAAATTGTGAGATGGCATTTTAGTAGGTAGTTATTCTGTAAAGGGCAGCATTGTATCACATGAAGCGCAGTCAGCATTTAATTGTATTTTCAATGACAATTCATAATTCCCTGAGCCTAACTCCAACCCTAGCCATTAGTAGTTGTGAAGTAGATATTTAGGTAATCACATAAATAAGTAGAAAATTACCGTAGTAAAGTGAAAATACTGGGGAAAAGATTGCAGCACCTGATTTGAACCGTTGATATCTCACCAGAAGGGAAGTTCAGAGGATTAACGTTTATACCTTTTATTCCCCACCATACAGCTTTTTGTCCTTGTTAAGAGGGGCAACTGTCGACATCATTACGGTACAAGCATCAGCATTGTCACTTCACAACAGGAATTGAAATGGCATCAGCAGTATGATGAGAGCTTTATAGCCATAGAGAAATGAAGAAGGGAAAAGTAGCAGTTGTACATTGGCAATGTTAATGTAACAATTGATACAGCTGTTTCCCTCTATATTTTTCAGTGGACCAACATATGAATTTTATGACTTTTCACTGCCTGGAGTCGTTAGTCGTTAGCTATTTCTGAGCAGTTTTGGCAGTGTGGCACAGTGCATTGCCCACTAGGGGGAGGCTGCTGTTGTTAGGGATTGCTACTGCCTCAGGGGAGTGTGCTTGATCTGCGTCAGTATGTAGTTGGGTGGTATCCAAATGAATGCCAGGACTAAAGGCTTCCAACAGAACATTGCTTTGTAATTTAATGATTATTGTTTTTCCACCATATCTGTCGATACTTGTAATGTTTTGGCTGAGCTGTATAATTTTTGCCCTTTGAACTGTCATTGTAGCACTACATGAAGATGCATGCAGAGAAAAAACACAAGTGCTCCAAGTGCAACAATGGATACAGCACAGAATGGGACCTGAAGAGACACATAGAAGACTGTGGGAAGACCTACCAATGTACATGTGGTTGCCCCTATGCTAGCAGGGCTGCTTTGCTGTCACATATCTACAGGACAGGTCATGAAATTCCTACAGAACACAGGCATGTAAACACCGAGACCAAACTGATTTCTTGATATGTTGCATTTCACTGAGGATGAAAAATAGTTGTGACTTTTGTCTTTTTCTGCTTTTTCTCTCTTCAGAGTTCCTCCTGTCAAAAAGCGAAAGATGGAGAAACTAAGTGATTCTGAAAAGGTTAAGATTCATGATTCAACTATTCAGATCATGCCTGTGACTAAGGAGCTGACGGAGTCTGCTCTCCCTTCTGATTCAACTTTATACACCCCAGACCTGATGAACCAGATCTCCAACCCTCATAGGAGCCTCCAGAAGTTGCTCTTACCAAAGCCCAAAATGGCTTTGGTCAGTGTTCCTGTGATGCAGCTGGCCCATTTACCTGTCCTCTTTCCATCCTCAGAAAGTGGGACTCTGAGGTCTGTTGTTCTTGCAGTAGACAGCCATGGCTCTGTCAGCACTCTTCAGCTCCTACCACAAACCACCGGAACAGTAGTACCCCAACTTGACGCAAAAAATTTGGCTTTTAAGGATTGCATGCCCATTTCCCGCTCTAGCCAGGGGACAGTTAGCACAGGGGTGCAGGTCAGCCTGGATTCCATGAGTCCAGACGACTCAGCCAGTAGTGTGGCAGGACAACGAGGAAGGAGCACTTCTACCAACATTCAGACTGACAAATCATTCTTGTCAAAAATGCCCTCAGGGGTGGGGACTGGGGAGGGAATAGGTTTGTGTTCTATGACTGAGTCCTCAGTTTCATCCTGCTCCCAAACAGACATTAGCGTTAGTGCCCAAGTCCTCCTGCCAGTCAGCGTTGAAACCCAGACATTCTTCTCTCGAGCCAAATCCACATCATCCATCGGAGCTCAGACAGACAGCCAGTGCGTGAGCCAAATTCCTTGCTCATCCTCATCCCTGCTCCCATACAAAACCAGTCAAACACAGACATACTTTGCCATGCCTCAATTAGAGGAGAAAGCCCAGGACCAGGCCATCATGTGTTCAGACCTATTTGATAACGAGTCCCTCAGTGTTTCTACCCAAACAGCCCTGGACATAGACACCCTTAGTGCTGCAGGAAGCAATATATATGAAGACTCAAAGTCAGCACGTGGTATGTGTTTTGGGGTGCAGACACATGAGATCAGTACAAACAACATGGCTGACAACCAGACTCAAACAATGACTCTGTTGAATGACCTAGAAAACATTCTGTCTGGCAGCATGTCAGGCCACCAGGTGCTCACGGAGGCCTCCGCTGGCTGCGGGTCAGGTCTCAGCTCGGTTCAGGAGCAACATAATGGAATAGACTTTGACTTTGAGGAGTTCCTCAGTGCTGTGCACATTCAGACACAGACTGAGGAGAGCGAGCTAGGTGTACTGGGTGGGGACACGCCGCTGGAATCTCTGGACATTCAGACGCAGACAGACTTCCTCCTTATGGATGAACTGCATCAAAACGAGGGACCAGGCCGAACCCAAGCTAGTGACCTGGAGCTATTTGATACTCAAACTCAGACTGAACTTAATTTCCTACTAAGTGCTGGAAGTAACATGCACCTGAGCAGCATCCTGCGACATTCAAGCTTTTCTATTAGCACTGAGTCTTCAGACACTGAAACACAGACCGATCTCCCTTCATTAGCCACAACTCCTTCCTCACAGGCCCATGTAAGTCAGGGTGAGCATGCAAGGTTGCTGAACAGCACTGAGACTCAGACTGTGACCAGCCAGGCAGAAGGCCTGGGGCACCTTTTCCTGACCAGCAATGAAACACAGACTGTCATGGATGACTTCCTGTCAGCAGACCTGGCATGGAATATGGAGTCCCATTTCAGCTCTGTGGAAACCCAAACATGTGAGGAGCTTTGTGCTCTCTTTCAGCACCCTGAGAAACCCAACAGCTGAAAACATCTTGGTGAAGCTTTCAAAGCTTTTGCTGTACGGGTTTCTAACATTTTGCTTCTTCCTTTAAGAGGAAAAGGTCCATGTTATCCACTGTCAGACAATAGTCTTAGCAGTAAGAAATCTGCACAAATGTTTTTGACCATTCCTTTGGAGCTTCATGTCCTTCCCAGGTATATGTCCTGACAGCTCTGCAGCACTTTATTAGGTCAGTGAGCTTGATTTATCAGCTCTTGTGACAGTTTACATATTTATTTGCACATAAAGTAAAATATTGTATGCGTCTTGTCTGAAATGCCACCTTACATGTATACTCCAGTGTATAACCACTGTGACTTGTTTGTGCTGTTTGGTCTTACTGGGAATTCAAAACTGACTTAACATTTCACAGATGTTAGATCTGCACTTAAATGGGATATTTTTTCACTGTAAGCAGCTGTCTAGGGAAGGCTTGTGCAGAATACAATACTGTACATTCAATTTCCATAAAAATTTTGCATGAAGCCTTGGTGAGATCAGCAGTACAAAAACCTAATGTCTGAGCTCGTGCATCAGGCGGCAGCCACTTCAATGATACCTTGTCAGCTTCAACAAAACTGTAAATTCAGAATTAAATTTTGCAATGGGAAATGTGGCCAGTGATAGTCAGCTTTGTTTTTTAAAGCTAATTGTTTGAACAAACCACTACTGAAAACTGATGCATCTCTGAAATATCTGGTTACATGTTAAGATGTGGCACAAATAAAACGAAACGTTGATGTCTTGTCAGTTGTTACAGACCTTGAATTGAATTGTGATGGTGAAGTTTGATATTGTAACACGTTTCTTGTAAGTGAGCCTCTAGCTAAGCAGTCCAAATCAGTAAGCCGGCTTGACTGTCATTGTCTTTGACTTATTCATTAGCTGGGTGTAAGTGTATACAGCAGCAATGTTACTCTGTAGCATAGCGGTGGATTAGAGCTGGGATTAGCACAGTTGCTGTATGTATTCACCACCTGATACTGACTGAAGGAAGTCCTGTTAAATATCAGATTTTGCTCATTTAACATTTGATCACAGTATTTTGATTTGATTTACTACAGTAATGTTTCTTCTCTTAGTGGCAAAATGAATTATGTTGTGTTTTTCTTTCTACTGTTGAAGTCTGTTACCTTGCAGATGCCACATACAGACTAATGTTCAACAAGGAAATGGCTTTAGCCCTTGTTTATTTGCTCATTTTGTTTTGTTGGTGCCTTAATCCAAGCATTAACCTTAGTTCAGCTACTGATCGTTTGCTGCTTTAAAATAATAATCCTATTTATTTAAGATGGATAAATGGATGTTTTTGAAATGGATAAATGTCAGAATCCTTTCGGTCTTTACACTGCATGTTTAATCCATTCTTTAGTAGTGTTTTCATCATTGTTGCATGAAATAACAGAAAATCTCAAACTTTTCTCTTTATCTTCTGTGGAGAGATTTTTGTTCTGTCACAGGAAAATATTGCTATGCAGCATCGAATTAGATTTCTTTTGGTTCTAATTAATTATTTTTAAAGGAGATTTGGTGTATGTTGTTTAGATTTCTAAATGTGGAAACTGAAGAATGTACAGAAAATGACACTGCCCGGGTATGTGTTTGTTTGTTTTTCACACTTTTATTCCTTTTTTTTTTGAGAGAGAGAGAGCAATACTTGTAGTTTGTGACTTTTGATTTCACATGTGGCATTGCTGCTTCCCGCAGGTTTAGTGGAACAGAGAAATGCCTTGCTTCTAACACAACTGTGTAGAAGTGTTGTTGGTCTTAAATGTCAGTAACCAGTGCTTTACTTACTCCTGATGAGGGAGTGCATGCATGTCTTTTTCCAGAGCTAAATATCTGAGCTGAATTTGAGTTTCTGTTGCCTCTATGTGTAGAGTTAATGGCTGCCTTGATTATTTGTTGAAGTTACATTACAGATGTTGTTAAATTGCTGTAATGTGGATATTATATTCTTGGTCACTTATTAAAGAAAAAACCTGTCTGTAAAGCAAAAAAAGAGACTTAAATCAGTTTATTTTAGGATATAAGTTTAGCATAGGAGAGGAAATTGGATAAGCACACATGATGTCCTCTTTAATGTTAAACACCTTATTTTTGTTGAAAGCAGAAGAAAACTAATTGCAAATCAGTTTAATGGATATTGCATATATTAACTCAGCTGTTTGATCTCTTTACAATTCAGATAAAAAAACAACTTGCATGCACTTTAAGGACAAAAGTTGTATCTGATTAATACTGCCGCTCTTGGAACAATTCCCAGATGATTTAAGCAAGATCCTCCCAGTTCAAATAATATTGGACTAACTGGTTGGCTTTGGAAGACAAAACTGACCCATGGTAAGTTTACATATTTCTGTCGAGTGCTATAATGAAAATAGTTGATCCCTGCATGACCTCATCCACAATCTCCAGAAGACATGTAGTCACTAATATGAAAGTAGTATTGATGAGATGAAGTACTGAACTCCCAACAGCCATATTTACATATACTAACTTAGGCAACTGTGCAGCTAAATGGTCTCACTTCTTTATATGGTAAGGACATTGTTGCAAGATGACAAGAAAACTCAGAAAGGGGTTGAAACAAGGTCACAAGGTCTGTCCAAATGATGGATAGCTTACCATTTTAACATTTTGTTACTTGTCTGATGAAAATGTGATTTGTGATGTTCCACAACTGAACTTTCTTACGTTTGTGGAGATCCCTCACAGATGCAATTTCTTCTTCCAAGTAACTCTCAACCAGTTAAATGTCCCCTAAATAACTCCAAACCAGTTATCCATGGCAGATCCATCCCTGTGCTCCCCACCCTTTGTATAACATATCTTTACTCACGTAGGCCATAAATTGCTACACAACTTCTTTACATGTTCATTATAGTGTTGTGTTCATTATTATGTCCATATAATGCTGAATTTTGTGATGAAGAGGAGGGAAGGTTTGTCTTTAGGTAACTCTTCAGTGAGGGTTGTATTTGTGCTGGTGTTACTGCAGATTTAAACAATGCACAATTAGTACAGACTATAAAATCCTCCCAAAGAACTAAACAGGGTTACTGATATTTCTCTCTAGCAATGCTGCTGGCTATTCTCTTTAGTCTTGGATCCTCCAGACCTCAGTTTAACCTTTGAGGCTTTGAGTCTGTAATTTCTTAATTAATGTACAAACTATTATAGAATATTTTCATTTAGTGTTCAAAAGTGTGTTTATCAATAACTTCAATACAGTCAGTTTACTGTTGACTCTTTTCATCATTAACAGTAACTTTTGCAGGCAAATATTTCCGGACACTTATTTGAAGAACAATAGCCTTTGATCTCTAAACACCTGGCTGTTATCTGATTGCACATAACACTTTATGGAGTATAGAATATTATTAGCATTTATATTATAGAATACACATCCCACCAGACGTTACAGTAAAATTACATCACTTAAAACCAACTGTAAAGATCAGTTAGGAGAACGGGCAAAGCAGCGATAAGGTATAGCTTAAAACACTTAATCTTTTCATTTGACCGTATCTCTAATTTTGACAACTTAGTGAGACATGAATTTATTGAGTGTTGTCATGTGGCTAAACATGTTTCATAGGCCTCATAGAGCTAGACAGCAAATACAGTGTTGTTCCTTAGGAGAATAACAAACTGGGTTGCATATGGGGTCGTTGCATTGTTTGTGAGACGCTCTTGCCCATTGCGGGGTGCATTCCATGAGGTTTGGAAGACACGGGTACATGATATCTCTTGGGGACAGAGACATGTAGAGCAGAAATAAAATGTGGGTGTTTCTGGTACACAGAGTTCAGGGAAGCAGGGTTAGTGTGAAAATCGGAGTTAGCCACAGTTTCCACTCTTGTTCTTCTTTTTCCAATCCTTTCATCAAAAGTGAAAAGGTTTTCCTCAAAGGTTTCTTTATCTGGAACTTTTTTGCCTTTGCAGACATGACCACTCACTTTAGGATTCAGCTGCGGTGATTTGATAGGTGGTAAAAATGTGAAGTTTCTAATGGGAACCACAATATTGCTGGGCTTATGGCTGTGCTTCTGAGGCTTAGTGAAGCTACTCTCCAACACAAAGTAATTTGTGGGGAGATGGCAAGACGGCAAAGGGGTCTCTCTGAGAGTTACAACCTCATCAATCTTTTCTTGAAAGAAGTAACATGTCATGTTTTTCTGTGTGACGTTCGGCACAGCAAATCCTGTTCGACCCCAAGATCCTGTCAGCTGGTTCAGTGGCAGAGATTTCTTATGCAGGCCAGCATGAGACCTGCAGTGCTGCTCAGCAATCCTGGTTGAGCTGTCCGTGTTGGAGGGTGTTGGGTTGACAGACAAAGGGGTCAGATTGTTGGCCTCCTTTTGCTTTGGCTTCCTATGGATGTTGTGAGTCATTAGTATGCAGCTCAGTGGAGCAACTTTGGCCCAACCCCAAACCTGTTGCAAAAACAAATTTAAAGTTCAGCATAACTACACTTTTTACTAAATTTAAATTTAAATGCAAGAACATCAAACTTAGAATGCAAAGTTAAAAGTTAAACTTTGTAAATGCTTCATTATTTTCCCTTTCTGCATAAATCTGACCAAAAATATCAGCACATTTTCACATAAATCCTAAGAGTAGTCAAAGATACAGACAAGCCTGACATGATACCGACAATGAAGTAAGACAAAAATACAACTCTCTGCCATTTCTTCATTGAGGGAAATGGACCATTGTTCTACTTCTATGAGAAAAATAGCATATGAACTGCAGCAAATAGCAGTTAATTTCAATAGGAAGTTTCAGAATCGGGTATTTACTTCTTGAGACTATTCACCCCATTCTATTTAAAGCTCAAAGTCTCATTTTGTCAACATCAAGAATTTGAATGCTGCCCCAGCTTCTGTCATAGAATGGGAGCAGGGGAAAGAAATTCAAGAGCAATGTTTCCCTCCCCAGAGTGGCCGACCAAGAAAGATCACTCTGAAATCAAAGTGTTTTATAGTATACAAGTTCACAAAGGAACTAAATGTAACTTCTAAGTAATTTGAGGGCTCTCTTAGCAGAATTTAGAGATCCCTCCCACCAGGAGAACAATGAATGGCTGTAAAGACTGCAAGTAGAAAACTACTTTTCTTGATTACTTTGAAAAGCCAGAGGTCAGCTGGAAAATTATTTGTGGAGAGGGTGGACAATGCTGCAGAACAATAACGCTGAACAAGATCTTTCAAAGGATGGTTACAAAAAAAAACTAAATGTTTTGAAAAAGCCACATCACACAAAATACTACAAGGAAATGTTTCCAAATGTTTGTCACGCATATAATAAATAATTTTCTTCAGTAAGTACTTTAAGAGTGTTTTTTTTTAAATTGTGTCATTTTCATCTGTTTCTGAGAGTGAGACAGAGAGAGAGAGAGAAAACAGAGATCGAATGAGTGTTTTGTTGACATTTCTTGAAAGCAAGGTCAGGGAGGAGTTAGTGTGGGGATCTGAGTTACTATCAGTGTCAACATAAATACGGTAGGGGTAAGGCATTGTTTCAAATGATATACTCTTCCTTGGAATCAACCCAAATAAAGGAAAATAGGAAAAGGGCTTGAACTGAGGAGATTCACTTACAGCGTCTTCCCATCTAGAGTAACAATGATAGTCATATGGCTCCAGTTCTTTCCTAAAGGTCTCCTCACTGATATCCAGCAGGGCATCAACATGTCTCCTCTTTGGTGACTGGTAAGGCCGGGGCCCAACTGCGTCCTCCTGTGCTGAAAGTTCCCATTCCTCTCTGTTTACAGGTGTCTGATCATCTTCCTGCTGCCGCATCCTGTTGTTTGGGTGAACTTTAGAAAGGGCATGAAGTAAATATACAATTAGTTTTTCAGGCCAAGTCAACCAAACACTTAGCTTCAAAAACGAGAAAGAAAATAAGAAATGTCATCCTCACGTGACTTACCAGAACAAGGCCAGTTTAATCCCTGCTCCATTTTTGAGTGCCTGTACGCTTATTTTTTCTATTGAAAACTACTGCGAACGCAAACATCTGTCGTTATGAGTTTTCCTCTGCTGAGTGTTTATAGCCTAATCTGAACAGAGGCGGAGGAAGTTGAGAATGCCTTCACAGACGAGCTGCAACGCCGTCGCCATGGTAACTAGTGTTCCACAGGGTAGATGTGACGTAGAGAAAAGTGGGAGGGCTGCACGAGCTTCTGCGGCTGCAGGCACGAGAATATGACATATTCATGCGCTGAATATGAGTTTAGACGGTTTTCCCCCGATAGCACGCGAATGACGCAGGGATTGCATGATGTAAACTTTAAGAGAGAAGACAGAGGATGGTTGCATAGACTATTGAAGAGCTTAGAATAAACTGTTTCCTTTTATCCCAGAATCCCCCCCTAAACTTCATTTGCTGTGTTCTAAAATGCATCTAAATATATCCTGAAAGAGTCCGATGGTCTTGTATACTGTTGCAGGGGGAAGGGGAAGTTAACTGGTTCATCACTTGTGAAGGAGGAAACCATTTTGGTTCGATGCAACGTTAACTTCTGCACGTAGGCAGCTCAGCCACTGTCAGTATCAAAGGCGAAAGGAGACGCTGCGCGCATTTGTGTTTTACGTGGCTCATCTGTAGAAACAAGTTGTTCTGTGTTTCTGAACAACACCTTGGTTTATTGGTTCGGAGCTGCAGAGAGTCAGCTTCTGACGCTGCAGGAGCACCTATCCACGAGAGGGACACTACCACCTGACGACTTCATCTCTTGACTCCCCGGGTCTTTTTCATCACGTCCACTCGGGCTCTGCAGTGCAGGCACTGTGGCATTTGATGGAAACCGACGCTGTGCATCTTGTCGCGGTCATGCTGCCTCCGAAGAACTGCCTGCCGAGGAACTACAGCTGCATAGCCGGGCTGTTCGGGAGTCTGGCTGCGGCAAATCCGAGGCTGGAAGATGCTGAAGATTTTGACATGGTGAACGGAACATGTGAACCCATGGAGAGTCCAGTGGTGGACGAAAGGCCGCGGGGTAGAGACATTTTCGTGAAGCAACCACCACAGAGCCCCAATCTTCGTCGGAGGTGCAAATCGCTGCCTACACCCATAGAGAGAGGAAAGTTGGAGATCGTCCGAAGCAGAAGTCCAAGCAGTCAGAAGAAAGTCAGGTTCGCCGACTCCCTGGGGCTGGAGCTGATCTCTGTGAAGCATTTCGATGATGCAGATGACCCAGAGGTGCCGGAGCGCATACTGGCGAAATTACCGAAAGGAACCCTTCATCATTTGGACACAAAATTTCCCCGGGCTCCTTCACAGTCTGTGTTCATGGAGCTGCAGTTCACAAACCCAGGCACACTACCCGGCTTCGAGCAGAAAGTCAGGGAGGTCAAAGTCCTGTTGGAGAGCGTAGAAGCAGACGAATTCAACCTCTCCGGGTTTGTGCGTGTTCTGAATCTGGCTTTCGAAAAGAGCGTCTCTTTGAGGTATTCCCTAAACAACTGGATAACATTCATGGACAGTTTGGCCACCTATGTTCCCAAATCAAGCAACGGAGTCACTGATAAATTCTGCTTCAAGATTGTCATGCCTACATACCTGGACAACGGGGGCACGTTGCAATTTGCTATTAAATACTGTGTCGGCGGGCATGAGTTCTGGGATAACAACAATGGGATCAACTACAAAGTACGACGTCATCGGTTGAAGATGTCTCCACCTCGTGAATGGGAAAATGGTTGGATTCACTTTATCTGAGCACTAGTATCTGCAGTGGCCCATTCCGTACTTTACCTATGACTGTAGCCTGTTAAATATTCGGATTATTTCTGCCATTGTCAGCTGCACACATGCTGTAACAGAAAATATTGTCCCATCATGTTTTAAAAGGTTACCCTCTTGTAATACACTGACTGTGAGCCTGATAGGGGTCCCAAAAGATGGGATGCTGTTTGATATTTTGCCTTGTTATCAGGGCTCGGTGCCGCGTCGTGCCCAGTGGGAGAGCTTCCTCACGTTATGTAATGTGCCACGGAAAACGTGCCGGGAAATGCCAGCTTCAGGCTCCCTACTCATTTTCAGGAAAGGCTGTACAATTTATTTTATGGCATGTTGTTTCTAAAACAGTCACATTATTTTGCACGTATGCAAACATATTGAGTTAATGATAAAACAAAATGCATACTCTTTCAGTCTGGGAGGAACACACACACTCACTGAGACAGAAGACGTGAATATGCAGATTATTTTATCAAGCCAGTGTTTCACACTGTAATTCCATTAAAAATGCCTTATTCTAAGCCATGATGTAGGAATTATACATACAATCTTGTGCAATTTCTCTGTTGGAATAAAACAAACCCATGAGAGGGTTATATCAATAAGCTTACATTTTCTAAATGATCCAGGGACCGCATGCTTTATCAAAAACCCACCTTTATGCCATACATTTTCAACCATACCACAACCACTGCACATTTTCTGCTGCATAAATATAGAAATGATCAAGTATTTTCCTAAGAATATTTAAAAGTTAGCACAGTGTGACCAAAGTCAACGGAAGATTTATTAATATATCTTGTTATCTCTTTAAATATAAAAAGAATAATAATATTGTTCATATGCCCCTAAATCAAAGGAAATGTTCCTCTAAAGAATTAGATTCATTACTCTCAATCTACATTGGGCTTCGTTGTTTCCACTGAAAGAGCTTCTGTTGTTCCCACAAGGAAGTACCAGGCTTTTTAAAAGTAAGGTTTACCACACATTGTGGACTTTCTCGTCTTCAGGTTTATAGAAGATGTTATTTACACAGTAATTATTTTTTACGTATTAACAGAAGTTTTTTATTTTACATGCACAGATTTCAAACAATGGTTACTAGATATTTAAGGTTTTCGTCTGCACTGCGTTACTCTGTGTTTTCTGCAGAGCACTTCTCTCAGTAGACAAAGTAGCTATTACAGATTACTGTGTTCAACCGGCTTTTGCTGCTGCAAAAGTACTTGATAGTCTTCACTGTGAAAGTATAGTGCTGCTCCTTACACTCCATACAAATGACCAAAAAGATTTGTGACACACTGGCTGACAATGACTTCTTTTTTGTTTCTATTTCAAACTGTCTCATTGTTTCATTTTCATATTTTAGCCACTGATTGATGTTACACACTCAACTCTTTTCTGATCAACAGCCCGTGTTACATTTGTGTTGTGGTCTTCCAAATGTATCTTTATGGCAACAAAAGATCTTTTTCATTCACCTAAATTCAAATGCTTTTTCAGCTCACTTGATAATATCCATGTTCATGCACAAGACAAAATTTGAGACTCTCAAAACTAGAAGACCAACAGACTGCAAGCTGAACATCACCTTGGCCTTTGTTTACATCACCATGGCCTCAGAGGGAAGCTTTCCATTTAATGAGGCGGGTATGTGGATGGAGACCATTTCTGTAAGCACTTGGTTTTTGGAACAGGTCCACTGGTCCAAAACAACATGATGGTCCAAAGGTCCAAATAGGATATGTGTCAGGACAACAAGGCTACGGTTGATTAGTTTTGTTAAGCTGAGAGATGATCCGAAGATATTTGCTACAACACAGCATAGCTTTATCATGTACAGGACTGCCTTTGTCTCATCAGCTTATTTAAGAATTGTGACTAGAAAAGGTCAGGTCATGGCAGAGCTCATTGTTTGTTATATTGTTAAATGACTAGGTGTTCACATGTCCACTTCTGTGTAAATTTTGTTCAAGCATCCATGCTGTGTTATACCATACAGCATTTTTATGAAAGATGAGGTGAATGATGCGGTATAGAGGGAAACATCAATACCGGCTCTTTCCTATCCATAAAAACATGGATTTTTAGTTTGAACATTTGGCTACCAAGTGATCAGATTTTTTGTCTCAGACTAAGATAGTGTTAGTTTCTGGACACAAATGGCTTTTGAAGCTCTATTTTTCTCTTTAAGTGATTCATTCATTTTAATGTTTGAAAACTGTGTGCATTTTTAATGACTACAGCCTCATCACATTTGTCACCACACTGTGACTTAGAAATGATAAATGTATTTTTTAGGTTATGGGCTTTGATACTAGATCTCAAGTCTTAGCCTGGTGTTTCCCACAGTACTGTTGTTATTGGTGCATCATCCCAACCATAAAGACAAAGGGCCTGTGCTCCATATGATTTTCCACCTCAGTGTATACATAACAGTTGACATCAGAATTCCCTGATAAATAAATATGTATGTAAATGTGTCAGTGTTTCATATTGAATGTCTTCCTATAACTGTTCTATGTTGTGTATTCTGAAGCATTTAAAGCAGTACTGAAAGATGCAGTTGGTTAATTTGTCATCAAATAATCCTGTCAAGTTATTGAAAGTCTTCAGACCAATTTATGTTGAGGCTAATGTTAGGATTAGAAATACTACAAGCTAAATATTTAGTCTTGAAGTGTTTTCTTTTACTAGAATATGCTAGATCTTTTTTCCCTTGAGATGTGCCAATAGTAGAGCAGTGTATCTTAAAGCTTCATGGACATTTGTTGGTGTGCACTGCCTCACTAAACTATAAGTTCACCAGGGACATGTAAGAGAAGTGGGAGGTGGCAAGTGCTTGTTTATTGAGGAATAACGCGATTGTAGAACATGTGAACTCTGGATATGTCGGCGGCCAGATAAACTTTGGTGTTTGATAACTTTTTGCATGAGCGACTAATGATTGTAGCTGATACTGAATAGACTCCGTCAAAGCAGGTCTAATGCAGTGAGAGGAAGGAAAGAAGTGTGAACTAGCTTCTAAACAAAATGTTTCCAGTCTTTGGCCTACTGTACTGCTCTTGTGTCTCAGTATGGAAAGCTCATCTGTCTGTTATAATCATTCAATGGCACAGATGTTTTTTGTTTTTTTTTAGCTGTCTTGTTGTAATTTTTCTGAAATTCCTATGCAACCCTTTTTTGTTCAATAACATCTGCACTGTGAGATATCTTTTATGTGTTTTTGCTGTGAATTTTAACCACATTTGCACGTACACTTGAGACATACCTTTATTATGTTTAGCCTTTAATGTAACCTGTATTTTGTTAAAACAATGCTTAATAAAAAGCTTTTGTGATGGAAATCAATCATTCTGTTTCTTAGGATCCCAACCAATAAAGGGAATCTCCAAACTAAACCTTTATTTAATGTTACTTTGGCATTTGTACATGCAACGCTGTGCACGTGTGAATTCCCAAGGTCCGTCAAGCATCTGTCTGCCCACAAAAAACAGCTCACTGCAGTATGCTGTGGCCAGCGCCATTGTAGACCTGCCTCATGACATGCCCTTAAATTGATTGCTGCCTGAAACCATTCCTGCTCTGTTTACAAAGAGGGGGTTGGAGCTTGAGGCAGGAAAAGATGCTGCAATCCCTTAGTAAAGGGAAAATAAGAAGTCAATGAAAACATAAAAAAGCTAATGAAATGTGAAGTGTATTACATATTTTTTTGTAAACTGGTTACATGCCTTTTGAAACTGCTCCTCTTAAACCTTAGACAGAGTTAATACAGATGCATTCTGCTTTTCCTTTAATTAGCTGGCATTTTCCCCTTTTTTTGCAGAGAACAAACAGCTATAAAATAATGTTCATAGCTGCAAATTCTCACTCAATCATAGTGACATTTGCTTTCTTTTGAGTGAGGTACTTGCACAGCTACCACGGTCTCACTGACAAGGGCAAAGCAACCTCTGCTCAAGGCAGAGTTTTGGAGACCAGGGAGTCTGGTGGACTTTTCCAGCAATGAGGATTAATGTTGTTTCAACCATTTATCTGCTAGCACGTGCAGGCATGTTGGTCAACTGGTAAGTTTATTTTTGTAATGTGTTATCTCTCTATCCTGCTCTCATTAGGTAATTCCTGCACTCCAGCCACCAGGGCAGACACCCTCTAACACCATGGGAGTCAGCAAGTTAGTGTATATCTCAGGAATGATGAGCCCAGCAACTCTGGTCTCTCACCTCTGCTGGAGTCTGCTTGCCTCTGACCCTGTGAGAGGGTGAAACCAAGTGGACTGACTTGGTCCGCTTGTACTCAATAAAGTATTTATCTTATCTCACCTGTGAGCTCCGGGTAAATGGTTGAAACAGCATTAGCCTCCATGAATAGTTAAGAGGCAAAACTCTTTTTCTGTCTAATGTGCATAGCTGATGTTCATCCTCAAAATGCTATTGTCTGTAATTTTTTAATGTCTCCAAATAACCTGAATCAACTTCTCTGGAAGTTTAAAATCTTTTGTTAAGTCGCGAAGGCTTACAGCATCTGATTACAATATCGCAGACTCAAACAGAGCATCTTTGCAGCAAGTACAAATCACACCAAGTAGATTCTCCACTTTGCTTCTCATTTCGCAAATGATCTGACCAGCAAGAAGTCAGAATTGTTTCCTCCAATGTTCTACGTGTAAGATGATATATGAAACTCATTCCATCAATCACCTGTTTTGCACTTTGTTGTAAAGTATTTATTGAATATCAAAATACAGTCAATAGACAGCCTTTTTTAACCTCTTAGATCAACACCAGCTTTCTCTAAACCCTAATTTTTCAGGAAGATGCACATATGTACAGTATATTATGTGTAATGTTCATCATGCAAGAAGTATACTGTATATTGTTGTGTGGGTCTTGTGTTATGGTTGTTGGTGTCAGTTTTAGAACACAATCCTGTTTAATCTGCATTGTTAACCCTCAGAGTTTGGTTACTGAGCCGTGCTGGCCCACACTCAGATGAAGCTAAGTTAAACGTTGTTTACCTTACAGCTGTGTTGAAGGCTTCTTGACAGTTTGTAATGGTGCTGTGTAACAGTGTAATACTCTCAATAACCAGTCAATGTAATTCCAAATGCCCAGTCAGTGAAAACCTGCTGTGAGACTGTAATTTGATTCTATTATTAGACCTATTCATCAGCTTGTTCCATATGGAAAAGCATGTAAATTTGTAGATTACAGATAGAAAAAGATTAATTTGGTGTCAGTGAGAAGTCAAGCAAGAAATTAAGGCATGCACAGTTTGTTTTGATTGTATTGTGGCACATTGGTCTCTGTCTCTTCTCTGATTTGATTGTCTGGATGATGCATTAGATATATTTAATATCAGCCAATCACTGGGCTGAAGAAATCACTTTTGGAATGTTGGATGTTTGCAGTCACATGTAGGGAAAAAAGAAAAAAGCTCAGTTTTGTGTAACAGCAAAGTGCACAGTTGTGTGTGCAGTTGTCAGGCTGAGGTAATCAGCCAGCATTGTCTGGGCTGTGTAACAACAGCTGCTTACGTAACATTGTGTTCTTGTGATGATGCTGTTATGATTGTTCTCTCCCTCAGGCCTTTGGCATTATTAGACCTCGACCACAGGTCAATAGCCATTTTTATCTCGCCTGCGTAGCTTCTCTCCCCTCATCCAAAGTGTCCTTCAGTTCCAGTAGCATGTCAATGGGACAAATTAGTTTCATGGTTTCCATTTAAATAATTTATGTTAGCCATTAAGACAAATGCTGTACCATGAGATGATGATTCAGCAGCCATAGCAGCAGCCATGGCTGCAGCTTAGGACCGAGCTGAAACCTCTGTAAGCTCTTGATCTGAATAATTGATTTGGTAAATGATCTTTCACCAATATATAAAATTCATTATGTTGTTTTGATGCTGCCATGCTGGTTTCCATGAGACCTTATGAAAAATTACCCAAATGCCACAACACACAGATTCATTTAGATAATTTTGGTTACAAGGAGATAAAAATTAGGTGTGACAGGAGTCTGATCCAATTTTAATCAGACTGACTGCTTTCCCACCACCTCTTCCTCCCCTAATCTTTTTTTTATATGCTCTCTCTGATTAAAAAAAAAAGAAAAAGTTTGTTTATGAGAAAGAGTGATGTTCTGTTTCACCATGCCATATTTGGACCTTGTAAAGGAACTCATAGATAGGTTTTAAAGGAAATACTTTTTTGGCAAAACAATGGCCTTGTGCCACAACTGCATTCCACACTTCAGATATACTTACATGATTCATAAAACAGGAGCTTTCACAGAGAAAGGAATGGACCCATATTTGTTAACAGCAAAACTGAACTCATTTGAATGATGTTAATCTTTCTTAATGTTGCAGAAATACCTTAGAACTGCACAGACTGCTGCAATACTACTTCTACTTTATTTTTTCCTCACATTTATTCAAGAAAAGCAGACACTCAAGAAAACTGTACTTTTGTTTTTACTTTGGTCTTTTGTTTCATTTTTGCATATGTGTGTAAGTGACTATTGCAAGTGCTGCAAGAACAAGGAGATATACTGGAATATAATTTGCTTTTGCCTCTAAAACACAGCCATTGTAATTCAAGCTATTGACATGAAATATCACATATACAGATCTTTAAACTGCAGGAGTGCTCATGTTATACATTGGGCAAGCTATGCTGTAATATGGATATGTAAAATGGATATTAGATTATAGTGTGTGTGTGTGTGTGTGTGTGTGTGTGTGTGTGTGTGTGTGTGTGTGTGTGTGTGTGTGTGTGTGTGTGTGT
>JBBBVU010000001.1:20638531-20661238 GCA_037177055.1 Atherinosoma microstoma | reverse complement strand
GGCTTCCCTGCTCAAGCTGCTGCCCCCGCGACCCGACCCCGGATAAGCGGAAGAGGACGGTACGGTACGGTACGGTAAACACACTTCAGTCACTTACATAGTACAAACTTGAAGTATCCACCCTTGTGTAGAGTAATGCACAACTGTAAACTCTATACTGCTGTAACAGTACATATGCTACTGTAGTTACTGGATGTAACTGAACATACTAAATCACTCCTGTATGAAAAAATAATATATAAGATGAATAAATAAATATATCACTCCTCTGCATCAAAACTTTCCTATCTGTTTGGCCATATATTTTCATCCACATCACATCTGATATTCCTTGCGATGCAGTGAGGAAAGTATCTCCTTGAGTGGCGAATCCACCCTCTGCAGGACTCTGCTGTGATCTCATTTCATCAGCAGGAATTGTTCAATTTACCCTTAGTAACATTCACAGAAAATATTATAGGGAAATGTATAAAATCTGCTTGACAGATTTTGATAACTAGTTTACCTCATTTCTTTGTAATGACTCAAGCAACGACATGAGGACTAGTTTTATTTTTATAATTAACTTTTATTTATTGCATTTTATCCTATCTTCTTTGAGTGTTTCTTTTTTTCGTCTCCTGTTTTAATTTATTTATTTCAAAAGTTTGTTTTTAATACTTCTTAATGCTTCGTCTGCACCCCACTGTAATGCTTTTAATGTTTTATGTAAAGCACCTTGAATTGTCTTGTACATGAAATGTGCTATTCAAATAAACTTGCTTTGCCTTGCCTCATTTGACTATTCTGCCGTTGTAAACATAGTTAATTTTGACTGATATGACCAAAGCAAATGATAATGTCATGAAAAACGTAGCAGAGAATTGTATGAAAGCAAAAGCTACATGTCCTATAGCATTTGTAATTTGATCAATGCAATGAGAAATGCTACTCTGACGTGCACAGATGACACATTTTTGTGGAGTTTAAACTAATAGTTAAGAGAATTTTAATTCTGTTGTGAGAAATGCACCAAAGTGACTGAGAAAAACTGTAATGCAAGAAAAGTCAGTTTCAGAGGATAAATGCAAGGTTTTTTAGTAAGGAACAAGAAAGAATAGATGGATACAAAAAAAGTGCCTTAAAACTAGAAGCTACAACCTGTCCAAGTTTAGCTTCCTTCCTTTTAGGAATTCTCTGAACTGAAAGCTGCAGTAGCGGTGGACTGGCCTACACTGTGCGAGTTTTTTCTGGTACAGAGGAAACACATTCTTTAGTTGCACCTCTGACCTTGGAGAAAGGGAAGAGATCCCACAGAAATAAATGAATAAATAAATTATAAGGACAAAGTCCAGGCTTCTCCCCAGACATTGCATGATCTCTCTCTCTCTTTCTCTCTCTCTCTCTCTCTCTCTCTTCTTTCTTCTGTCTTTCTGACATGCTTCACTGCTGATAAAATTAGACACTGAAACTCCTTTCTTCAACCTTTTAGGATGCATCCTGATTCAATCTGCATGTGTGACAGACTTAAGGAGAGCTTTGTCAGGCTGGAAGCTTATTGTGCTCACTTCTTTATTTAACAGTATGTGAGACTTGTGACCTGCTCTGATGACTCCCCATCAAGGAATTGAACTGCAGATTCTGTAGTTTGATTTACGTCCTGTGTTACCTCCCTGTAATGGCATGTACACCCTGACTTCCTGCCTGGCAGGATACAGAGCTGTAGCTGGCAGCTAAACATGACTGTTATTTCTGGCATCAAAAGGGATCTGCCGCTTTAAAAACGTTAATAAACAAGTGACGTATAAACAGTGAGGACTTATAAGTGGACTTTTTCTTTCAGTGAACCTGCCCTATCAGGCTCAAAACATCTGTCTCTCTCACCTCCCTCCTGCAACCCACAACAATCTCTCTCTCTCTCTCTCCCTGATATATGTGTCTAAGTAAACACTAGGGGTGGGACTTGGTTTTTAAAAAAAGATCTCCAAAGGTCTGCAATGGTAAAAAGTCTCTAGATGTGTTGCGAGTGGCTTTAAGAAAAAAAAAGGTAATAAAAAAATAGAGCCGCTAGAGGGGTCTGAAAACTGGTTAAATATAGTGCCAAAGTCGCTAAATTGGCAACACTGCATTAGCTGAGCTTGGATGTGTGTGTCAAACATCATTTTTCAATAACGAGGCTTCTGCTTTTTTGTGTGGAGTCTGCATGAGCTCCCTGTGCATTTGTAGGTTCTGTCCAGATACTCTGACTTTCTCCCACCATCAAATACATGCATGTTTGATTAATCGGTAATTCTGAATTGACCCTATGAATAAATGTGAGCATGTTTGATTGTTTGTCTTGATAGAGTGAACCTCTCACCTGGTGGAAGCTGCGATTGGTTCCAGCCCCAAGGAAACAAACAAAACTTGAGAATGATGACTTCTCTAATTTAGAAATGCTAATATGAGTTGCATTTTCCTCTTGACACTTGTCGAGGTGGCACATTAAGGGATGCTGGTACAAGTAGTAACTAAGAGTATGAACAGAGGACCTATATGGCAGTTGCAGCTGGACGACTTGTTGAGAAAACCCAAGGCTATTCTTCGTAAAAAATAATGACAAGAGTCACATTTAAGAAAACTTTCATGTTGACCAAGATAGAATATTAATATTTTTTGTGCCATCCCACATGATTTTCAGTGTGATATAGCTGAATTGGACATGTGGTTTGTGTGTTTAGTCAAGGGGACGGGACACTGCTCCAAGAAATCCAAGGATATTTTGATGCAATATGTTGTTACAGTGAAGCTGTAATACCGGTCATGTTCTCCTGACCTTAACCATGTTGTTATTCATACAAAAATGTCAACCAATTACAATGTAATCCCTCACCATAACATCCATGAATGCCTAACCTTGACCATCAAAGTTTTAATAAATAACCTTAAATGAGTAATTTGGTCTGTGTTAAACAGTGAAAAAAAAAGTGAATGCATGAAGAAACAGCAACAGAATGCAAAAACAACAACTGACATAAAGTTACTTGAAAGCAACAGCGATTGATTAAAAAACAGCCACGTAATGGTCACAGAGTATTTCATTTTTATCACTATAGCCTATAATGTTTTGCCATGAGACTACATTGTCCGGCTCTGACACAGTGTTACTTTTTGGTGTTGTTTTGAATTCAGAAGCAGCAGAAATTGTGTATGTGAACATTAACCAGTTGATAAAACGTAGGTGACTATATCACATTTTACCATTAGACTGCACTGTGTGATGAAGTGAAACAATGGACCTGGATATAAATGTTTTCGGGCTCTTAAAATGTCATTAATGCTTGACACTAAATAATGGGCCATATCACCACAAATGAAACTGAATATTTTAAGTGAATTAAAAAAACATATTATCACAAGACTTTTCTTTAGTATTAATTCACCTGTTCTTGTTAATATGATCTAATGCCACACTCGCTGAGCTGAGGTGTCAACATTGTCTCTGTGAAATTCACAGCAAAAGGTTACAGAAGAGTCAGAGCTGTCTTTCAGCCTTGGCCTGGTCAGGTCTGTTCAGTCCTGAGGGAAAAGTCAAGTCAGTCAAAACAGTAGGTGCAGCTGTGACATTTTGAGTTGGAGGAATAAACTTTGACAGAAACACCAACTTAGGTAAGTTAATGTGTGAAGAGTTGAAGGATTTTCCAGGTGGTCAAAGTAGGGCAAAAAGTTTCTTATAGAACTGTAAGCGAAATTAAGGCAACTAAAAATACACTTTGTAATATTGTTGAAATAGAAAACCAGTTATATATTTAAGGCTTGTACATCATAACCGACCTGCTTTTGGACAGATTTCTCTATTTCTCATCAGGATTTTGCTGAGCACCTTCAGGGAAAACATTAAGAGCATGAGTAATCTTAGTTGTGCAAGTTTCAGTGTGAATGCTCCTGATAAATACACTTCAGGGCTGGATTGGCTAACTGAAGCACATCAGTTAAAGCTACTGTAACAAGTCAAAACATCTGCAGTAAAGATGATCCACAGGTAGACTGTCTGTGCTCTACCTCCTCTGTAAACCCTTTTTAAGTAGACTTTTTTTTGTAAAGCCTTAGAACTTGATACATACTGTTTTTCTAAATTTGTAAAATATTCACTGTGTCTGTTCTTAATATTTTCCTCTGACATGTCCAGAGGTCTCTATGGTGAAGTCTGTGGTCTTGTGGTGTGGATGTAAAATAATGCCTCCCATATGGCCAAAAGAGCCATGGCACAGAGTACCCAGCAGAAATGGCTGCAAACAGACATAATGTATGTCTGCACTGTTGACATACACAAACGTGTGAATTCAATAGTAATATATCATTTAATGTGAAATCAGCTGTACGTCTGTCCATCTGCATCAGGAATGGCAACCAAGGAACAAGGGAAGGTCCATTCTAAAACTACATTAGTGATGTATGCTTCTGCTTCTGACTTGTGCATGCACTCATGCGTCAAGGTTTTCTCTGTTTGAATGTTGTATTGTGATATACTGGATATAGAACACAAAAATCCCCAAGTTGTAAAGGTGAGTACACAGGTACTGTTAGACCACTCTGTCAACTCCCCACCTGCCATACTATATAAACACAAAGAACTCAGCTATGTTTTCCTCCTGCCTCTGTCATCATCTCCACCCTGACAAACCTCCTGGAACACCCTGCACACTAAACAAGCGGATTATATTCAAATATCTTGCAAAGTAAGTTCCTTTTCGCTTCTGACAGCCATGACTACAATGCACACATAATTTAAAAAAAAGGAGAATATAAGGATATAAGGAGAAAATAAGTATGATACGAGTGATGGGGAGATTTCTGATTATTTGTTTAAAGGATTCTTAAGAGCTTGGAGGTATGAAATGGGCCAACATTTCCCAGAAATTACAGCAGTATTTTGTGCATATTTATTTCTATCATTTTTGCAAAGGTATTTCTTTCTTTCTTTCTTTCTTTCTTTCTTTCTTTCTTTCTTAATTCATATTTTCCATCTCTGATTTTCTGTTTACTTCTTTATTTGCCCATCATGGGTTCAGCTGCAACTAGGATTTCCCAGTTGATGCAGTACCAAGATTTGACAGTGCAAGGCAGTATTGTAAATCTCCATGGATGGCACATCATCAGTGATTCATTGTGTGAACTTCAGCTGAAAACAAAGTAGTTTGAGTATGAATCACTGATCCATTTATATGTCAGACAATAGGAAAAACTAAATTTCTTCATGCTAGTGTTTTCTTCTTTCTCTTTTATGCATCATTCAGGAATTCCATCCCTACTGTTTAAAAAACAGCTGAACAATTTGGAAGTCATAAAGAGGTTTGGGTGGTCATTAAACTTTCCTAGTCTTCCAGCTTGGAAAGCTGATGATAAAGAGAAGAAGATAGTGTTGATGTGCCTATGGCAGGAGGAGATACCCCTGACTCTCTGGCATCAGTGGCTTAGAGTTGAGAGAGAGTTGACAAGGTCAAAATCAGAGTGTTAATGTGGACCGTCATAAGTTTAGGTGTGTCATTGTTCGATTATTTGACTTGTTTAAGGTCAGATTACTTTGCTTTCTGCTTCAAATTTGTAACAGATGCTGAAGTTCTGTAAAGGAAACCGAACATTAAATATGGGTTTAAATTATTGTGTGTGTAGATATATAGACAGACAGACAGATATCAGCATATTGTTTCACAATGACATGGACTTGACATTCAGTAGACCTTTTCACATTTCATCAGTCATTTTGGATTTTAAATAGTTTCTTTTCTTTCTTTCTTTACCGTGTGTACCTTTTTGAAACATTGAGTCTCATTGAAGATCGTTTCCCAAAAGACAATAAGCAGAATTTTAAAAAAATCAATAATCCAAAATTATCACTCATTGCTTTGTGGACGTTTTGCTTACACGTGATGCCTGCACGAGAGATGAGCCTGTTTAAATACACATTTGGATGTGAAAGTGTAGACATGTGCACTTCTTTGAAGCGCAGGCAGCTGTAGCAGTATGTGCTCATAATCTGTGCAAAACTATTACTGGGGGCCTGGCAGGGGGTGGAGGTTGTCTTTGGGGTGTCAAAGCGGGTCCAGTGAAATGGGGATGGCGCTGTGTACAGTGTGAGCGAGTTAGCAGCCAAAGTTGCACAGCGCAGGCTGGAAAGTTCGCTGGATGAACGAGCAGTAATCTCCAAATTCTGTCATGTGGATGTAACATGCGGACTACAGACTTCAAGTAACAAGGACTTCCGTTCTGTTGTGTGGATGTTATCACTGAATTTCTCCCTGTTCTTGCAAAGTATCACCTAACGGTTTGCTGGCTTCGCTGCACGCTGTTGTTTCAATGGACTGTCGCCTGTCTTATCTTTCTGTAAGTTGGACTAAAATCCATTGCATGGTTGAAGACAAATCTTTGTCACGAGTATGACCTAGCTGTTGACGTTATACCATGTAGCCTGGTCTTGGGTGTTTTAAAACAATGAACTCCCCCCGTGACCAGGAGCTGGCACCCTTACCTCGGAAACACCGACTCATGGCTGCAGCAATGCCCGGTGAAGACAGCCCATTGCCCCGTAACGCTTCCAGGGCTGAGCGGAACGGACTGGGGGGTCTTGTTCATTGCTTTATATGTGGAAGTGGAGTGACACCGGGAAAGGAATTAAAGTTACAAGTGACATTTCAGAAAGAGAGGTTTCCATTTTTCCCGTTTCTGCAAAATCAGGAGCCAGCCCCGGGCGCGTGTGAACTGAGCCCGGATGGACATGCGCTGGTGTGCGCCGTGTGCCACTGCTTTTTGACGGAGCAGTGGAACTCCTTCGAGCGGAGTAGGACGCCCATTGAGAAGCGCATGTACTGGCTGAAACGACCCTACCAGTGCGACTCTCGGCGGGTCCCACAGGAGTGGAACATCTCTTACGACCTGGAGAGGAGAATCAGTGTAGGCAGCCAGAACTACGACGGGGGCGCAGAGTCTGATTTCTCATCTTTTTCTGAAAACGAAAACATATCAGATCAGGAGATGGATTTAGTTGACAGAGCCAGTGTGGGGAAAGACAAGTGTCTAAGAGCATCTGGAAAATCTCCAAGGGACAGTAGCAGGAAAAACAATGTCATCAGTATTAAAAACAGCCCAGATTCACAACGGGCAGTGCGGTACCCGGTGGGTGTTTATGGGGCACAGGGATCGCCCAAAGCAGACAATGTTCAGTCTGCCAGGCGCGGAGCTAAAATTATGAATAATGTCTGTCAATCATCAGAATCTTTGGCAAGGTCCCAAGAGAGATTCCCTCAGCGATGCTATGACAATCCTCTCTCTGACACACCTGTGCAAGACAACGGGGTCATTATACGCAACAGGCGCTGGCTGGAGGAGGAGAATGTTAGACATGTAGATCCGCGTCAGATCCAGCGTGTTGCCGACAGCAGCTGTGCTCCGTCCAGACATCCATCGTTGCTGCTCCGAGGGAGATCCGAAGATAACTCTAATGCGTCCTCTGTTGGCACGGCTGTTGTCATCCCTAAATGTAACATGGTTGTTTCCAGGGAGAGTAACTCTGACAACTCCGATGATGACGAGATTAACATCACAAGTGATGATGACAGGGACATGTATGTCCGCAAAACAGGCCCAAAAACTAAGCTGAGACCTGTCACGGACCTATCAGACAGTAAGACTGCCCAAGTGCATCACAATGCAAACTCAAGTCCAGAGGAGTGTGTGTGCTATATCTGTGGCACTGAGCTCAGACGTGATGGCCATTTTAAAGTTAGTGTTCAGAAACAAGAGAGGGCACAGGGAGAGCCTTTCTTTCCCTTTCTTTGGCTTCACTCTGCTCCAGGAGGTGCAGTCCCTATCAGCCCAGAGGGCACAACCCTTGTGTGTGGCAGCTGTCACATCTCTCTCATGCAGCAGTGGCAGAGCTTCCAGCTGGCTGATGTACCTGTCCTCCAGCGCCTGTATGTGGTGCCCCTCAACCAGAATTCTGGTGCTATGCATCTTTCCAGGCCCGCTCTACAAGATGGAAAAACATCAGGGTCCACAGAATGCATTAGTGAACCTAAAGCTTCTCATGAGGCTTGTTTCCTCTGTGGTTTAGAATGTGGAGGAGACACAAGAGTAGTATATGCACAAGCTGGTGTTGGCAAATCCCGCAGTGTGATGTACTTTCCTTTCATCAGCATGTTGCCCTGCCCACCTGATGCTCAGGGGGTGAGGAATGGCCGTGTGCACTGCTGCCCACAGTGCCATTCTATTTTGGAGGATATCTGGAGTGCATATCGTCTTAGCCTCAGTGAAGACCTCATCACATCTGTCAGCTCCTTCCTCGTCAGGTACCATGTTTCTATGTCCCTTGATGGATCTGGAACAGCCCACGCTCAGACCGGGGTGGCCTCATGCCCCAGTAGCTCCATGTCAGTGTGTTACCTGTGTGGAGCTGAGCTAAGAGCAGGAGGAGAATACCAGCTGCATGTCAACCCACCTGGTCGTTGTGGGGAAAGGGAGCCTTTCTTTCCGTTTCTCACAGTCCACCCTCCTGCACCACGGGCCAAGCCAGTTGATGCCACAGGCCTGGTGTCAGCTTGTAATCTTTGTTACCATGACCTGCACGCTCAGTGGGCACAGCATGAAAGCAAGGGTCTGGGTCCCTCCACTGCTGCTACCTCTAACTTCTCCAATGCCAACCCTCAGCCACCCAGCTCCCCCTGGGCCCGCCAGTACAGCTGTGAGTCTTTTGTATGTTTTTTCTGCAGGCAGGAACAGCGCAGGCAAGGTAGGCTCTGTGCTGTCACTGTGGCTCGGCTACCTGTGTTTTTGTACGCACCTCGCAGCCCTCGCATGCTCCTGGTGGATGATGGTAGGAGGCTGGTGATTGGCTCATGTGTGGAGTGCAAGGCAATGGTGCAGCTGGGACAGAGCATGCAACAGGATGGGACAAGGACGGGACCTGGAGCCTCAGTTGGGGAGAGGAAAGATTCAGAAGCAGCCTCACCTCACTCTAGACACAAGGTAAGAAAAAAAAAGCATCCTGATGGTTTTGTTTTTATATTCAACTCAGTGAATTCATAAGCTTATTTAGAATCACAGTTTCCTGTCATTTATTTACCCCACTGTACTCCACAGGGCTGACTGTTTACCCTGATGCAATCTTTAAGCCTAATAACAAGCGGTGATATATGAAGTGCAATAATCACATTTCACTGAATTAGGATAATCTGTTTACTGTTCAGTACAATATTTTGTTCTGCTTTGGACACAAGTGTAGTTGTCATGCTTGTGTGTGTGTGTGTGTGTCTGTGTGTGTGTGTGTGTGTGTGTGTGTGTCAGCAGACTGAAAACAGTCAAATATTTTCTTCAGAAGTCACTTCTACAAACAAAGGAAAAAAACTATGGGGATCTGAAGGCCAAGGCCAGCCCAGAGATCGCTGTGTTCATGTATGTGTTTATTTGAGCAAGCATGACTAAGTAGGTGTCACCTGGTGTAGAACAGTTTGTTTAGCTTTGAGCGACATGAGAAGTGTTTTCAAGAAGTTTACTTATAAGGAAATCTGTACTGTATTTCTTCTCAACTATTCTCACAGAGAGGCAAACATACATTTCTCACCTGTTTAGTGAATGTTAATAGTGTTTGGTTAAATGTCATTGTTCTGTCATGATCTGATTAAATCTGACAGCTTACTTAAATGAAGCTAGAAAAATTTGGTAATGAAAGTGTAAATCAGATTTTTTTTCCTCTCGCTTTTTAAAAGGATTTCTTATGTGTGCTTAATGTTACTGTTTCTATCGCTTCTTGATAAGAAATATGCAGGATAACATGAAACAAAGAACAAAATGCTCAACAAAAATTACACTTTTCACAATTCACAACATAAATGATTTTACTGGAGCTGCTCTAACTGTTCATATATGTAAATGCCTAAACTGACAACCTGAATACCTCACAGTGCAACATCACGTGCATTATAAGAACTTCAAGATCACAAGAGTAGAATTGCAATAATTCACATCAAGTGACAAATTACAACATAAAACAGAAGTCTTAGCAGCATTTGGCATGAAATACAGTGACTGCAACAGTCATTGATAGTTTCTTCCCAGTTATAAAACTTAATCATTAATATTTTAATAATATTTGTAATACATAACCGATTCTCTGAGACCCCAATCTTTCCTAAAATGAGTACCAAGGAGACACTGATCTCCCACCTGCTCTACATTCAATCAGACAATGACAATATTGTTGTTGTTTTGTTTGTTTTTTATCTAATTTGGCAGCTGTGTGTTGAACAACATTGCATTACATTAAGGCAGTTGTGTGGTGCATTTTGCTATTATGTTGGTTTCTGTTCATATTCACAACAAACTAAAGCAATAAGTCATTTTGATGAGTTAGGATGTTTGCATAAGTAGTCCAGATGGGCTGGCTCAGTGAAGAGTACATCTATGCACTTCCTGCAAGGAGAGATCATTCCCTCATTATTCATTTTATGTCCTTTTTCCTTTTTTTTTTTCTGTTTCCAGAGTTTTGTTTCTTCCACGTTTCTTTCATCAAAACACAAAGTGAAGTTGATCGCAGAGCACCGGTTTTCCAGATGATCGTTAACAAAGTTGTAGTCTGTGAGGCTAAACAAAAAACAGTTCAGGGTGATTGAGGATGGTTACTTGTAAATGAAGAGCTGAGGAGTATTTAGACAGCCAGCTGGCCCTATGAGCAGATCTCTCATACAAACAAACTGACTGTCCGGCCACGCAGGACATGTGAAGAACATCTGTGGATGCCATTCACACTCTGCAGCTTCAGTGTTTTGCACACTCACACCAGCTGTCTGGAGCTGTCCACCTAATTCCCTCTATGTCCTTTGAAAACTGTTTGGAGTTCCAGTATCACATTCTCCAAACTTACGTCTCTGATAATTTATATTTACAATTATTAGATGAGTTCAACTTTTTCTTCAACCAGGGGTGGGCAGAGTTTCAGGTGATCATTTTGGACTGGAACTTCAGTAGTGATACACAGTCTGTCTTGGCCTGAGTCAGTGACCTCATAGCTGAGAAAGTGCCAGAGGTGAGGGGAAAAAAGAGCAGCAAAAAAAGAGCTGCAGGGGAACAGGTGCTTTGTCCTTTAGTGCCATGCTTTATACTTGAGAGGGTCTGTCATCACTGGGTTTGAGATGTCAGGCGGGAGTGCCCATCTAGTTCATTTCAGTGCTGTGTGCACTCACACGTTACCCTAACTATAAAACTGCAGCAGGGACAGTTCTTAGAATTAATTGCTGTTTAATTTTGAGCATTCAGAAACACAATTATGGAGAGTAATTAAATCCTTGAGGCCAGTCCCTTATTTTTGCTCTGAATGTAATGCATCTTGTTTAGTATGAAAAAGGGTTGACGATGATGTGATGTCTGGCTTCCCTGCTTGGTTAGAAATGGATTAGTACATGAAATTAGATCTAGCTGTTAAAAGTAACACACAGACTAGACACAACCAAAAGTGATAGGTTGTTATCGTATTCTTTGTTGTGCTACTGTGTGCTTGATTAGTATGTTAGACGACATGGCCGTTGACAGTGGTGCAAGTATAGACAACCAGACAGTGACTGGGGACAGAAGTCTGAACAACTGGTATGATCAACTTTGGAGCTTTTGCAGCATGACTATGCCAATTTAAATCTTGGTGTGCATATACATGCAGTAATGATGGATCCCCAAGTGCAATTTCTTAATTTGTTAGTTTTGAAGGGTTTGATTTTGTTCAATTTCAGCCAGACTAACATGTTTACATGCATTTTAAAAGTCCACTTTTTGCTTAAATAACACAATAATAAATCTTTCTAGTTTCATGTACTGTAAATGTTAATGTGTTTAGAAGTGGCTCTTTTGTACATTTTGTATGCACTCTTGAGTTGTTGCAATTTGAAATCTGTGCCATTAGATATTGCCACATACTAGGGGCACAATGGTTTTTACCCTTTCGACCAACTATTCAAATATGCTTGTTTTTTTTTTTCCATAATACCTTTGATGATAATTTTGTCTTAAAGGCTCAATTTAATCATATCAGTTCACAACATGGTCTCTAAAATGTTCTCTGGTGTGTCCAGATGTTGACACATTTCAATTTCAAGAATCAACTAAATCGAGAGTTTTTGAAGGTTCCTTGTAGCTTTTTTTTTTGCAAATGTGAAAGTACTGAAGGCCTAGGTAAGGTGCTTTTTATTTCATGGTGTCTTTTCTTCATGACATGAAATACAGTTGAGGGCAGTGGGTTGTACATGGATATGTCAGGCATGAGGCATTGAGCATGAGGTGTTTTTCTGTCGGTTTTATGGACTCTTTTTGATGTACTTTTTTGACACATATCTGCAGCTGCAGATATGTGTTACCCAATTCATGCATTGCTCTGTAAATCATTTGCTTTTGACACACATAGAGCAAATACCATAGAGCAGTTAACTGTGCCCATTTTCTTTGACTTGTATGAATTATGCAGAAAAGTGTAATTGCTGTCACAATTTCCTTCAATAGTGCAGGTTGTAAGTGCACAGCATAGAAAAGGTGTTTTAACCTTTTGCACTGAATGTCTTCAATCTCCAGATGTTCTCCAGCTGCATTCAAATAGTTTCTGATTCTGATATGATAGTATAAGAATTGGACCTGATCAGTACTGCACATATATATTATTTTGTGTGTGTTTTGGTACTTTAAGATTCTTATCTATTGCACATTTTTATTGGGAAGGTCTCTATGAATGAGATGGGAGTCCACAAATATTAGCCCAGATGTGCTGCTACAGTCACAAGAAAATATATCTTAATAGAGGAAGAATGTGGTGTCTTCTTTAGACAATACAGACTCCAGAGAGAAAGGCAAAAGCTAAAGTCAGTCTCGGCAGTCAATAGTGTTACATCTGTTTGTACCAGTGCATAGATGATATAAACAGTAAATGGATAAAAGATAGTAAAATGGTCTGCACTATAGTGCTTTTCTATCTAGTTTAAGTTGTGCAAAGTGAAGTGCGTTTTTCATTAACCCATTCACACACAGATTTTATCACTCGATATACTGTACATTTGTTCTTTATATTTGCAGCACTTTTTTCTCCATAAAAACACGCTGACAAGCATATTAGGGCAATGTTGGGTCCATTGTCTTGTCCAAGGACAATTGAGGGAGACTCACTGACTTTAATGTGGATGACAAATCTACTTGCTCAACCATGGCTCCCCCAATAGCTTATAGTTTTAACAAAAGTGATCATGATCCTCGCCAAAATTTTAGGTTTTTTTCCCCTGCCTCTGCTCCAATTCTCCACCCAGTTTTGTGATTGGGGCTGGTGGCTTTTGCATAAACCTGTTGACAAAACAATTGCATTCTTATCTCTTGGTTGCAATGATAAAATCTGCATGATAGTATATACGTACGAGATGAGTGAGTCGGTATTTACATGTTTAGTGGTTTGCTAGTGACTTTTTTAGTGTCATAAAAGTAGATCAAAGTCAGTCCCTTCTATGTTGTTTGTATGTCAGCAGTTTGAGTTAACAGGGCTAATATATTCACTGTGTGGGTATTGCCCCTATCAGTGTGTGCATGATTGCATGTTGTGTGTTCTTGTGTGCTTGATGTAAGAGATTGTGTGTGTTCTCACTGTGCAGCCGGTATTCTTTAAAGGAGGTATTTGTCATCACAAGAAAAGCATGCCGGCCTCTTGACAGTGTTGCCAGGGAAGACTAATAGTGGCGTCAGAGAACAAGTGAAAGAAAAGTACACAATGAATTTAAATGGTAGGCTGTTGTGCTGTTTTCTTGTTTGGCTATAGTGTTTCCCAACCTGGCTTAAATCTTGCTAGCCAACATTTACGTGATCTGAATGTGCATAGCGTAGTGTGGTTGCTCCAACATGTCTTTGTGTTGTTGCTGCTTCTCATAGAAAAAACACAGCTCAGTGTTCATCTTGACTCCAGGCCAGTGACAGTTCATGGTGTCAGAAGTGGGATGATTTCTTTTGGACTGAAAACACTTCCGAATTTACCGCTGGGACAGGCAGACATAGCTAAAAGTAAATGGGCTGTGAACCAGTCTCACAAACAAAAAGTCGTGGACGTATTCCAGCAACCAGACTGTCTTGTCTTTGATAGAAATGTGGCAGGCATCTGATGTAACTTATAAAGTGAATATGATGTATTCATCGCTGCTGTACACAGTAATAAGCCTGCTAAAACCAGAGCAATGGCACAATTTCATCCCACTTATAAAAAACCAGGTGCAACAATTGAAACCTCTGGAGGCACATAAAGAAAACAGACTAAGACATGTAACTTTGGTGTATAACAAGGCAAACGTATAACAAGGCAGGCTGGTTTGTGGAATCAGCAGTGACAATGTTTGATGTGCTTTGCTTAAAGAGACAAAGCTAACATTAGCTAAAGCTGCATGCATCTGCCAAATAAATGAACTCACTGAGCAACACAGTAAAGTTCTCTTTGTTCCCAAACATGTGAAGTGAAGTGCCAGTGTGGATATACTGTACAGGGAAAAATGCAGCAGGAGTAAAGTGAAGCACACTTTGAAGTTAGAAAATCCATCAACAATGATCTCAAGCTGCAAGAATTGTAGGGACCTCGACCGAGCGAAACGTGAACAATGTCCAATGTCGAGCTTTTGGTCAACAGTGTCACAACTGTAACAAGCAAAATCAATTCAAAATCAAATGATGATCTGCAAAACTGAGAAAACCAGGCAGACAGGGTGAATCAGGCATTAAAAGAGACAGACTCAGATGGTGATAACACATTTAGCATGGTCAGCCTGTCCTTGTATAAGAACGGTGATGTCAACTCTGAGCAAAATGAAGATAACAGTCGTTAGGGAAAAAAAAGAGTTAACAACAATGCCCTCAAGCTGAGGAGTTTGCTAAACTAACTGCTTAACTAGTAGCATTTTGTGAAGCCACATCAGGCGTACTGGTGCAGTGACTTTACAATGCAGTTTGGTTGAACACCCACATGACCTGCAGTTTCAAATTCTGAATGAAAACATGTAATCCATCTTTGGCCTGGAGGACAGCCCTAAGGATGAAATTTGGTCACATTTAGTAATGTAGTGCATCACAGTGAGACCGCTCAGGACAAGACTGTGACGGAGGATGTTCAGTGAATATTCAGATCTTTTCTGAGACAGAATTGGTCATTTGTCTGTGACCAGCTCTGTAAAAACAACTGCAAATGTACAGCAGTTGTCAACCCTTCACCAAACACTCCAGTAAAAAGATGAAACAAGAGCTGAGAATGTAAGCTCTTTGAGTGACTGATCCTGTGTATGAGTGCACAGAATGGATCTCCAAAAAGGTTATCCCACACAAAAAAAGAGACTGATGATGTTCCTATCTGTGTAGATCCAACAGACTTAAACAAAGTACGAATTGAATGTCCTATGCACAAGGTGGAAAACAAATGTCAGGAGCTACAGTCTTCTCTCTTCTTGATGCAAAAATTTCCTTTTGCCAAATAAAATGTCTTGAAGCCTTCTCCTTTCACAATGTTCAGAACGCCTTTTGGCATATTTAAGTTCCTGAGAATGAAGTCTTTGAGACTCACGAAATAAATGTTTGTTTGCTATCCATGTCCCATAATTGTGGATAACATCACTGATGGTGGCAAAGGAGTTGGGGAGCACAATGGGAACCAAAAAGAGTGCTGGATCGAGACAGACAGGCAACACTGAGACTCAACCCAAAATAGTTCAAATTAATTCAATTCAATTCAGTTTTATTTATGTAGTGCCAATTTACAGCGATGTCATCTCAGGGCACTTTACAGAAAAAAATATTTCTTCCAATTCATTGTGATCCAATCAGTATTCAAACAAACCAATTAATGAAAAATCATAGCCTTATTAAGGAAAACAACGGATTGCATCAAATTTTGACTTCGATCCAATCGCCCATCATGAGCGTGCATGAGGTGGTGGGCGACAGAGGAAAGGAAAAACCCCCTTCCAACAGGAAGGAAACACCTCAGACAGAACGTGGCTCAGGGATGGCGGCCATCTGCCTTGAGGAGATGAACAATATTGAAAATCTGTTCACAAACAGATTTCCTGAAAGCTGATCCAACAAAGGTCACAGGCCTTAAAGAAATGCCATCTCAAGAAGGAGCTCCACCGCGCTTCCTAGAGGTGATCAATTATCCCGGCAAATTAATCCCAAACCTCTGTGAGCTGCATCAGTTGCTGCACTAGGAAGTTTGGAAATGGATGCAGCATCAACAGGATGCTTTTGACAAGCTCAAAACATGTCATGAACCCAGCAGTGGTTCTTAGAAAAAACAGTCACTCTTGCCTGTTACACATTCCAGCATGGTCTAGGGGCAGCTTGCCTCCGAGATGGCAAACTAGTGGTATGCACATCTCACACTGGCTCAAACAGATGAGATTTGCACAGACAGAGGAGTTATTTGCAGCGTTTTTTACTTGATGCAAATTAAGACTTAGGACTACATCTATGGCAAGCCAGAAGTGATTGAAACTCATCAGCGGCCATTGGTCACTATCCACAACAAACTTTTTCACACAGTCCCAGTGTGCCTGCAGCACATGATGTTAAGGCTGCAAAAGTTCAACTTGACTTGTCTACAAAAAAAATTTAAACACCTCTACTTTGCTGACACTATGCACGTAGATGTGATGTCGTTTCCATGCAGTAGGAAAAGCATGAGTTTGAGGTAATGGCAGTTCGGCTGATATCTCCTGAGTGGCTCAAAGAACTCTGCGAGCAGGCAGCTGCAGACACCACTCTCCACCTACTTCATGGGCAAAATGCTTGTGCAAAATGCCCACTGAAGTGAAAACATTTTTTGGTTTCTGGGATTAACTCATCTTTGTCGATGGCATCATCATGACACGAATCAGAGCAGTCATTTCCTTCAAAGTGGATACCTGAAAATGCTGCACATCCAGATGTGGAATCTACAAGAAGGGCAAGTTGCAGGGTATTCTGGACAACATTATGTGACTGTCCGAACGTGTCTGAAATGATGTAAAACCTCACCAACAAAAGGAACAACTGAAATTAAAGGCAGTCCCATACCTGGCTTGGTCTGTTGTTGCTTCAGACATCTTTGAATGGAATAACCATCATTATCTTGTTCTTGTGGACTCATACTCAGAGAAGTCTGAAATTTGACCAGCTCTGCACTTTATGTGATCAACAAGCCAAAATAACCCTTTTCAGTCTACAGCATACCAATGATTCTGTACTCAGACAACGGTACTCAATATGTGAGTAGGGCTTTCCTTGATTTTAGCAGATCTTGAGACAAGCAGTCTTGAGTGCCCATACTCCAGTGGCCTCAGTGAGAGGGCTGTGAGGAGTGCAGATAAACTACTGGATACAACTAAGAAACATGAGCAGATTTCTACTTAAACCTGCTAAGCATCCACAGCTTGTCCCAAGGCAAGATCCTGGGTTCACCTGCACAAAGGTTTTTGTCCAGGTGGACTTGGACAGTCTTTCCTATCTACAAAGAACCACTAAAACCAGCAGCAAAAGCAACAATCCGCATCAAAGACCATCTCACATTGAAATGCATGGCACAGAAACATAGTTCAGACAAAACCAGTAAAGCCCTTGCTCCCATAACACCAACCCAAATGTTAAGACTCCAAACAAAAAAGGGATATGACAAAATAGAAGTGGTAGAAACAAGGTGTGGTGAACCATGATCATATGTGGTAGAGATTGAAGGAAAAGAAGACAGAGGGAACTGATATCACATTCTAACAGTTATTGAGCCGTACCTTCTCAAAGCCTATCATATCTGGAAATGAACCAGAGGTGGCACAACATAGAACTGAGGCAAAAGTGGACAAAACACAAGTGATTAAAAGAGCTGACAACACTGAACACACACTGATTTAAGAAACAAATCAAGACACAAGAAAATTGTCCTGTTAAGCTTCTTTCTTCTACCTATCACACCAGATTTGGTGAAGTTTCAAAGCCAAATTTAAAGTACCAAAATGGAAAAGAAAGCATTTATGAATCTGTATATGCAGAAGTATTGTTTGAGTGCAGGAATGTGTAATGACAATGCATGTAGGCTCTCCATTTTAGAGTTTAACACTAACCCAGTTAGACTGTACTTTTATAGCAAACAGTTGCATCATGACATGTTCATAAACTATTAATGTAATGTTTCTTTTTTTATTACTCAGAGGTAAAGATACATCTAAGAAAGGGGAAGTAGACAGCTGTGCTGTTTTCTTGTTTGACTATAATGTTTCCATACCTGGCTTATATCTCTTGCAAGCTTGTTAACTTGATCTGTGTGTGCAGAATGTAGTGTGGTCGTTCCAAGATGTCTCTCTGTGCTGTTGCTGCTGCTCATAGAAATAAACACAGCTCAATGTTCATCTTGACTCCAGGTCAGTTAAACTACAGATGGGATGTCGGAAAGGGAGAGGAAGAAATTACACAGAGTGAATTATTGGAATAAGAGAAAAGAAGAGTGGGAGGCGGTGAGAAGGCAGGGGGTTAATGGGACTTAAATTGCAGCCAGAAGATAACAGAAGAGAGAGACTCCTATTCCTATCGTTTAATCATAAAGCAAGTATTATGACACACTGTCAGTCAGTGTGTTATATCCAGAAAGAGTATTATTTTAAGATAATCCATTTAAAGCATAATGTGGCCGGAACACACGATGAGAGCTGTCTTTGGCACACTCTTTTAGTCAAAACCATTTATATAACATACGCTGCATAAAATTTCTACAGCTGTGCTCCTCTCTTCTCCCAGGAGTGCAGGCTGACAGCCTGGCGTTTCAGAGGGAATCCTCTGGTATTTGAGGGGCTTAATTTCAAAGCTGCTGAAGGTGGGTTTTGATTAGCCCTGAAAGCTTTAATCATTCTCTTCCCGCTAGCCTCACTCAGTGCTGCATTCTTGTTCATATCTGAATGAAGAGATCAAATCATGCATGGCATAGTTGATATGGAATAGTTCTAATATTCCCTTTTATGTCTGAATCTGAAGATGACCCTACTATACAAACCTGCCTCTCTAGGTATGTCAATGCAGGTTCTGCCCTTCATACCCTTTGTGCCAAAGGGGGTGTTTGAGCTGTCCATTACACAGCATTCGACATACAAAAAGAGACAAACCTTTGATCACCTAGCCACATTTGACTGCTTGCATATGATTCGGTAAAGGCATGCTCACAATGCACAAGTGTCATCCTAGTGCATTAAGTGAACTCAGTGTAGGATGCATCAATCCTTTAAAGTTGCATTTTTTCAAAATTCTATGTTGTGCTGGTTGCTTCCAATCTAGTCAACAGACAAAAACAAATTTTCAATTTCTTAAAATTACAAGCATATATAGCCATAGCATACTCATGTTGCCATTTTTAGCTTCTGGAAATCATTCTCAATTGTTTGATAGTTTGTACCTTATGAACCAGCTAACAAACACTCTTAAAACAAAAATGGGCAAAGCTTTGTTGTGTGGTACCTGGGTTGCTGCTGCTGCACATAAGTGACAAGCTGTCCTGACCTTCCAGTCACACAGATTTTATACACAAAGTCATGCAAGGTGCAGCAACATAGCTTGACTTTGTTTTCGGAACATTTGACAAATGTAAATTTAAGGTGTCAGTAGAGACACTTCTTAGGAGTAATAGTGCTGTGTAGGGGGAAAAAACGTATATGTGAAACCATAAAAAAACATAATGTGGCTATACACAGTAACGTATGACTGTTGGCTGCAAAGCTATCCATAAGAGCTTGACCAGGCTCTGTGTGATTTGAATATAAATGGCTCACTCAGGACTTTAATTAATAACTTTTATTTTTATTTCAGGTTTTGCTTTGTTTTTGCTTAGCGTGCTTCCCAGTTTTTTCCATCAGACACCTAATAATTAGGACTCTTTGGGAACACAAAACCTTCATAACTAAAAAGAGTCTGCTAAAACCTTCCGACCAGCTGACAACAGTTTTGTTTCTTTATACAGAAATAGTGGTCTATTAGGGAAATGCTTTTCATTGGTTTTTGGTTTGCTACTGGGACAGACCACCAGTACATTTGGCTTCAGTACATAAATGTGTCAGGTATTTACTGTGTTAGTATATTGAAATAACTTAATCAATAAGTATCTGGATTTAATTTTTTGTTAATCAGGTATTTAAGGAATTCCATCCTTTTTCTTTATTCATATGTCAGGTTTTTTTAATGTGGTTTGATGTAAAAACAGAAAATTCAGACAGACAGAGAGTCATATGGTAATAGTTTTCTATGAGAGTCACAATAGAACTGAGCAACTTGAGGATAATGAATCATTAAAGAGGGAGGTTTCTATGAATCCAATTTGTCATGCTTTCAGATATCTTGAGTTCTTGCACAAAAGGCATAGCTTTTCCTCTTTCTGTTCACATACACTGAACATTGACTGCCTGAATGATTTAATCCATGCCAAATAGGATCATTAAAAAGGCACTTAAATGAAAATTCTCTGGCAGACATTAGAAGAGAGGATGTGGTTAAAAAGCCAAAGAGGAAGGAGAGAGTAATTGAATTGAAGGGTATCAGAAGTTCCATACCATCCTGTGCTGGTACCAAACAAATTAACTGTAAAGAGTGAATCATAGTGAGTGTACAATGAGAGAATAAGAACCTGCATTGCTGCTATGAGGTTGTTTTTACATTTTATTTGAGCAAAAGCTTTTGATATTATTGAGGGAAACTGGAGACATTTTCAAAGGAAGCTGGAATATCAGAGTTTGCCAGTGTCTGAATTTTGGAAGTCTGGGTGCAGCTGACAGATGGAAACATCCTGACCATTTAACCCATCAAAACCAAGCAGAGAGGTGATATCGACCAGCACTCAGTGACAGGGTCGCCAAGCATCATATGTTGCTGCTGGGAAAAAAGGACACACCTGTTGTGTTGTTTAAAAAATTACTCTGGTATCAATGTCACATATATTTTCCCTTTATGATTAAGTTTAAAACCTCTTTCAAGTTTCAGTCCTGAGAGCTGGTTGTGGTTGCACAGTGCATAAGAATAATCTCTTTTAACGCTTTTAAGGTCATTACATACATATGGATTTAACATTGACAGATTAATGATAGGAGTTCCTCTAAAAGTTTTACTTTCCAGGTCTGAGGATAAGAATGTTTTATTGGCCACATTGTTGGCTGCTGTTGCTTCAGATTCTAGTGATATGATGAAATACAACCCAGAATATTCACTTAGTTCAAAATGCTCAAATACTGCAATTTATAAAGAAAGATGATCAATCTACTTTTAATTTGTCCCTACAAGTACGGGTCCTTGTTCTATCAGAATGTATGCCCTAACATCTTTCAATGGCCAAACCAGCTTATTATGTTGTGACACCACTGATGCACCATAATGCTTATAAGTACATCAGATTAGTTGCAATTAATTGTGACCATTATTTTATTTTATTTATTAAGTTGCTAGAGAACATTGAACGTACATTTGTCAATTCTCTTACTCACTTGTTTTTGTCTGTGTTGCCACCAACAACACGAGATAGTCACAATGTTCTTAATGGCATCTATGAAATCAAAGTTGTCTGACTCCTCATTCTGTGTAAAATGTCCTGGATCCAGATCTGGATCTGAACAGATACCAAAATTTGATTACTTCTAATTTGGGCCATAATCAGCTTTTTGAAAAATGCTCATTTGCTCATGCAAATCTGAGATATGTTTTTTAATAATCATCTGAACAACAGAATAAATCGGACCAAACTCTTTAACTCTTCTAGCATTTTGGAAAGCACAGGGTAAAAAGAAAGCCATAGTTTTTTTTTTTTTTTACTGTCCTGCTATGACATCAGTTTATGTTGTAACAGGAAAGTGAATGGCAGATTTCTGTGTTCATTATTACCAGGCAATAACTATATTTTGGGATCGAGCTATAAATTTTTTTTTTTACCGAGATGATGTTTTATGTCAGAGAAAAAGGGTTTAAATGATTTACCATTAACTGAACATTAAAAGTAATATCCTGATCCAGTTTCTGAGCAGTGTAAAGGAAACTGAGACGGCAGTGTGTTGTCTGCTGTTGTTTCAATAGTGTTTTTTGTGAGTGCCCAATTGGCACCAAGATATATGAACGCAGTGAGCCAGTAAATGACTGGTCGTCTATCGCGCTGAAATCCTGTGAGAACCAAGTCATGTGAATGCAAGTACAGTGCCATCTTAAGATTGTGGGCATCCAAGTGATGTTGCCTGTATTCTAGAGAAAGTTCAATTCTCCCAAGAAAACACATGCTGCCTCTGTTGCATTGGCCAGACAGTCTTAGTATTTTCTTTGAGCAGTGCAGACTTCTTAACATAGATTTTTAGGAGTTTTTTTTATCTGCACCAAATAGATGTTGTATACAGTTTGGTCAATTAATAAAACCAAATGTCAGGCAAATTGTATCTGTTTTGAATTTGTTTTACATAAACATATGGGAACTTATCAGATTTTAAACTTCAGTTACATGTGAAGTGCTTCTGCACAATGAAGGAAGGATTGTGAAGGATTTTTATATATATATATATATATATATATATATATATATATATATGGTTCGAGTCCCGGGCTGAGTTTGAGCAAGAGGGAGTTTGGGCTCGGGAGGGGTTTGGAACAGTGACCTTTCTGTGTGGAGTTTGCATGTTCTCCCCATGTATGCGTGGGTTCTCACCGGGTACTCCAGCTTCCTCCCACTGT
>JBBBVU010000001.1:20611193-20628222 GCA_037177055.1 Atherinosoma microstoma | reverse complement strand
TGTGTGTGTGTGTGTGTGTGTGTGTGTGTGTGTGTGTGTGTGTGTGTGTGTGTGTGTGTGTGTGTGTGTGTGGCGTGGTAGGTAGGTGTGCAGTGAAGGCAACTTCTACTGTACTGGAACCAGATCTGAACATCTTTTTTGAGTCAGAACCATTGGGTCAGAACCCAAAAAGCATCAGATTAGCATTTCTGAAACAACAGTAACAAATATTTCCACCACAAAGAGCCATAAAGTTGATAATAGGAGCAAATAATAAGTGGATGATGTAAGCCTAAGGACTAAGATGCAGTGGGAACTTTTATTTTGTAGACTTTATTCGCTTTTGTTTTACCCTGAATTTATATTCACTTTCAATTGATGTTTACTTTCATCTTCACTCTCTGTTCGGTCGAGCTTCATGGCTGGAGTTGTCCTCGTATTAGAAAGCTGGCCTGTGTGAGTCCAACAGAAATTTTCCACATAAGTCTTGAATATGAGTTGCAATAAAATTTTTATCAAACGATATATGATGCCATAATTTTGTACAGAAGAGTTTTATATGAATACTCAAAAAAATAAAAAAAAATAAAAAATTTAAAAAAGGGATTACAGTGTTGTGAATTTGAAATCAAAGCTAAAAATTTAGCCTATATTAATTTTGCTTTATTTATCCTTATAGCAAACGTATAGCTAGATGCTGCTTGCAGGCCTGGAAAGGACAAACTATCATTACTCGGCTCAATACCAGTAACTTCAAGCTGCTGCAGATGGAAGTCAAGTGGTCAACTTCACACACAATCAATGTTGCAATACTTGTTGTTTCCCACCAACATCTGTGCTCATTTACTCTCCAGAATGAATTCACATTGGTTTGTTCATCATGGAAAAGTATAGGATGTCTGTTTGTTGGTCTGGTGGTCGTATGTTCCAAAATACAAAATCGGTGTCTAATTCAGTTCTAACCATTGATTCCCTCTTAAGCCTGGTTCTGCGACACACATCACATCCCCCAAAATTCTTTCTGATTTCCTTTTCTTTTCCTCTTGTCTTTTGTCCCATTAAAAAGGGAAGAAGAAAAAAAAATTATCAGTGAGATACAATCAATAGGGGGCAGCTTATTAACATTTTATTTGTGGCAATCGATGACTGAGGAATTTTCTGAGATTTTGAAGTCTTTAAACAGATGAACATGAGTGATATTAGTTTACATTTACAAAATCACATGTGATTTAACATCTGTTTGCTGGTGGAGTCTGGACTTACTCATCTCTTAAACACAAGTCATTCCCTTCCTTTTTCTCTGGCTACACTGGACATCATGTTTTACTTTTCATCTGTTTCTGTTTGTGTGTATGTTTTCAAAGCTTTGTTTTTGTGCATGATACTGCATATGTGTGGTTTTGCTCAGTCTCCACACCCATCAGTTCTGTCTGACTTTTTCTTAGACCAACTCTCTTTGTCCCAGTCTCACACATCTGTTCATGTGTCATTTAAAACTGGTGATCCGCATCTTATTCTCCATCTTCATATTTTTCAAGAGCTTTTGATGAACCAGGCACAAGGCACTGTGACTAATTTCTTTTTTAGCTTTTTGCACATGTGTTTTTCAGCAATCTTTGATGCAGATCATCACAGCACTTATTGCATCTACATTTGATTTATATAAATGTGTTGACATACATATACATTCTTACCTGTTCTATAACTTCAATGCACATATAATCTGTGAAAAGTCTGCCATGAGCTCAGAACACTTACTAACTGCCTGCCAGCACATTTTGTGCCACAAACATCATTGCTGAAATCTGCACTGCAGCACAGAGGGCTCTGCAGCCTGGGTCTGACGGACACTCACACAGAGAGGTGAGCATGGTTCCTGACAATGAGAGGGGGCAGTGACAAAGACAGACAGTGTGAACAGCACTATGTCATGTCACTGTACAGTGTCGCTGGTAAAGTGATTAGTGCTCCTGACCACCATCTCTTTCATCCCCCCATTTAACACGTGTGCACACGCGCCCCAGGGCCTCTGGTTAGAGCTTTATTTTATTTGCTCCCAGGCTGTTAGTGAACTTTATTGCCTCCAAATCTTTTTATGCTCATCTCAGCTGCTGTGTTTGTGCTGTGCACAGAAACATGCACCCATGTATAGTCATACCACTGAGCAATAGAGAAAGTGAGTGAAAGACAGAAATATATCGAGATAGAGAGATAGCGATAGTTAACCGGACACACTCTGCATCCTCAGGGGAGATTCTTGACATTCCTCTACTTCCCTGCCCACTACAAAGAGACTCGTTCTGCAAGGCACGAGAAGTCCTCTCTGAAGTATGCTCATCCCTGTTTCAGAGGGCACTGTTGCAACCTGAAGATCCAATTACTAAAGCTGTGACAGTTAATCTAAACAGGCAAAGTAGGATAGATTGTTGTCCTCCTCATTGTAGATGGTAGTGTGTCTGCGTGTATGTGTGTGTGTGTGCCATGGGGTGAGTTGGAAAGTGGAGGTCTTTTCCTCCCTCCATTGATAGAATAAATAAAAGCGCTTCCTCTCTTTGCTCTCTGGCTCTTCCTGTTGTCCCTCTTGTGTAGCGAGGAAAGGACGTGCCACTTTCAGAGCCCTCGTACTATCCCTGTCTCTGCCTGTTTTTCTTTTTTCCCCTGTTTTTTGTAATTTTCTTCATCTTCTTTCTTCATATTCTATTAATTTATCCATGCATCCATCTACTGTTCTCACTTTCTCTTGTTTGTAATTGCAGGGGATTTTGGCATATTTTTACTGAAAATAAGGATTTGTGATGCCACAGCAGGATGTGGAAAAAAATTTGAAATCAAAAAGCGTAAAAAACAAAATGAAAAACAAAACAAAACATACAAATGAATAATTGACAAATTTTTAAAAAGATGCATCTGCATCATTACACAATATGCCTTGCTATCATTATTTTATATTTATCATATGTTATATAAAAGCAGGCAGAGTTGGTGTTCATGTTAAATGCAAGCTAATTATACCTGTATGGCTTTAAAGGAAATGTGTGTGAGTGTGTGTGTGTGTGTGCGTGCGTGTATATATGTATGTTTTTTGTGTGTGGTAGCCAGGTCCTCAGCATGGGAACAGCTGTTTAGAGCTGTGCTGGCCACACACACATGTTTCTGATTAGCACTTGGTGACTCGCCCCCCCTCCTCCTCCCTCCTGCCCTCCCTGCTCACCTCCCTCCTTTTCAGCAGGGGCCGCGGCATGCTGGCGGCACCAATAATTTTAATGCCTAGTCTGAGTCTGCCAGAAGTACAGGCATGTGTGTGTGTGCGCGCCCGCACACAGACAAACACACACACACAGAAGTACACAGCCGAAAAGTCTTGCCAAGAGAGGGAGCACAAAGCTCTCATGCCTTGATCTCCTCTTTTCCTTTTTCCTCTCTCTCCCTTCTCTATTTCTCTCTCTGTTTAACCCTGACCTTCTGCTTTCCCTCCTCCTCCTCCTCCACGCTTTTCTCCTTCACACATGTTCTACCTTAACAAGTTCAGAGTTGACTTGCTGGGGTCTTCATGTCCTGTACTACTGTACACTAATCCCCTTGTAAAAGCCATATATTGCTCATGCCTCGGTTTTTTGACCCCGCACCTGGCAGATCTACCCATTCATCTCTGTTCACCTGAATGGAGCAATTAAATAATGATTAATAGCTTGAGCTATGACTCTGTGTCTCTGTCTGTTTGTCATTTAGTCATTCTGCTTACCAGGGGGAAATGTCTTTCTGTAGCAAAATCCTCTTGGAACAGATAAGAGAGTTTTAGGCTTAATAACTCACAGAGGAAGACCAGTGAGAGTTAGGGGGATATATTTGTGGATGAGGATAGGTTAGTTAGGTTTAAAAAAACTTGAAAAACAAAACTAGACAAGGAGCTAGGACAAGGGAAGGGGAAAAAGTGGCAAAGAGAATGACAAAAACTGTGTAAAAGAAAAAGTGTCCACATGCATGACAGAGAACAAAAAGGAGTGAGCGGAAAGTGCCCACAATGACTCATCAATCTGTCTCCATTTATAATAACACAGTCCCAGTTTCTATGTACTGATCAATGCCTCTTCTGTGTATCAACCTTCATATCAACATTCAAGTAGAGTCAGCTTAAGTGTTGGTGTGTGTTATATATATATATATATATATTTATTAACAAAGGAGATAAATGTAAAATTAGTACATTTATAACTATTACATTAATGCTTGAGTAAATATGACATTAGTGTTTTTCTAACGTGTTTGAGCTTTTGGTAATATGCTTTGAACTTCACCACTATTTAAGCCAACTGTATCATTTTTTCTAGCAGTTTCTTCTTCTGTGTCTCTTTCCCTGTATATAGTGTTTCCTGTCAGGAAGTGCCTCTTGAAGAACAGATATTCAGAGTAGATTTGGGACCTTGTGGCAAATTCCAGACGTCAAAACCACCAGCGTCTGCCATTAACTGCAATCTGGACAGAGTTTCTGTTTCCGTTTCCTGTATCTTGTTTTTCTTCATGACATGAAGTTTCACATTTGTTCTCAATGAGAATTTGTCTTACTTTAAAACTACGTATAGTACACAGTTTTCATCTTACAGTGTAAGTGGTTCTGGGCAGACTTATGTTTCGATTGTGTAATATATCAGCAGCCACCAGATGGTGGCAGTGCTCCACTCAGAAAAGGTCTTGACAGTTACAGAGGGGGAAATATCCAATTAATAAAAAAAAAAAAAAACGAGACACAAGGTGGTGTGCCACAAGGGAGTGGACCCAGGTATTTGTTAAAGCACACTAAATGTAATTTTCTAGGCTTGTGTCTGTTTATATTTGCACATTCATTTATGTCTTTGAAAATGAGCCTCTTTGTGCAACAGTTCAAGTCATTCTGCAACGCTGGGTTGCTTAGAAATCGTGCAGTACAATGTGTGTGGTTTTGAAGGGTGGGCATATGGAGCAGCTGTTTAAATGCTTTGTACAGTAATTGCTGTTGTGTGTGTGCATACGTGTGTGTTGCGTAAATGTGTGTGGTGTATGGTGTCATCACTTGGGCTGTGTTGTGGTAGACTCTCGGCTCCACACACCATGCAAGCCTGTAATTACTCTGGCCAGTGCTCATTCATACACACACACACACATGCACACAGCTTATACAGTTTGTGGTCCTAGACTTCTACCAACTCTCAATATCGCTTTCCCCTAAACTCTTCCTCTGTCATTCCCAGAGCTGTCCCAGCTCTGGTTTGGCCCTGAAATCTGTCTCCTGTATTATGGAGTATGGAATGTGTCTCACACTCACGCTTCACTAGCATCACACACACATATTCACACAGGCATCATAATGTAATTGCCTCTAAGGACAACTTGACCCAGCCAATGAGTCAATTACACAAGACAGGATATAGATGCTCTCATTTTTAGCAGTAAGCAAACGTACAACATGTTTTAAAATTATGAGCATGTATGTTTAAACCAGCTGTTGGTCCAATTCTCCCACACCTGGGAGTGCAGATGTTTCCCTGCATCTTTTTGACTTCTGACATTCTAATAAGCTTAATTTTTACACTGACAGGACTCTTTAACCCTCACATCTCCTTCACCACTACCTGAGCTAGCATCCAGTCTGAAATGAGTCTTGTCATTTGCAGAGCATGCTTCTTTGTATCAGTATTACCTGTTTGTTCGTTTGTTTGTATATTTCTATAAGGGTTCCTGTGCTGTTTCTGTAATTGGTCATGAGAGGGCAAGAGGCCACATTTCTGACCAGTTTTAGAGCCTTCCAAATCCTTTCTCACACACTATGTTGCTGGGATAACTTGCACACTCTCTTAGTAAAGAACACACATATTGTGCATACACACACACTTAAGCAATCCAGTGATCTGTATTCCTTTTTTAACATTTCCCTCTCACCCTTTCAAACACACACATAGCACAAACACACACCCACTCCCAGGGTGGCTAAACTAGATTAGTGTGTATAAAGGCTCATAATCCCTGTTGCCTCTCCAGCAGGCAAAGAGGAGCCTGTCCTCCAAATTAGGTTGGCCTCTCTGATGATGAGTTACTGCCAGCAAGGGTACACTATCTATGTGTGTATGTATTTTGGTGCGTATGCTGTGGAGCATGTAAATGTCGCTGCTGTGTCTAAGTGTGCAGGAGATATTCGCTTAAGGGACAGAGAAAGTTGAAGATGCAACATTAGTGTTGCTTTATGTTTATCTAATTAAATACAACTTTACATTAGTTGACAGTTGGATTTACAAAAGAGAAAAAGTATAAGCATTACAAGGTTTAGCTTGAGTTGTGTCAGAATGCATTGTCCTCTTGTTAAGTCCATCACAGTTGTAGATATATGGAACATGCTGTGAAACAAAACATAGAATAAATATGTGCTGTTAATTAGTTACATTTTTTACATTTTACATTTTAAAGCAAACATCTATTTCCACCTTTACAGTGGTAAAAAGATTTTTCTAATCCTCCTTTGCTTCATTTTTCACTGAAAGCATGTTGCTTTTGCATGTAATAAATTATAAGTCCTGCACTCTGCAGCTACAAATCTTTACAGAGGTTTTGGCTGGACAGTGGTGTGTGGCTTTTAGTATGTATACCTTTAATTTATAGAGCTTTGTGCAAATGTTAATGTAACTCTATTACAGAATTTGCCAGAGTACATCACTCTTTGTTTGTGATATCTGTCACAATTAAAGTTTGTATGAAACTCTATAAGCTGGTTTAGTGATTTTTAAACCCAGCGGGAAGAAGATCATTTGACCTCCTGAACAAGGATTGCTATAAAAGTCAATGCATTATGTAAGAAATTAGTGTACATATAGATGATGACAAACATCGGACTGGAATACTGCATTATTCACTATATCCTTTCCTCTGTTACCCAAAAATCAGATATTTACTAATACCAGCAATACAAGTTTCTCTGTTCCTCTGTATGCTGCAAAATATAGAATAATTTACAGATTACGAAAAGGGTCTCAGTTATAATGCCGTCCTTCTAGTACCCTCTGCGGTGCTTATCATCGTGATTCAGCAGGCCGACTATTATACTAAGGCTGTATTAGCTATGGGGCAACACTCTTTGGGGTCTTTAGTGTGCTAATAGTGAAGGGCCCACAGGGAAGCACAGTAATTGGTCTTTATTTATGCTGAGTGAAGGCTATGATTAACTAATATCACCCGAGTGTATATGTGCGCACACATTAACACACGTGCAGTGTAAACATGTGCTTGCGCAGTCACACACACACAAATGTAGATTCTCTCGTATAACGTGTGTAGTGGTGAGATTGAGTGGAGAATTGGACTAATCCCTGGTGGCAGCCAAGCTGCTCTAAAACCACTGACTGGCAGTAAAAAAGGCATATTGTAGTTCCCTTACACTTCCACACTGAGTTGCTACAGGAGAGAAGACGCTTTGAATATTTAGTCTCTAATGGTTTTGTAACTAATCTTAAGTGTCACATATGCATTACCACTTCCATGAGTGTTTTTCAATATAGACAAGCAGAAAACCCTGTCGCCCACTGCTGAATGTCATTAAACTGCAAAGACATTCCAAAAGATCTCAGTGTAAAAACAAGACAAGGCTGCATGCAGATGCGTGTGCATATGTGTTGTTTGCTTCTTTCTCTGGTACTGCTAATGAGCTGAGAGCAGTAGGGCCAATGCTTTGTCTTTTGAGGAGACAGAAGGTAAGCGGGGAAAGTAGTGTGTGTTGGGTTTTAGCCTACTAAACTTACACACTTGACAGCACTGCGTCATTCCCATTCTGGCTGTGTTGCTTTGTCCTTCTGAATAGTGTACCCACGTGTGTATATGTGTGTTGGCAAGCTTACTGTCAAATCGGTACAACAGCAGTGCTCTCATGTGTTTACTCCAAGCACAGAAACTGTACACCGGGTTGTAATCAGAGCTGCAGTGAGTGGCTCACAACAACAGTGTTCCCTCATTATGGCTCCAGCAGATCACCTTTACCTCCTATGTGTGTGATTATGGTTCCCCCCCGGTAGCCTTACCGGCAGCGGTGAAGCATGTGAGTGCAGGCAAAACGATCTACGTTTGTGTGTCTGCATGTTTTACATTGTGTGTGTGTACTACAAAGAGCTGTGATCATTAGATTTTGATTGATTAACTCAGATGTTACTTTATTTTTTCTCTAAAATCAGTGGGGACGAAAATAGGAAAATCTCCCAAATGAATGTGTGTTGGTTGTGTGTTATTTTCGCTCCACAGGTATATTTGTCTTAAATAGCCAGGTGAAAAGAAGTTTCTTGTTTTAACCTGGGTGCTAAGGCTCTACATTGTGTGCATAACAGTCCTGCATGGAAATCTTTAATTCAAAATACCAAAGCACATCAGAAATAGAAATTTCTTGCAGGGATTTATTAAGTTTTCCTCATATTGATGGTTGTGTCATGAGAAAACACAGTGGTTAAGGTTTTCCACCAGTGCTATACTGAAACCTGCACTCTTATTAATATGTGTAAAGTTTTAATCTGTGAGGCAGGAAGGATAATGATGAGGTTATCTTATGTCAATAACACAATAGAGATAATAAACATACTGCTGTTGAAATGTTGTGTATATCCTATATAGCCTACAAAATTAAAAGTAAATGTCTGGAATATAACATGTTACAAAGCTGCATTTGTTTAGAAATAATGTAATGCCTAAACAATGTGAGAGGTTGATTGTTACGTTTATTTCAATTGCTTTATTCTAAAATCAACTCTTCTTTAATTTGCAACTTGAGCAGAGGATAGAAAGAAATGATTATAATCTTTTCTTGATTAAAAACCCACATTTTCACATCTTTACTAACAGAGGTAATTCAAGCACACGCAGAGCAGCACAGAATAAGCAAGCTCATTATTTATTACACACCACTTTTATAGCAACAAGGCTAATTCAGCATGTTTTCTTCTTTCTCTCTTTTTCTTTGCTTTCTCTGACAGTGTTGTTGTGGTTCTCTTCCATCTGCCATGGTGTCTTTTTAAAGTTCAACTTCATGATGCTGCGAAAGTTTATTTGCTTAAAGAATGTCATGGTGCCATCAAAGTGTGCCAGAAACACATGATTGTAAGATTCATGCATTCCTTAAGTGTTGCTTCAACTCTTTAAAGTCTACAGAAGCATTGATGCTAAATTTTAGTCTGCATCAAGCAGCAACCACAGATGCTGACAAACTCTGCCCAATTTACAGCAGAAATAACCACCTCTCTATTAAAATGATAGTTGGTCTTTAGCCTTCACAGCTGCTATCCGGAGAGACTGGGGATATACCCTGGACAGTTTTTCCATTCAATCACATGGCCAACATAGAACAAACAACCATTATAAGAGTAAACTTTGGGGAAAAAAGGACCTCCTATGTCATTCCATAGAGTATTGAGGCATCACCATTGTCTTAATAAAAGAGCAAAGTCCATTAAAATCATCATGAAAGGGTGCCTTTTGAGATGCAGCTCTGGTTTGGTCCTTGTTTTCTTTCTCTGATGACCTTAAGAGCATAATCTCTTGTCAACCTTACAGCTTCATCACAGCTTGGCTCCAACCTAACCTTCAAAGTGCAAACCTCAGGGTCAATACTTTCTTCATCACATCATGCAGGAATGTGCAATGAAAACTGTTGTTTTTAACATATTTGATGTCTTATATCTCTTAGCTCCATATTAATGCTTTCATTATCATTTTGATTAGGCTATTTGAATGAGATTCTTACATATAAACATATCAGTGAGGCATCTTGCATTTTTCTAAAAGTCACTGATAAATCCTTCCTCAAGCTTCTGCTGCTCTCAGAAGCACCATAATTACTCAATAACTAAAGTGAAGTACACACCAATTTCATGTGCATCCAACTGATTTCCATTATTGAGTTAGAATAACATGGCCCTCCTTTTCCCTGCCCTTCAATCTCTTCTTGTTCTCTCAGTCTTTTTTTCTTTATTATTGGATTATCTCCACCCCCTCTAACCCTCCCTCCTTACTGCATGTGGCCCAGTAATGAGGCAGTGACAGATAACTCAAAATGAGACAGAGGCTTGCAGTGATGTTCAATTTTCAAGTCCGATGTGTAAATGTTTAAGCTATGTGTTAAATGCATAAGAATGCAAGGGGGGGAGATTTGGGTTGGGGAAACCATGCTCATGTTGCTTCCATTGCCTTCATCCTTTGTACCTTTGGTCAAGATTTATACATACTGACCCCCCTCACTTTGTTTCTCCTTTTCTATGTCTCTGTATTTCATTGTAATGATTTAATTTCTGTTAGTCACCCCATTGGTTTGTTCCATGTGTTTAATATGTGGTAAACTACACATACACCCACACACGGATGCACACATGGACACACACAGTTCTGGTCTTGCAGCGGTCTGATCCGCCCTCGGCTCAATGCTGTCTCTGTGTCTCAGAGCGCACATTCATTATCTAATCTTCCTCTATGTTTAATTTACAGCCTTGGCTGCTGCTGCCATATGCTCCTTTTGTCCCTGCCTGCTAACACACTTTCTGAGACACAAGCACTCAAACGTATCCACATACACATACTGTTCTGTGTGGCTTTGCCTCAACCTTATGAAAAAAAAAAGGAAAACAAAAACAAACATACCAATGACAGACTGCAACCCGCCTCCCTTTAGCAGCTCTTCCTAACCTTCCCACAGGCTTGTGTTGACACAGACAGAGGTGTGTGTCTGATTATGTCTTGGTGTGTATGCGCGTGTGTGTTGTCTGCTGTCCGGGCATTCAGACCGTAGTGCTCTGAGGAGACAGAGTGACCCATTTGAGGTGAGATACATTTGAACTGGCAGGTATTATTCACATCTCATTTTTCCACATAATCAACCCTTCACCTGTAAGCTTCTGTTTGCCCTTTTTTTCTACCCTGTTTAATTGTGAGCATCCCGTGGAAGGTGTGGTATTTACTTTTGGGGCATACTTGTTTAAGTTGTGTCTTGGTTTTTGTTATTGCACGCTAGGACAGCAAAAACACATTCTGCTATGTATCTGTGCACAGGATAAGGTAGAGCTCTGTTTGTAGACTGTGTGCTTATCCGGGGGTAGCTAATGCAGTGTCACTGTGAGATATAAATGGGCCAAGAGCAGCCATGCTGTAGATGAGCACTTCCAGGCCTTTTTACGCAGTGATGTTGTGTGAAGAGCCCCTATCCTTACTCATTTTCATGGCTCTGTAGTCCCACTATTGACTTAAAGTGCAGTGATGTTACCACCTACTCTTGTGCATTTGGGTGAAATAATGAGCTAGTGCGACAGGAATTTAAATATGGTGGAGTAGTGAGGGCAGAAGATAAGAGAGGATAACACAAGTGCAGCTAGAATATGTTTCTATTTGCTTTGCTCAGGACAAGAGTGAATTTCTGCATTGTTCTTCACTCACTTTATCTTAGCCGCTGCAGTTTTTTCTCTGTTTATAACCCTCTCTTTTTCACAAGCTGCTTCCTCCGCTGTCCTGACCAGTAACACATGTTTTGAAATGACGTAGTCACACATTGAGACACTTTCAGTGAGGGTGTGTGTGTGTGACAGAGAGTTTGTGGTTAGCAGGGCTTTCTCCCTGGCTCCAGAGACCCTGGCCAAGTCAGCGGTGAGGTTTGGCTCTCTCCTCTCATCACTGCACACATGGTCTTGCGCACACACAGACATACACACTGCTTTTCTTTGTTATACCTCTCTTTTTTTTTCAACACAACATTTAGCCGAGACTTTTTGCCTTCTGCTTGCCTTCTTGCCCCTCTCCAAGAAATACAGTAGATCACCGGTCATTTTAATGATCTAACTGTATCATAGAGAGTTAACTGCAGCGAGATTCTCCATCGCATTTCAGCACACCTTACAGGACCAATCCTTCTCTCGCTCTCTGTTCTTTCCCACTGCCTTTCTTTCTCACTTTAATTCAACAAGCACACACACAAAGAACACAGTTCCTTCCAGTTCTTAACGAGACAAAGAGCCATTGATTTAGCAAGGAGTACAAGGAGTTAGAGGTGATCGATCTTGTTAAGCCTGTGGACACACTCACAAGGGCTGGAAGAGAGAGGGGAAGTGGAATGGATGCAAGGGGAGACAGAAAAAGAGATAGAGAGCCAGGTTGGAAGGTGCTATCAGGAGATACCGTCTCTTAATGCGGTCACAGGGCCTACACTGAGCGGTTCTTAATGTGCCCTTAACATACATCACACACTCCAACAGATCCAGATGAGAATGACATTGATCAGGTGGGCTGCAGCAGAGAACGAGGGGAGAGGGGGAGCGTTAAGAGGAGAGTAAAGTGTTAGAAGAGGGGTGATGGGATTGAGATGGAGGTCGCGTAGTGAAGCATGAAGTCTTGAGGAGTTTGTGTGTGGTGGGGGATGTTATGGTGCGGGTGAGGTCTGTCTCTTGGGGCTTGCATGCGAGCCAGCTGTGTGCATGTAAGAGGATTCAGGTGAATCCAACAGTGCCGACTCCCCTGTTGGAGTGGCATCATTTTAATGAAAAAGCTGACAGGACTATAAGATGCCATTATAGATTTTTTTATATATATGTATATAAAGGTTGGCTTAGGGAACTGTTTATTTGTCTGTATAATTAATGTTCATCCAGATTTCTTGGCAGTTGTATATAGTTTCAGTAGCTAGTGGGACTTGAAATGCAATTTGTCCAGTCAAAGGAACAGATTAGTGAATCTAAAGGCTTAAAAGACTACTCAGAAATAGGATTTTAACAACATTATCACAGGGGCAGCACAACAATCATATGATAAGATAAACAGAAGTAATATACCTCTCATGTTGCAAAGTAATCTACCAGGAATGTGTGCTTCGTCTTCTAACCCCCTGTGGCATCAGTAGAGCCTCTCACAAATCTTTTTTCACCACATAAGCCCTTTTTCTAGAACTGGGTACTATAAGGATTCTTGGAACCTTTGTCTCATCTAAACCCAGCCTGCATTTCCACCATTTTAAATCAGAACCATTGTATTAATATGAAACAACATCATTTGCTCTTCAGGTTCTCCACTGATTCAAAAGCTACAAATTATTTCATAATTAGGCCTATGAACCAGGAAGGAAACAATATCATGGATGTCTAAAAGTGCTGTCAGTAGCATGTTCTACTCTGTTTTTGTAAAGAAATTTACAGTCAAAAGACCAGTGAGAAAGATTCACGGTGACATCCACTGTCAAAGTTGTGGTTACATATCCCAGCATTTTATACATAGGCCTGTCATGTGGGTGATTTTAGTTGTAAACAGTAAAAATGACAAATTTTCCTCAAAAATGAACCATAAACATCACAGAATACATAATTATATTTTGTTAGCTGTTAGATTTTAGAAAATGGGGGGCACCACAAATCAGTTGTGCTGAGGGCACCCAAATGGCTAGCAGCGGCCCTGAACCCACTGCAAAGTATCCAAAGACAGCAATGGAAAAGAACACTGAGACATATGGTGTGAGGCCACATGATTGCAGCAGTGTTAGTGAAATGTGTTACATCCTTATTGTGGTTTGGCTCTGCACTTCAGAAGTGGTTTAAGGTTGGTGATTAGCTGTAGCCTAATGCTCATCCATGGAGCAGAAGCTGGCAGGCAGCAAGGCCCATGGAGACAGAGTTCTGCCCAGGCCACAGCCCTCTGACTGGCCTGGGGTTTGGAAGACAGCCCCTTCTTACTATGGAGAACTTTAACTGTTACTGGTGCACAGCTGGACTGGTGGATCACTGGCATGAGCCTGGAGTATATGTTGTATAATTATCTGCATCGGGTCTATCAGACTCCGGAATATCCATGTCAGTGAAAGTTGAGAAGTAAAGGCTTACTTTTTGTGCTCCAATCGTCACTGTGTCAAACATCTAATCTTTTATATTCTTTAGCGCAAAAAAGAGATGATGGCATGAATATAAACCAGTGATTCTTCAAACTTTTGGGCAATCCACAGCTCCTACAAACAGTGCTTTCTGATCATTTCTGATCAAAACATAAGGAAATACACAAATGTGCATTTACTGCCTCCATTACCACAAACTGATGGGCAAATGTTCTGCTTCTCTTTAAATAGCCTCAAGATCAACACATATAGTCACACATTTTTCTTCACAAACAACCAAAATATTAGCTGTTGATGACATACAAACAAATGATGTTGGTTATAGATACGGGGAAACTGTATGCGGAAGCCGTGAAACACTTGACGTTGGTGGCTGTCTCTTGGTTATTATCGTTGCAACTGTCAGCTTGACACAGTGATGAGTGTTTAAGTGTTTAACAGGCATGGATGCACAGCATGTCAGTGTGCAGAGACACACCTAAATCTCTCACAGCTGTTAAATGTAACACACACACCCACGCACACTCACTCACATCATGTTAAATCCATCATGGCCCCTGTGTCCTGTGCTGCCAGCTGCTCACTGCTGTGCTACCACGTCTGTCCTGTTGCTAGGATACACACACATTCATAGAGTGGCTCACCCCTTGTCATACACGTTCTGTTTTCGTCCATATGTTGCCAACGTGCCACAGATTTCACACATACAATTAACATACACATACACAATGGACTTCATGTGGCCTTGTGAATGGTAAATGTCTGCTCATCCAGTTATCCAGTATTGTCGCTGATTTAATTTTACATGTGAGCATCCTTGACATAAACAAGACTATAGAACATTACTCTAATTATGTTATTATTGGATTGTTTGATTCCAGTCTTGGCTGCAGTTAACACCCTGAACAAAAGGGGGCAGGATGGAGAGCCAGTACACAAGTACCGTTAGAGGGCACTATTTGTCTCTTTACCTAATTGTTGTTTTAGCCTGGCATCACTTCTTCCTTATCAGTGAGGGTACCTCGACAGCAGCTCCCTCCTGTCTTATTTCTCTTTACCTCACTGCTGGCTCCCTCTCTGTTGTCTTTTTATCTCCTCCTAAGTCTGCCTCCCTACTCATCCCCCACCTCCTCTTTTCTTCAATACCTCCCTCTCAGTACCTTTCCAATCTTTTTTTTTATCCTTACCTGCCTCTCTCTTTACCACCTACCTCCTCCTCTTCTCACTTTCTATGCTTGCCTCTCCTCAAGATGCTTACATTGCTGCCAATTCTTGCCCTCTTGCCTTTTTGTGTTTCCTCCTCTTCATCTCCTTTCTCAAATTCTCCCCTTCTATTCCACCTTGCCACAGCAACAGCAGATGAGATTCCCCTTTGCAGAGCCTCATTTCCCTGCCTTCCTTCATCTCTTCCTCCCTCCCACTCTGGCACTCTCACTGTGTGCATCATTCTTGCCCCTCAGGGCTTTGTTCTGCCTTAATCAGGAGCTTAAGTGTTGCATTCTCACCCAGACAATGCCTGCCATTCAGTCTGGGTCTGTGTAAATAGGTGTGCCCTGTTAGTGTGCCAGTGGGCATGGCATGCCAGGCTCGCTGTGGTAGCGGTGATCAACCGTAGCCCCCAGCTCCAGGAGGCACAGCTCTGCATGCACACATTCACAAACATACGCACACACGGGCAAGAGCAGGAGGTGGAAGAACGGAAACTTACTGAAGGCTGCCTTTGAAGTGCTGCCATGCCAAGGCATGGATGGCCAATGCAACACACATAACACAGGCAATGTGCTTGGCCAAATGGAGTGCAGGGATAGAGATTCTTTTCATAATCAGCCATTCGCACTTCTAGTTTGCCTTGGTTTCTGACATGCGGTCTTGACTTATTTGTATCTGTTTGTCAGAAGCAGCCCTCAGTTGTGTTTGGTGTTAAAACATCAGAATAGTGACAAGAGGGTTTTGCTTGTAGTGTCTGCAGGAGACCAGCAGCTTGTTTCTTAGCCACCTGGCGTGCTCTTTCTAGGAGGCACTGTCGGCCTCTACCCAGTTGGATGACGCTTCCTCTCAGACTGGTGTATCAAATCCAGAGAGCCAGCTTTCTTCCAGCACCCGACCATCTGCCCATATCCATGATGGCACTCTACCTGCAGGTAGAGGTAGAAAGAAACAGGGAGCGGTTGAAAAAATAGGAATGCTGTGAAGTCAGATGCCTTCATAGGTACAAAAAGAGAGTCTTTGATATCATGTGCAAATATATCTTTGTGTGCACAAACCAAAGCACACTGGTCCTAATGTCTAACTGTTTTTGCATATCAACATTTAGATTATGAATTGCAGGAGATCAGCAGGATAGTGAAGATGAAAAAGAAAGGGGTGGACAGACATATAAACTCAGGGTAAGCACATGCAAGTGATGCACAGAAGGACAAAAAGTGAGCCCACACTTGTCCATGCTATCTATCCTCCACAAATGGCCATTTGGGCTTGTTAATCTATTGCCTGGCAACAGAGACAGCCTATGAACAACAGCCACGCCCCTCTGCACATGCTCATAGAGAGGGACTCATTTGGGTCTTTGAAGGGAAAACACGCACACCTCACTAAAATATACACACAAGCATGCACACACGCGCACATGCAAAACTACCCACAAATCCTGGCCTGTCATTGCTCTCCATTGTTTGGCTGCAGTTGCTTTCTCCTGGTGTGACTGCCAGCAGATGGCTACCACCGAGCTGTCAGAGACGGCCTGGGGCCCACACACAGACACACACTCATACAAAAAGAGTCTTATTGCACACAGAATGCACAGTACCTGCTGAATGGTGCTAGTATTGGCTCTGTAACACTTCTCTAAGTCTGCTTATACTTCAGTTTTGACAGAGCTCACTCTGTATTTTCTATTCTGTCAGTGTTTTTCACACACTCAGGCTCCTGATAGACTGTGGAGCTGCTCGGCTACAGGTGCCCCTTGTCACCCTCTTTCTGTAATGACTGTGTAATCTCATAAAAGGGCCGCCTTTCTGCATTAGCATGAGCAAGGGCCATTGTGTTTGTGTGTGTGCCTGGGCATAAGTATACTCTGAATGTTGTCTCTGCTGCCATCTTTTGCAGCTTTGTGTGCACGTGTTAGTTTGTGTGTGTGTGTGTGTGTGTGTGTGTGTGTGTGTGTGTGTGTGTGTGTGTGTGTGTGTGTGTGTGTGTGTG
>JBBBVU010000001.1:20595010-20609622 GCA_037177055.1 Atherinosoma microstoma | reverse complement strand
TATATGACAACTGAGTAGTTTATTTCTAATGCAATCAACTGGATTTTCTTTGTGTTCGGGATGAGAAGTTCACAGGTGTTCACATTAGACTATTACCATTATTGGACCATTACCTGGTCAAGCCTAGGGCACGGTATGCCTCATCATATGTTCTTTTTTCTTGGTTGAATTTCTCCAGTTATTGAACAGGCCTATATTCAATGCAAACCAACACTACCTCCACACAGGCTGGTCTCAAACACACTAGGATGCAAAAAGTCCAGCAAATAATCCTTTGAAAAGGCAAACCTATTGGTTGGAAAGCTTTCCAGGTGTTTACCACATGAGGTGGCTTGAGAGAATTTTAACAGTGCAGAGTGAAAGTTGAAAGTTGGCTTCTTTGAACAACAAAAAATATGAAACACTTGTTTATCACACAATTCCATTTTAGTATACTTTTATACTCCTTTTGTCATTGTTGTAAACTGCTCTATTTGTTGGAATTATAATGAAGTGCCAAATCATAACCATTAAAAAAAACTGCATATTTATGTCTGGAAAATAGTCCACTCGTGTAATTAGCCCACCCCCATGCATATCCCTGTTTCAGTGCTTGCACTGTGATGTGCCCTCACTTTCATTTGTTAAGGCACAACGAGCAGTCTCTCCACCATCATCAGTATGTTTATCATATATTTATCCTCCTGCCTGACTTTTATCCCTCCAGCTAAGTTTTGCCTCATATCAAAATGCCATCAAACTGCAGCAGAGATTTCTGTTCATAATGTCACACTGCTGCCCAGAGGAGGGTTTTTATATTGACCCACATGCCTGTCTCCACACTAGTTTACCAGCTACATGTATATAGGCCTCAGGCATAAACAATCCACACAAAATACACACAGTGATTTTCAAGAACTTTCTTGTGCCAGTGAAAAACATGTACCATGTAAATAAATATAACTGATGGTCATGAACCATAGCTAAATAATACATGTTATGTTGTCAATTCATGCTATTCCTGATATAGATTTAATGATTATATGTAAAAATGATGTTCAGTAGTTTTGTTCTTTAAAACCTTCAAACAAACAGCCAGGGACTTAATTAAGTATGTGTGTCTTCATGTAGTTTTATACTGCACCGAAAAGCAGACAGTCAAACGGTCAGCTTGTTTTCTCTCTGACATCTGGATCAAGCGGGAAGAGACTAATTGATCAGCACTCACCCTCTTCCTCTTTGAGATCCCAATAGATTTGCAAGGAAGACACAACCCTGCAGTTGTTACCAGCTGTGTGTGTGTGTGTATGTGCTTGTGTGTGTGCATTTCAGTTCTTTGCTTATACAAGTGGACACACTATAGTGCCAAAAAGTAGCATTTTTTCTTGAATTATTGCCATCCATCTTTCCTGGACTTAACTTGACAATCTAAGCCTCAACTCAAAGAAATCTGTGGTAGTAATCTGATAACCTTGAATTCTGTACATAGTCTGCAAAGGGTAAAACAAATTGGGGTGAAAGACACATACTTATATGCAGTGACACTGCAGTGGTTTTGAATTTGAATGCCTGCCTGCTCCCTATTTGTACATCATGGCCTTCCTTGAAGAGAGAAACAAAACCCTGCAGGGGTCAATAAAGTATCCCCTATTTATTAAGTCAGTAGGACTTTTACATCCTTACATCCTATTCCTAGGGCCAAGCAGAGTCAGAGCCTAAATGTTCACTGTGATACTTAAAATGCAGTACTTCCCTTCCTTCAGGCTCTGGTCACGATCAGGATGCACATGTTTTACAACTATGACATTACAGGCAATCAAAAGGCAGGCAACATGCAGACTGACATGCAACATCCTATCAGATGACAAACATGTTTTACACAATGAATATACAATGATGAATTTAGGGAGGAGGTACAGAGTTCCTCTGTGTAAGCACAATGTGTAAAACTCCTTGATTCCTGTATCAGTTAAACTTTTAAATGATCAAATTGTGACTGCGGTGTGTGAGGGTAAGTGAGTGAGTGATGGAAAGGTGGGAAGGGGTATGTCTGTGGATATGAGTTGAACCGCATATTTGCATATTTCTGTTGTTTTAAACATTTAATAGAAATAATTTATTCTCATTGTTGCATTATTGCCTAACAGCCACGGGTTTTTTGTAATGAAATCTGAGTTTTTTACCTATTCTTTTTTAAATGTTTTGCTTAATTGTTGTAGCTACTTGTATATTGATTGTATCTTATTTAGATGTTGTTGTGTTGTGTAGCAAGCCCCTTTCTCCAGGACAAATTTCTCTGAAGGGAGACAAATAAAGTGACCTTTGCCCTTTGATAGTGAGGGCTGAAGTTGCATCAGCATTCACTTTGGCTGATCCACTGACCTCCAGTATCCTGTACTGCTTGGGAGGTTGTTTTAGTTTGTGTGTGCAGTACAGCAGTACAGCAAGGCCAGAGAGAGACTGCTGATTCGGTCTGAAACCTATTAGCAATTATAATGTTTGCTGAGGTATATATTTGGTCATGGAGCTTCGCTCCGAGGTCATGTCCAGCATTGTCTTTAGTTTGGCTAAACATCACATACTGTATTACAATGTTGTAATTTTGGCATTTTGTTTTGAGGGGTAGCAAGATGAACAAAATAATACACAGTGATTTCTGATTATATTGAACCAGATACAGGTGTGAAGTTACTATTCCAACTGTGCAAGCAAGCCACATTCTCTTTCATAATAATTATGAAAAGCCTCAAAAGATAATATTGCTGATAATGAAAAGGCATCGACCTAAAGATAGCTGTTAGGACATGCATGTGGACTGCTTTGTGCTGATATGAGTTTATTCGTGTCATATTTTATGCATCCAGTAGCCCTCAGATCAGCCTCAGTGTGAGGATTACATCTGTTGGGCTTCCTGTGGTCCTGCCCTTGACTGACCCAATCCTGACCTGTGTTTGGCCCCCGGGCCTCCTCATGGCTATTGGATGGGCTTGTGTGTGGGATGTGAGTGTGCATACAGTATACATGTGTGTGCATATGTGTATGGTGTAATTTGAGCCTCAGGTTAGGACAGGACTGCTGCACTGTTCATCCAGGCAGAAAAAGCAAGACATGGGAGCCTCAGGCTGGGCAGAGAGAGGAGGCAGGACAGCTGAGAGTAAAAAGTGGGAAGGTTTGGAGAGAGAAAGTAATGGACAAAGAGTAGCAAGACTCTTTTTAACTCAGTCTCCATGGAAGAGAGATGTCAGTCTGTGTCAGTTCGCTCCACTAACCAGCCTGTAGCAGGAGAAACAGATCTCTCCCCCTCCTTCTCACATATTCTTGCTTATCTCCCTCCCACACTATCTCTATCTACTTTCTTCTCTCATATCTTTTGGTGATGGCTTTTCTGACTCAGTTGAGAAGAGCAGAAACACTCTGAAGCTCAGGGGAAAACAGCAAGACTAAGTTAGAGACCAAGCAGTGAACCCGTCATCTCTAAAAGGCAGGTTATTTTGCAGGTCTTCTCCTAATCACACTATGGGTGAATGAGGACTTGCTGCTCCAAATGCTTTAGACTAAGGGCCTGAAGGCAGGGGCACACTGATGGCTCTGCTGCAGTGTTTTCCTCTGTGTTGTAAGGGGGCCAGTACACAGCTCTTCAAACACAGACGGGATCAAAACTTCAAATCCCCTGGAAATGTCAGCCACGTTTGAGGAAATGTCAGCAGAGCTGAGAACACACACAAACACACATTGACCAGAGCATGCATGCACACAGGCAGTCATGCCAAACACCATGAAAAAAAGACATCAGGATATAAGGCACTCATGTCCTGTGGGTGCAAAACAGCCTCATCTTCTTCCTTTTTTTTTTTTACAAAGCTCAAGGGAGAATCATTTTTGCTGCTATAGGTCTTTATTCACATTAGTTGAATTTATAATCCCAGACATTTCCTCATGAATAAGCATCTGCCTCGATGCTCACTAACATAAAGTGATGCAATGAAATAGTGATTTAAGTGGTGATGCCAGCGTAGAAAAGACCGCAGTGGCCATGAGGTGCAAACAAAAAAGAAAAAGAACCCAGCAAGATTTGACAAAGCACAACAATAAAACCCCAAAGCACAACTAATGTTCAAAAATCACAACAACCAGCCAAAAACTTAAGAATGTTTCAGAGAGAAAATAATTGTTGGTTTTTGTTTTTTGTTGGGTTTTTTTGTTTAGTTTTTAGATAGCAGAATATTTAATTTTGTTCTGATACCTTCCTTGCTCTCTTAAAACAGATAATATGGGACACTGTGTCAAATACACTGAATCAAAACTCCTCAAATATAGATCCTCAGTCACCTCAGGTGATCTCATCTGCAGCCACTGACATCATGCTGTGCTCCTATTGATCTCTCCTCACTTCCTCTGACTAACTTATCGACATCCTCAAGTGTATTTCCTGCCTGGACTGTCAGCGGTGTTTATGGATAGCCCTTCCCCTTGGTGACACACATGCACATACATGCACCCACCACTTCTGCTTATCGATGTATTCTTTTGCTTGATACATGTGTGGTATATGTTGCAAAACACGTAGCAAACACGTACTAGACCCTGTCTGCTATGTGTTGAATTGCAGATGCTGTTTAGGGCTTACATATTGACAGGCTGTGCCCTGAACGCTTTTAGGTCGCAATGAATGTGTGAGAAAGAAAAAGTAATTGTCAAAGGGTTCATGCTTTTTTGAGTGATGTTTTTGCCCCATCACTCCTTGTACGTCACTACTTGGAAATTATACTGAGTCCAGAGGAGAGTCTGTGTGCAAGATGGTGTCAACATTGTTTTAAGTGGGTGACGGGTGATATGTGGGTTAGGAGAGAGGCTGTTACTGTCTTAACTCTCTCTCTCTCTCTCTCAAACAGGCATGCAAGTATAAGCACACTTTTGCCTGTGTAAGCCTGCAGGCCCTCTGTTTATCTGCAAGTTCCAATCAAGATCTGCGCTCAGCTACTAATATCTTGTGATCCTTTGAGGACACACACACAGTACTACACACTGCTGTGTGATTTCTGCTGGCAGGCTCTCTCTGTTTCCTGCGACATCATCCATTACCAGCTTCCTCCTTACCGATTAGAGGAGATAATGCTGAATGCTGAACTGTAGAATTAACCTCAATTAGTACTACCTCTGTAGATCTTTCTCATTTCACCCCATGACTCCTGTTCCACATCTTAAAATGTCCCTACTCTATTCAGAGGGCATTCATCTGCATGAATGTGCATTATAAATTGAAGCATAGTTCTCCTAATTTAAAAAAGCAATAATGTACAGTAGCGGCCCTGCAATGGACTGGCGACCTGTCCAGAGTGTACCCTGCCTCTCGTCTGATAATTGCTGTGCTAGGCTCCAGCCCCCCCGCAAGCCTGAATTGGATTGAGCGGTACAGAAAATGAATGAAGAAATAATGCACAGTAGTTTTAATTTACCTTTATCAATGCTGTACAACGGAAGAAAAGAAATATTCCTTGTGCCAGTGCATTGCTTGTACAGTCATTGACGTTGATCAAGATTAAACGATCAAGTAGTGCCATGAAATTATATACATTGATTCAAGATTTTTGATCTTGCTGGTTTTATTTCTCTGGATTTGCTGTTTTGGTATTTTATAACAAACTGTGTTTAGACTGACATAATATTAACTGATATATAAGTAATTTATTCAATACTTTTGTAATGCCAAAAGATGTAAAAATATAAAATACAGCTGACAATGTAATTTACCTTAATTGCACTTGGTCTTCGATGCATATTTACAAATGTATGCCTTAATTGACATGTTGACGACTGAAGTGTACTGCAAAATTAATGAAATCTTTTGGTCACATTATCCCACTTTTACCATTGTTTTTTGCTGAGGAAAAAAGAAAGAAAAAAGTCACCAATGTCAAATTATTGATTTTTATCAAGCAAACAAAATAACTAAGAAAACTACTGAAACCACTGTAACAAGGACAAGAACTCTCAAGCAGGAATTGTGATCTGAAGAAAATCGTGAAACATTTGGTCAAATAAGATCAAAGGAAATCAACAGTAGAACTCAGGGCAAGGTGTAAGAGTGAAATTAAGAGCATTTTTGCATCCACAATCCAAAGAGAGCTCAAAATGTTGGACTCAACATGTGTGTATCCTTAAGAATGATTTAAAAATAAAGAAAAAAATGAATGGATTCTGGAGCAATGGTAAAAGAACTACTAGTCTGATGAGAGAAGATTTACCCTCTTCCAGAGTGATGGTAGCACCAGGGTAAGAAGATTGGCAGATGAAGTGCTGCACCCATCATTGCTTAATACCTACCTAGCATCTTAGCATGCTTACATTAGTAGTTAGCTCAAAACACTACTGTGTTTCTAACAGAGCTTTACTATGATCCCTGTTCACTCATGTTAACAAAAGGTATTGTAAAAGTTGTCCCTTTAATAACATTATTATGCAAATTTGACATTCTAAGACCTCACCAAATTATGTGGATCTTAATGAGTCATTTGTAAGTGATTGCTAAGAGTGCATTCAACTTGATCTCACAGAAATACGTAAAATAAGCACGAAGTTATTTCGACACCCTCCACTTATTTACGTGTTGGTGGCACGCAAATGGTTAAAATTACGTGCTGGGGCCATGAAAATGAAGGCAATGTAAAGTCAATGGGGAACTTTTACGTGATGTCCACACGACTTTCCTGGTTCCACAAAAGGCTTCATTTTACAATATCGAATGCAGAAAAAATGTTTTCCATATGTTTATTTAATTTCACTAAATAAACTGGTCAGGCTGTTCTCACAAATGGTTCATGTGACTTCTTGTGCAATATAATGCACGGATATTCACACATAGCCTATAAAATTCTGAGCATATCAGTATCAATTGATATCATCCAGCGGCTCTGGGAGCTCATAGGCCTTGACTTTGTCTGCTTTCATGTATATTTCAGGGATATATAGGAGGTTTTTCTCTCTCTTTTTGTATTTTGCAGTGACAGCGATAAAGCACTTCAATATTTTGGCCTGGTTTTTATGTCATGATGGAAACTTTTAATCACACTTACTTACATGGATTTAAAAAAGCTTGCTACACAAATATTATTCATTTGGATCCTTTATTAAACTCACTTTACTTTTTTATTATTTAATGATTTATTTAATCAAAATGGACTTGATGCATTGTAATAATTATATGTTGGGGAAACACCTGGAGGGGGGACGCAACTGTGATTCCCGGCGAATAGGAAGAAGGCACCAGATCTGGAAAGTTTTAGCTGTCGCCCCGCGATTTGACCCTGACAAGTGGAACAAAATGATCCAAGTGTAATAAAAAAAAAAGAAAGAAATGTGAAATTACGATAAATATAGACTATTTAGAATAGGGTTAGGGGCTATTTTCCACCATATCCATCCCTTTTTGTTGTTTTTCAGAAACATAAAAGTCCCACAGACAACACGACAGAGCCCCGCAATTAATTCATCAGCCTTGATGTGCTCAGGAGTTTATAAGGTATGTGCGATTATCAGCGCATTATTTTGCCGGAAGTCACATGAACCATGTGTGCGAACGACCTGACCACAGTTGATTCATTTTCATGGGCCCAGCACGTAATTTTGATCATTTACGTGCCACCAACACGTATAAATGGAGGGTGTTGAAATAACATCATTATTTCACAGATTTTTGTGAGATCAGGTTGGTGCATCAGCATCTTGGCTTGTTATTTAACACCACTACTGTTGAGTCTTAACTCTCCATTAAGTGTTTTGCTGGATTACACAAGTAATCATATTTTACAGGCTCATGCAGAGTCATCAAGACACTAAATAATATCCAGTGTGGGGAATTCAAGTCACTCACCTGTCAATTTTACTAACAGAGAAAAAGGAGAAGAGGGGGTGGGAAGGAAGACAGCAAAGTGGCTGAAAGAATGCAAGGGCCTGATAAGGTGAGGAAACCTGTAGGCAGGCTTGTTTTGATTTTTTTTTTTTCAGGAGCAGAGGTAATCCCCAGGCTCAGACATGACTATTTACCTGGATGTTTTTTGTGTTCACACATGGGCACGGGATGTAGACTAAAGAGCCACACCCAGCTCATCTGATGAGGAAGATAAATAGTGAAACTCAATAAAACAAAGATATGAATATATCCACTGACTTCCCTCCTTTAATACAGACGCACAATCACATGAGAATCCCAATATTTCAGTGGCAGAGCAATTACTGAGACTGTGTAGGAGGGGTGGATCATTACCTTGAACAAAGGGTGAGTTTATTGTTAAGTGAGGTCTGTATAAATGGTTTTTAACTACTGGTAGGGCAGAGACAGCTGCCTAGGCTTGAAGAGAGGGCAGGTGGGCAAGCCTGAGAGAGGCAGTTAGAAAAAAAATCCAGACTCAAAAAAATCCCCCTGACCAGTTGGTAAATTTACATAAAGGCCAACAGCCAAAACACTTGTGGGTTTTGTGTCAGTTACTGTTGTGGTTTTTACCCTCTCAGTCTGTAACTGTAGGAAGAAGAGTTGATATACAGTGATGCTCACAAACACGTGTTAAAGTGATCACTCACACATTCATAATAAAACACGCATCCAAAAAGAGCACTTACTCCACCCCATTGACTCCTCATGAAAAGTCATTAGAAATGTGTGCATTTTATTTTTAGCAGTGTCATTGGAGAGGTAGTAGTCTTGTCAGTCTTTGGGGCCCTCCTCTGCTCTGTCGCACTGTGTCTGTCTCCTACTGAGAGCTATGTATATTTCATAAGCCCTGGGTGACTTTTTGTCTTAAGATGTGCTGCACCTCCTCTGCCTGTCTCTTTGCTGCTCGTCAGTGGAGGGAGCCATCACAGCCTTTTTTCTTTTTTTAAAAATCTTCTCCATGCCTCTCTCTCCTCACTGACAGCCACCCTCTGTTTCTCCCTCTGCTTTTCATGGTCAACTTGTCTCTCTCCTGAAGTCTCATCACTCTTTCCTTTTTCAGCCGTGAAAGGGAGCGGAGTAGAGCACATCCAAACAGACTTGGTCTGTCAGGCAAAGCCTTTCTCTCTGTGTGTCTCTCTCTATCTTTGATTCTGTCTGTCTGTCTGTTTTGCAGCTCTGTCACTTCAGGGAAGGGGCACTTCACTTGGAGCTGCATCCCCTTTAGTTTTTGTCTTTTTATAGCAGAAATCTGAGAGCTGTGACAGCAGCTAAAAATGGTTGACAAAACAGATCTGCAATTAACTGCTATATATGCAACATCAGTATCTTTTTATTGTTAAATGTTGATTATGCCAATATTGCTATCTTAGCCCTTTTAACAGTGGGTGGTATGTAAAGCAGAATCACAATCTTTATATTGGTGGTGATTAACTCAAGGGTTGCAATTTTGTATCCACCCACTTAATAAACTACTCTTGTGTCTGAACACAACAACAGTATAAAGATTCTTGCTTTCTTTCTTGTTTAGTATCCAAAAATGTACTGGGGGGACCACTAAGATCAATATGAATGTTGTAATTTAAAGAAATGAAGAAAATTTAATTGTGTACACTGATACAGCAGCTTTTGTCAACTTCTCGCTGAAGGGCTGAGCTTTAGTTCTTGTCTGCCCAAGCAGACCTCCTGAAAGACCCAGATTGCTGTTGATGTCTGCTGATGATTAAAAATGCTGAAGTGTAAAACACTGGTCATCATTTGACTGAAATGTTAAACTAGCAATTATGTAAGTAATGATGGTAGAAAGGCAACAAGGTGATCAAAGAATAATTTTTGTGAGGGTTTAAGCCCCCTAAAAACTATGCACCCCATGAAATTTGTTAAAAAACTCCAAAGTACAATATGACCTTGATTATGTCTTCCTATCTTTCAGTCCAGTACTGTGATTGCGGGTCCAACTGGAGCCACTAAGGAGGCGGACTCAGGTTTGGGGCCCTCACAACCTGCAGGAGACCACACCTTTTCTCGCCCAGTGAACTTAGAGGCAGAGAGAGCTGACTGTCCACTTTCCAGTGAGTATTAGTCTCCCAAATAGCCACTGTTTTACCTTTTTTTCCATTGATGCTTTCCTCCTCTCCATCTTTTTATTTTTGTGTTTTGCTCTAAATAATGTTGCCTTTTCTTTAACGTTTTTGCACCCTAACTGTGATCCATGACATTTCACTTCACACCACAGTACTCTTAAGAAAGTCCAGAGTAATACAGCTACAGTTGTTTTTTTTTTCCCTCTCTTCAACAAATCCATGATTATCTCACTTGTACAATACTACTTTTCTGTTGTGAGAGAAGCTTTCTCCTAAAAATCATAGAGAAGTAGATTTTGTGTTTTAGCTTTTATCTACAACCCTCAGAACATGCATCTCCTCACTTAGCATGGATCTTATCTCTATTTCCTTTTTTCCTGTGTGAGGAGTCCTCCTGACCCTGCTGTGTGGCAGCACAGGAAGTATTGAGACTCCGGGAGCGTGTTAGATGAGATCTGAGGCAGCTCTAACACACAAACTGAAAAGTGACAAATCTCCCTTTTAAGTTAATTTTACGGGCTTGTGCTGTCGTGTCTTGTGACACATTGATCTCTTCTAACCCCATACACAACACTCCTCCACCTCTATATATACCCACGGTACCTATCACCTTCTCAACCAGACTACATTAACTCTTCCTTTTTTATTTTGTTGGATCACAAAATATTAACCTTCCCAAGCTGCTGCGTGACTCAGGGGTGGGGTATTCGTGATTTGCCTGAGTTTTGTTTTGCAAATATCCAGGGGATCCAATCTCTTTGCCTTTCTTTGACTGTATTGTTAGATAAAAACTGCTTTTAATAATCACTAATGCAAACCTGCAAATCCCACCACAAAACTTGCACGCCATATTCTGCTGTGTTTTGGATCAGTTTATTCTCAAGAATCGGATGGTAGTTAGAAGTCTTGCAGTCATTCATATCCCTGTCATGCTGTATCACAGTAAAGTTGTTTGTGTGACCTCCTTTCTTGGTATGGTTGTTATTAACCTGCTGGTTACGAAAACAGTGTGTTGATACTTGGACTCAGGCACAAAAACAATGAATGCCAATGTGTGCAAGTGTATGTACGCACAGCCCAAAAGCGACTCAGTGGTTTCATGTGGAAAGTGCTGGCTGTCTCCTCTTATAAGTCTTGCTGGCCTTTGTGAAAAAAAAGAAGAAATATTGATCTCTCAACTGTTCATTTTAAACTCTCTTTTTCTTAACTGTTCTATCTCTTCTGCTCACGCTTCTTCTGTCCAGGCTTCTTTTTCTCTTTTCTCTGAGGCTATTTCTGTTTAGCCATGAGGGCCCCCTGTCGTTTACAGAGACTCATCTCAAGTTCTCTTTTCAACAGAACCCACACACATGCAGACACACACCGAGACACTCTCTCCCAACCACAAAGACACTTGATTAAACAGTTATGACAAAGGAGCCACCACACATCCACAGACGCACACATAACACTGAACGATCCTCCCAGTGGTCTAGTGTGGGTTGAGAATGAAGGTTTCATGAGTTATTTAAGTGCTCTCCATCATGCATTCCGCTGCAGCTCACACCGACATGACACTGCCCATTTCCTCCGCTCAGGCAAGAAACGTGACACACAACATGCTTGTGGTGTTCACACAGAGCTGTGCAGGGGTGCACAATCAAAGGCTGTTGGGTTTCAATCATTAAATGTGTTCCTATGCAGCAGCCACATAGAGGCTATAGAAACAGGCTGACTTCCTCACTGCAGTCTTGTGTCTGTTGTACCACATTGTATAGAAATATTTAGACTTGTTGCAGTCCAGCACGATCCCCTATCAGACAGGAAACAGGTCAGAGGAGTGGGTGACGTGAGCTGGCCACAATGGGCTTCAAGAGGATCTGTGAACACATTTGGTGAACACTTCACATCAGGAGTTAGTCATACTCAAAACAACCACTCACTCAATACTTCATTATTAGTGGTGAAGGACCAAACTGACCCTCTGCTGCTCTAACTTCACAGGTATTTAGTGAAAGAAGTTACACATAAAAGGCAGGGATATACAGGTACGGTGAAGACATTTGTTAGGGCTCACTTTTACATCTTAGTTCCTGCTTTGTACTTATCCTTTGTCAGCCTTTACTCTGCCCTCTTTACCTCATGCATCCGCCCATCTTGGTCATACTGAACAATTCCAATCAGTCATGTCTGTGTTCATGTATGTGGGTTAATATGTGTGTTGGCACAGAAATGATACATGCTGGGGATGTGATTGTCATGAGAGTAGCTTCTAATTGCAGCAGTACAGCTAGATGTGCCAGACTTGGCAATCTTGAACACTTGGCTCCCGGCCAATTCAATACAATTGAAATTAGCCACTGTAGGAGCATGGAGCAACACTGAAGATGGGTTGTGGGTGTTGGTTGGGGCACAGAAAGGCAACCTGTGTTTGCCAGGGTTTGAGCTGTTGTTTTAACCATGTCTTATTATAAAAGAGACACACATCACTGATGTACATGTTAAATAAGGATAAAAAGGGGACACGGAAGGTGCCTTTTTTCTAGAACAGAGCGAAAAACACAGGTAGATGAGAGGAACAGTGCGAAGGAAGAGAGCTGCAAGATTACGAGGGTGATAAACTAAGAGGTTTGGGTGGAAAAAGATGGTAATCTAAGGTTACATGGGCACTATAGGTAGAGGTGACAGGGAATGTCTTTAGAAAGAAAGATAAGAGAGTGACTGAGGAACCACAGTTAGGAATGCCACTGCTTGCTCCCCCTCCTCTACTCCACCTCTTTTCTTCTTTTCTTGTGTCCCATCAGTGGGGAAGGGAGAGTGGGTTAACTTCCAATGACAGTGACAAGCTCTCCTCAGCTGCTGTAAAGTCCAGCAGATGGAAGAGCGTGTTTTTGTGTGTGTGAGTGATTAAAATACCGCTGGAGACCAGGGTGCACTGAGTCTTTTGGCATTGCCACCCTTGGCAGAGCACCGCTTCGCTGCCCACTTTTTCCACCCTTGCAGCGTGGGCATTGAGGTGTGTGTATTAAGTGAAAGGTATTAATGCCAACAAATGATATCAATTGAAAGTTTTGCCATTGTCTTTACCATTATATATTTTCTTCAGGGGCAAGGACACTGGATGGCCTGTGTGGCTGTGTTTTCATTCATCTGTTTGAGTAATACTGTAATGTAATGATCACAGGATTTTTGAAAAGCAGAGCTCTGTTCTGCTGAGAGGCGCCAGTCCTGGCCGGCATGGGGGAATTAGTCAGGAGACAGTGGGTTTGGAGCTATGCCATGGTTATTAGCCACTCACAGGGTGGGCATGGGCTTATGCCCCGTCTCAATCACTCATTTTGTTTGCGTTTGTATGTTTAATGTGTTTGTTTGTGTGCATATGTGTATGTGCAAGTTTAGCATGTGAGTTGGGATTCTCCTCTGACCATACTGACCTTATTGTGCAGTCACTCCTGGTTGATTTGTCCCCTCTCCAACACATTCCTCTATCTGAAAGGCTAAGAAACAGGCTGTTAACCCCTTCTCCCTCCCCTCAAACCATGTCTCTTTCTTTCCCCTTCTTTTTCTCACTTTCTCTCACCGTACATACGGATGGGTTTGATTTAGTGACTGTGGTTTTCCATCCAGAGCCTGGGAGCCAGAGAGAGTAGACTTTGCAAGAGACCTATAGATTCACAGCCAGCGAAGCACGTCATTACTTGGCTGTAGCTCATCAGCAGATACATCAGTAGACTGGAGCGCTAATAAATGCGAGCTGTCACTGTTCAGGAAGTAATAAACCTTTCTTCATTTTATCCCCTTAATTATTTCCTTCTCACATATAGCATAAATTGCTCTAAATGGTGACAGCACAAAGTATCTGGGAGAGTGTCATTTTTTTGACACTTAGCATCTGTGTGGAGCATGCAGTGCATTTCGGTAGAGTATTTAGAATCTTATTGTAATGTAATACCATCAGGGTCACATATACTTACCAAAATCCCGCAATACTCTTGCAGCATCACAATGGATTCAAACATACAATCAAAATCATAATGAACCATCTTCAGCAACAACAAGAGCAGGGACTCTACTAAGACAGCCTAAATCCACAGAAAAATGACAAGTTCTTTTGAAACAACTTACCTGTCAAGTACCTTGGAAAACTGTTCACAAGTGTACTTAGAGGAATTAGTGCTGCTTTAAAAGCAGGGGGTGATCGCACCTAACCTGATGTGCCAGATGGCTTGTTAGACAGAGCCGTCTGGGAAAGTCATATTGGAAAGTGTCTGGAAAAATCACTTTTAGAAGATACTTTGCAGGTGATTGGATGAATCGTCGCAAGCAAACTCCAACCACAGTCGAACAATCCACTTCCAGCAGAGACAGTTGGTAAATTAATTTCACGCTAAACCAATTGGTAGAAGAATGAATAGATGTGAAAAGAACAAATAGTGTCCAGTTCTGACATAATCCATTAAAGCTACACCTAAAGCATGTGTTCAGCTGACAGGATGTGTAAACCACTGTACCTCAGCCAAAAGGGCATACCTTGAAGTCTGAGAGCTTCTCAATAATTAATTAGACAAACATCTGTTTTTACAAGGGAAGATCATATCAAAGATCATATCAAATATTTCTGTTCCGTGCACTATGTATTCATT
>JBBBVU010000001.1:20547455-20563039 GCA_037177055.1 Atherinosoma microstoma | reverse complement strand
TATATATATATTTGACTTGGATAAATCAAGTCTGAAAAATGAATACCTAATGCACGTGGCTCAAATTACAAAGGGAGGTTGGGCGGAGCCTTATTTTCAGACGTGCAACGCAAGTTCGCAAGTCAACGTCCACAGCGCATGTATATTAGTTCAAGCAATGTGGTCAAAAATATGGTAATTGCCAAAAAACCTTTTACTACTGCATGCTGCTTGTTTAATCAGAAACAGGGACGGAGAGTTCTTTAACAACCACAAAAGGAAGCATATCAGGTGGTCATTGTATGGACACTCACAGCACAAAATAAACAAACAATGCTGCTGTCTAGGGTGCTAAAGGAAACAGAACAGATCGCCTGCGTCTTCTGCAGAATTTAATTAATTTAATTGAATGAATTATTAAACACAATGGGGACAAATTAATGCTTTTCTTAAAAAAATAAAAAATAAAAACATGCAGAACCTTATGGAAAAATTAAATGTAACCTGAAAGTGGACCATTTTTAGGGCTCCCCCTTAATGCTCATTTATGCTCGATGCAGAAAACGGATACATGGACGGACAGTTTCGTCTGTCCCTGCACTGTTTACGTGCGTAATGGATGTGTTTTCTGGGGCCTTACAGATCTGTCGCTTGACTCAGCACCGGAAACCATGGGGTCAGTGTTGAGCAGTATAGCTGGCATGCGCCCAGCAAAAGGAACAAACCAGAGAAGAAGAAGATGAACCGGAGGAAGAAAAAGAGGAAGATGACAAGCACAATGACTGTATGGCGAGTGGATAGTGCCACAGATTACCTGACTTAGGAGTCTGTCGTAAAACATGGCGACATGAGGGTTGGCGGCGCCCTCTCCTGTGCTTGGTGAGCATTGAATTGGCAGTTTCCACTCGCCATAATGACTGTAGATATGCCGGGAGCTTTGGAAGAAAGGATGTGTGAGTCTGTGGGACGGTTGCAAACAACTTTATAGCAGTGCATTACCCCCACTAACCGGTGTCCGAAACCAACATCAGAACACGGAAGTGAAGTCTGAAATCAGCACTGCTCACTAATGGATGAATTGACTTCATAACCATGGCGACATAAAAGAAGCTTGGAAGGGTGACGACATGTGACAATGCTTGAAATGGACATAACTGTTACTTACGTAAGGGACCATAAATGAGCCTTTAGCGTATCATCTGAATGTATTTAGGGGAGCTCCTCTGCTTTTCAGGGGAGCCAAGCTCCCCTTAGCTTCCCTGTAATTTGAACCTTGCTGATACATATTGCTTCGTGGTCTCACAGCTAATATAGTTTGCTGTGTATACTTGGATGTTCTTTGACTGCATCCAAACAAACACACTATCACAAAGGCAGAGCAATATCAAGGCTCAGCTGGTGTGGTGGTAGCCTGCAAACAGAATTTGTCACAGTGACTTGTTCATTATTCTCTGTGTCTGGTTTGACCATTCAAATGTGTGCGCAGCTAGAATCAAAACAAAAAGAAGAACCCATTGTCGTTGTCCAAACTGAGTACGAATGAACAAAGTACAATTGTTAATATCAGGCTAGTGTTTTAGTCTGGCTTGCACTGGGAAGGAATATAACAAAGGGAGGCAGGCGATGGAATTAGGAAGCAGAAAATGAGATGCATTAAGCAGAAGTGGAGATCAAGTAACAGCTGGCATCCATAGCTAATGATTGTTTATAAAGGACTTTCTTAGTTTCTCAGATTGTTTTCTCTTTTTTCTGTAATCTAGCATTGAATAGCCATTTTCCATTCTTTTGAAATCTCAAATGTTGAAACGGGCCACAAAAAATGTGGTGATAAAAATACGGCAAATTGCAGGACAGCTTTGAGAATAGAGATGTAAAATGCAAAAAGTGACATTGCAAGTACAGCACTGAACATATAAGAAACAAATGGAGGCATTATTTAGTCACTGATGCTTGCAGTATACACCTGTTTATTTGTATTGCTATTTTCAACTGATACTGAAAAAATTAAATGCTTAATTTTCTTACATTTGAAAAAACTTAAAGCTGCTTGGTTTAAAGTGTTTTTGTAACTTTATCAGGTGGCATGCTGATGAAATGAATGAAATGAAATGAAATGAAATGAAATGAAATGAAATGAAAAATACTTTATTTATCCCTTTTAGAGGGAAATTATTGTTGTAGCAGAGTTTTTTTTTTTTTGATGTGGTTCATAGTAATATTTTAAAGCCACTTTATCAAAGGAATAGAGAATTCTTTAAGATATAGCTGTGTTGATGTATTTTGGATATTGAAGCAGAGCTTGAGCACAAGAAGGCTTTAAGTGAGGACCTTTCCACCGTGGCAGCCTCCAACTGCAACCATGAAGGATTCTCCTCTTTCTCAGCATGCCTGCACTTCCAGTAGGTGAGAGCCCTGGCATTGACCGCCCGATAGTAGTGTCTGAAGACCCAAACCAACATCTTTAGAGGGTTTCTGTAGGCGAGCTTTTGATTATCAGGGAAGTTTATAGCCCCATTTAAATGGCAATATTACTTATTATTAAGTCGACTTTCTTGAAGAAGGATACCTTTAAATATATCAGTAAGTTTAGGAATAAGTACAAAAATCTGGGTAGACTGACCATTTTGAAAGCATTCACTCTACTAATCATAGACAGGGGCAGCAACTTCTATCACTCAATATCAGCCTTGGAGGGGACATATTATGTAAAAATCACTTTTCTAAGTGCTTGGTAGTGTCTCTTATTGTGTTTTAAGTCAGTACCAGACCAAAAACTCCTACAAAAAATAACTCTGGACCATCTTTAGGGTCTCCCTGAGCAAACAAGACTTTGGCATTACTTGTATGACATTAAAACAGAGAAATAAACTCCAACTGTTGGTCCTCAACCCCACTTCCTGGTCTTCAACCCCACCCATGTCTTGCAGCTTCAGCTGCAGTCAGAAATCCACAAGGATCCACATCCTGGGACTTTCCAAGGTTTCTACGAAGTTCATAAATTCGCTCTTTCCCCAGTTTATATTATAGCTAGAAATTAAAAGAGCAGACATAAATGTGCCAGTACATCCTGAATAGCTTTATAGCTTTAAAGAACTCCAGTCCAAACCTGTCTGGACCTGGTGCCTTACCATTGTGGAATGATGTAATGGCTTCTTTTAGATCAGACAGCATAAAGTCAGAGTCCAAATTATCTTTTGATCTTGCATCTAATTTTGGAAAATGGAGCGTATCAAAGAAATGGTCATAATCATCTTGTGTTGCAGTTGATTTGGAAGTGTAGATATCTGATCTTTTGAACTCTTCTTTTGTTGATGTCTTTTAAATCCATAAGCATCTATCCAGATTTGGATTTTATTTCATGAATAGCTCATTTTGCCTGATTTCCTTTATTTCTCTTGCCAGTATTTTTTGTGGTTTATCACCTAGTTCAAAGAGCCTCCGTTTAATTTTGAGAAGTTTTTGGTTAATTTGGTCCCCAGGATCAGGTTGTATTCGTATTTTGATTTTAGAATTTTATTATAATCTGATTACAGCAATGAATTTAGATAAATAGATAAATCTGATCTGCAGCTGATAGTTCACTCTCAATCTCTTACTGTCTCCCTCGCTTAGCTTTATTCTGTGTTGCTTCATATGAAATAACTAATCCTCACTATTGTCATTGGTCTTGAGGAACTGCAGGATATGAGAGAAAACTGTCTAAATATGGGTCAAGGCAGCAATTAAAGTCACCCACATTCCGAATGTAGCTTGAGTTGAAAGGACATTTTCTTTCTTTCTCAGGACTTTTCACATGTTTGATGGTCTTCATACATTGACTTGTTTTGGCTATTGTGCTATTACATGCTTGTTTCTTTAATGGAGGAAGATTCTGAGAGTGGAATGTGTGCTCTGTTTGACTGAAATAGCAGTAAATCTTTTTATCATTGCAAGTCATTTGACATAAAAGTGTCAAGCTCTATGAATTTCCCATTTATCGCAGTCTGAACAACACCACTTGAATCAAATGACTTTACAAGGATTTTTTGAAAGATATACTGTGTTGTAATAAAAGGAAGTGTAAATCTGCTTGATAAAATGGAAAATAAAATCATAGAAAAGATACCCTGTCATTAGAGGAAATAATTCTAGCCAAAAGAAATGCCATCATGCTGACTGACCCATGCATTTTGTGCAGTGTATTATGTTTCTGTGATAGCAGGGAGAAAGTGTGGCTAGCCTCTCTGCTCTGAAAAAGCAGGTGACATTTTACTCAGCACAGCCTCTTCATAGGAGCCTTGTTTTTTGCTTTCCTGCAGCTTCACTACATTTGTTTTCCTGCTGGCATTTCTCCGATTCTCTTTGTCTGTCTATATTCCATTTTAAGCTTCATACCCTCTTTTGCACTGGATGGACCCAGCAGTGAATAACATGTGACTTAGGAACTTGCACTTTTTGAGCCAGTAGGGATGTAGGAAAAGAGTCTGCTGCTGCTTTCTCTTTTGGTTGAACACCACAGTACACAAAGTATGTACATGTCTTGAAAAGCCTTCCCTTTAGTACATGAGAGCTTATATAACAGAGCACCTAACCTTTTATGTTCCCTTAGGAAATTCATTGTGTTGATTGAGTCAAACTGCTAAATTTTAGATAAAAGGAGCAGATGACAAATACTGATTCAAACCTGGATTGTAGAGCTTCATTTCAATAAGATTAGACTTGTGCAATAGTGACATGCAATAAAATTGTTTGATCATTGTTTTTGCTGAAGTCTGAAGGTGTCTGTTTCCACTTAGTCACTAGCTGCGTTTCCATTACCCTTAGAATTGTGCAAAACCTAAATATCGCAATAAAAATCTGGTAATGGACACACCTACATTCCGAAAAACCTCTCAAATATGGCAAAAAAGTTTTTACGCTCTCATGAGGTGGTTTTTCAGACGTATCGATATAGAAGTATTTCGCAAAAGTGTTATGGAAACACTTCACGGGACATGACGTAGGGGGGTCACGTGATCAGTGACCAGTTCGTTTAAGGTAAAGATGGCGCGGAATGTATGAATGGAGGAGGAGACGGGAATCTTTTTACAAATAATTAAACAGAAAAATACTCTCATTCTTGGTAACAAACAACAGCAAAATGCTCCAAAATATAAAATGTTTTGTATCTCCATCCTCCTCAAAGTGGAGTCTCGCGGGATGAGATTTTACGAGAATTACAGCATATGATCTAAACACCATTAAATGGAAACACCGGCAAATCACAATTGTACTTTGTCAAAATTTTAGAAATATCGCTTTTTTTTTGCAAAAAAACTGTAAAGGAAACACAGCTTCTGATTTAGTCACTTCAAGTTTGTTTATCTGTGTCTAGTGACTGGTTGGCAACCGGGCTTTTTGCTCAAAACATGTAAAAGCTCATGCATTGTCTTTACCAACAAAAAGAAGTAGAGCAATCTGGTCCATACTATAAATACTAATAATATTAATGAGCAATTTTGTTTAGTGCTACTGTATCGATAAACACATCCTCTCTTGCCTCGCCTTGTGTTTCTTTCCTATTTTCACTATGTAGAAACACAGTGGAGAACACAGTAGTGGAAGTGAAGCATATAAGTCATTGATGTTTAATGAGAGTGAACAGGAGAAGCATTAAGGTAAGAGATAGAGAGAAAACGTCGGAGACCATGTAGGATAGTAGATAACTTCTGATTAGTCTGTTTCTAGCAGTTAGGGCAGGGATGAGATGAGAGGCAAAAAGAGAAAAAATAAAACTGATGAGAGTAAAAAAAAAAACAGTTTCTTTGCCGTCTGTCTCTTTACAATCTGTATATCTTCTTTTTATTTCATCATCTGCCTTAAAGAACTGTAGACAGACATTAAGAACATGTGATGATATCAGTCTCTGATTCATGCCCCCGATCAATGCAGAGCACTGCAGCCTACGCTAGCAGTCTTTGCTGGAGTTAACATTTATTTCTGAGCACTGTGCCTTGTAACGGCAATTTTGAGCAGGTGCATTCTAGACTACAGTGTTGGCTACAGCAAAGTGTTCACAGCAGAACCATAAATCAAGCTTTGGTACAGTTGGCTAGACTTGTTGGTGTACGCCTATCAGCCAGATTTGTTGGTTCTATAGTTTTAAATCTCCAAAGAGAATCTGTTTACTTTTGTCCCCCAAAATATATATTTTTTTTTTTGTAACTTTTGCCAGGGCACCTTTATTACATTTTGGGCTTATTGCCATCCAAGGCTAGTTTTTTTAAACTTCCAGCTGAATAGGTTCCTAAAATTCAGGAACGGCTACAAGAGTTAGAGCAAATTCAACAATCTTGGACTCTACAAAGAAACACCTGGAAGAATTCTGAAGAGCAGAAATTCTCCTAATTGTTATAAGTTGTTCAGATTGGGTTTTACAAAAATTCAACTGAATCAATTTGTATTAGGTAGTGATGGCAGCTTCTGACAGAGAAGCAGTGCTACTATTGTTATTCAGCGTGTTAAATGATATTCAGCTGCAGGTCCAAAAACTTTATTACGAGAGATGCAACGCACAACAAATGTTACATTAATATTAAGTCATAGTAATATGCATGCTATTGGGTGTCAGGTTCCCGTTCCAGGGTCAGGGTGTCTTTAGTTTCTTTTTATTATTTTGTGCACTTCTGAATGTTTTAGTTCTTTGCGTCTAATTCTCCTCTCGTTCCAGGTGTCTCGTTTGCCCCTCCCTCATGTGTCCTCTCCTCCTCCCTACCACCTGATTACCCTCATGTGTTTCACCTGCGTCTCCCCCTCCCTTGTGTGTATATAAGGTGTCTAGCTGCCCTCACTCTCTGCCAGATCATTTTGTGTGTTTCTCCTAGCGGTCCAGCCTTTATTCGTAGTCTTGTTCTTCCACGTTTCTAGTGTTTTGGCCCATTTCTGTGTATTTTGGCCACGTCTTTGCCTGCCGATTTTGATACCTCTGCCACGTGAGTTCGTTGTGACCAGCTTCAGTTTTTTTTTACCACAATTCCTGCCTGCCGATTCTGTACCTCTGCTATTAAAAGACTGTTTTGAGAACTCCTCTGTCCAGCGTCTGTGTCCACCTCCAAACCCAGACCTGACATTGGGTGAATATTCCATGATTGGAAAAAAAAACAAATTAGCTTTTATTTCATTACAGGTTACTTACCTACAAAACAGACTGTGATTCTGACCATTTTTGCAACTACTATGTGCTGTATGTAAGATCATGAAATTAAATCGAATCGAATTAACTTTTACTTTATGTTCAAAATTAAACGTGTCAATATGCCCCATTGTCGTAATTTTGACTAAAATTACAGCTTTCTATCTGGTATTTTTGTCAAAATTGTTTATATGAAACGTCTTTGACAAGTGATTAGAATTGTTTATTTTTTAATTCCATCTGTCCTGAAATATAAAAAGAAAGGCATGGTAATTTGATGTCAGCTACATAGAGCATTTTTCCATCAGATTTAAGTTGTACCAGTTGTATCTAATGGTGACACTACCACCCTACTAACTAAAACTGTCAGCAATGATGAACATTCTTATTATAACTTTAATAATACATGCTTGCTTTTGTTTTTTTCTTTTTTCTTTAATTAAATTGAGTTAAATTCAATATTTCATTTTATTTAATTCATTTATTTTGTTTTTACAGTGAAATATTAAACTTTCAGTAATGTTGACAGTTTCAATTATGTTATCTTTGATAGTTGCTTGTGTGATTTAATATTAATTTTTGAATTGAGCACGCTTAAAAAGAACAGTATGTAACAGAAGCTGTATGAGTCTGTGATTGGGTGAATGTGACTTGTAGTGTTAATGCGCTTTGAGTGGTCAACATGACTAGAGAAGCGCTATACAAGCACAGTCCATTAACTCTCAAAATTTAACGATAAACCCCCAAATAAGTTAGCAACTAGCATGTATTTAAACTTAAATGTCAACTTCCTTTTTTTTTCTAACTCGTGTATTGTCCAGCATCAGCAAGTGATTAATGCTGGGGGCAAAAGAAAGGAGTGAAGAAAAGAAAAAAAGAGACAAGGATACACAAGGTAGAAAGTAACAATAACAAAAACATCAGCAACACAAAATTTTTTTTTACATAACTGTAGTTATTGGTGATTAAACCCATAAGACAACACAGAGACTTAATAAGCATGCAGGTTAGAAAATGTGGGGGCAAAAAATCAAGCATGAAAAGTGATCAGTGATTATGTGAATGCGACCGGGCCCTTGCAAAGATCAAACCTGAACCTCTTGCTAGTACTATGTGTTTTAAATTGTAATTACCCCAGCACGAGAACAACTCATCTAATTTATTGTCAAGTTAGCGGTGTGTAAGTAGTAGATAGACTCTAGGTATAATGGGCAGCGAGTCGACAGATAGACATAATCAAACACGTTTCTATATGTAAAAATCTATTTAGTGCATCACATTTGTTTTCACTTGCCTGGTCATAAACTGCATGAAATGGTTAATTTGCCCAAACAGAGAGTTTAGTTGTGGGCAAGCAAGTGTACATTTATGTTTAACTCTACATATTAGTGTTCATCAATGCATGTTGTGACAAATGTCATGTTGGACATGTTATTTGCATGTATAACATTGTTTTAATGTTATTTTTTGATACATTTATTTGTTTGTCCGGGCAACATATCACATCTGCCTCCTCTTTCACCTCAGCTTCACTGAGCTACTTGCACCTTTCTCTGTACTACCTGCCATTATGTGTGGCTGAGGTGTCTCTAATGGCCCGTGGCTCTCCTTTCCTCCACCTTTCCCCTTTCATTTTCTCATAACAAGCCCCCTGCCCTCTTTCAACTGAAGCTCAGACAAGATTATCCCTCCGTTATTTCCACCTTCTACTCCATCCCACACTTCCTGACTCAAGCATGACCCTGCAGCGGCAGGAAATGGGTATTTGCAACACTCATTTCTCTCTCTTGCTCCATATCTTTTTTGCACAATATGTCTCTCACGCCTCCCTTCAAGCACATACACTTGGAACAGGTCACAGATCATTTCAAGCACCTTGAGTGTGGTGAGGCAATTACTCTCCCTTCTGGTCACCTCCAGCCCCCCTGCCGCCGCTCCCTGCTCAGCTTTGAGAGGGCCCTCCTCTATTATCTCCATTCCTCACACCGTGGGAGTCACCAGTAGTTGTTTCAGCCCACGACTCACATCTCTACTACTGCTGGTGTGCAACAGTCCTATCAGCATCCACATCATCCTTTTGCCACTGGTCTGCAGTGGTACTATCGAAGCATCAAGGTGCCACGGTGTTAGTTATCTGCTGCAGCATAGGAGACTTGAAGAAGAAGGAGACTGAAACCAGGGCATATATTGTCCAAGTGTATGATCATCTCAGACCGGCTCGTTGAATGAGTGGAGCCATCCGTCATCCGTCTCCATGCTCTGTTTGTTTCCCCTTCATCATAGTCCCTCTTTGCTTTGCTCCTCAAGTCTGACACAAACAGACAGCAACGTGTGTGTGTCTCTCAGTGTTTTGTGTGTGTCTGATTTACTGCTAGTATAGTCTCAAGCAAGAGTCAGTAATAAATTTGGTGACATCATGGCAAGAGGGGAAATCGAAATTTTGCAGCACTCATTCATAGCCCCTATATTCGACCCTTCTTTACGGTGGGTATTATCACTCCCTCCACATTTAAACTGCAGACACAAGCACACGCACACACCGAGACTATTCTGTAGATCTAATTGAGAGTGTGATCGTTGAAGAGTGCTGTAAATCCTGCTGCACCAGCCACTGCTATAAGTGCAGCTGCCTGCTTCTGACAGATTCAGGTGGTTTGTTTACTGACAAGGACAAGAAATTAATCATACACATATACACATGCTCACTCAAGTACAACTCAGGCTGTATACACGGGAACAAATACCATCTAAATCATGCCGTTTCCATCCACAGTAGGGCCATATTTGGGACGGTAATGCAGTTGGGACTATGGGGACGGACAAGTTCACAGATCAGGACATAGATCCTAGTAGAGTTTGGTTAAAAAGATTCATTTTTTACAACAATCGTTTGAAAATGGGGATTTAATGTTTGAATTTAAACCATAAATCATTGGGATTATCTGTGAGGGGAAAAAAAGAGGACTTTGCAAACTCGAATCCTTGCAACTGCCAGTCTTCACCTGAACCTAACTTCTGAGCACTTGCATGTGCACATTACCAACCTATTGTCATCCATGACTTCAAAAACTGCCATCATTTCAGAACCCCTTGGCATCTTTGAGAGATGCACAAAGTGTCTTTTGGCATCTGTGTTCTGACACACTGGCTGTGGTAATGTTCGATGCCAACAGCGCCAAACACTCCAATGTCACTCCAATGATGTGTTTATGTATGAACAGACAGCATTGTCCTTGTGAGGAGGTTAAATGGGGATGATGGCCGATTTACAGCACTTAGAAGCAAGAAACCCAAGTTTCAGACCTATTTTGAATTAATCTTTACTGTCTCACTTGTTTTCACTGACAGTTTGGTTTGGTTTAGGGCTGGAGTGAAGAACCGTTTCACGTAGCTTCACATAGCTTGCATCAGCAGTTGGGGGCGGGGTTACCTGGCCAAATAAGTATTGAAACATGGACCTACCGTCTTCATACCAACAGGAAATGAATAACAAAAACAATCAAAGCTGGTTTCGAGGAGGAGACCCAGTGTAATGACACAGGAAACTTGGCTCCGTCAGTCGAAAACGGAACTGGTTCTTTGGAAGCACCACAATTGAAGCAGTTAAGCACTGGCTCTAGCACCAGCACCGAACCAGAACCAGTTCATCTTTGGTGGAAAAGGGGCTTGAGTAGACCACATCTCATCAACCAGTAAAGTAAGACTTTAGAGAAAAACCATCCATTAAATCAATGTGTGTTTTTTCATACTCACAAAAAAATCCAGATTACAAAACAATCAGATATCTGTTTGGTGACACATTGATGTTGTAACCATATTTTAACTGGTTGGAAGTAGCTTAAAAAGAGATCTGAGATGTTCAGACTGAATATCAACCAGCTATCAAGTAGGGATCGACATTAAAATCCCAGTTAGTGCTCACTGAGACTTGTTAATGTATTCAGCGAGACTGATGAAACAAATTTTGCAATGATAATGTCCTACAACAGAAGAGGCTCTACTTCATCAGATCCATTCCATCCAAAAAAAAAGAAAAAAGAAAAAAAAATCTTTGGAGGACTCTGATCATCATCTTTAACCAACAGGAAAGGTTCCTGCTATGACACACAAGCTGTTTCCACCTAACTGTCAAGAAGGATTTACACACACTTCGGAGACACTGCCAGAAAAATATGAAATAGATGCGTTTCTATCTCGTGGGTTGTAGTGTTAATCAGTTCCTGGAAGGGAAAATAGTACACACTGGTTACTGTTGGATAAGTTATTGAATGAATGCCAGGATATGTGAGCTTGTTTCTCTAAAGAGCATTTGGTACATGCTAAAAAGGTTGACGCTTTAAAAAAAACAAAAAACAAAAACAGACTTTGGAAATTTGTTTTTGTTATCATCTACATATTCTAGAATAAATTACAATAATAATAGTGTAAAATAATCTACAAAGATCTTACAGGCAGCATGATGGTGTGCAAGGTCTTGTGTTTTTTAATTGCAAATTACATAAGTATTACCTCTTTAAGTGATAAAAAGCAGATTTTTTTTCTCTGAACTGTGAACTCTGACAGAAGAGGACCTGAGGGAGCAGCCCTCCTCCCCTCTATTACAAAAATGCTTTGCAGAGGGTCTTTTCCCACAGTGACCAAGCTCAGCAGCACCATGGTTACAGCAGAACCCTTTAAATCCACCTCAGCCCCCATTTCAATGTCCCTTGATCCCTTCCCCCTGCCCTCCTGTCTCTAAGTAAAGCAGAACAGTTTTGACCTCAGTCGCAAACGACCATGACACGCTAACAAGCAACACAACCAGAAAAGCATGTTCACTGGGTAATATAAACCTGCAGTTCAAACTCATTTTTCAAGCATTAGTCTTCATGCCGTGGCTGAATGTAGTGTTGCAGGGGTTCAGGTTTGGCCATTCACTGATCAAAGAAATGTGTTTAGCCCAATTTGGACTTTATTTCTGTACTGAGGCTCCTCAAGAGGTTTAGTAAGATTTATCTCCTTTTTCTGTCATACATAAATGACCCGCACAGAGCACTTCAACACAGTGAACACAGAGATTTATAAGGCTGCTGGACAGATTAATCTGTGGAAAAAGACGGAGAGGAAAGGGAGAGGAGGGATTCTTGGAAGGCCTTTTCTCCTCATTCTGGTGGAGGACCAAACAGTTCTTTACTCTGTAGAATAAATAGCTATAATGTCAGGTGATTGCCTCTTTCCCCCTTTTTAGCTTTCTCCCTACTGTGATTTTCGGTAGAAAATCATCCCTAAATACCCATAACTATGACATTTGGAATGTCCAAAAATGAGATTAATTCCACAATTTCTCTTTGTGTTTGTACATTTTGGGCAATACTTGCTGCTCAGGCCAGTTTGAAGAAGAGAAATGGGAAGGGAGAGGGAGAAAGGAAGAGTTAAGGAGGTAAAGAAGTGGTCAGATAGGAACTGTGATATATGATTGGAGGTTTGGAGACCTTTTTTTTTGCCTTGGATGGAGAAAATAACAGGATGGATAAGATCTAGAGAGTTAAGATGAGGGGAAGAGTTACAGCACAATAAGGATGTGTATGTTTGTTATTTTTACAGCTGCATTTATATTGAGTAATTTGGTCCTCAGGTCAGAGAACAAATGAGGTTCTTTTTCAAGCAGGCTGTGTCTTGCCTCTCCTCGTTCACCCCACCTTAGCCAGCACTGGTCTAACTTCTCATTTTCAGGCCAGATTCTGCATCCCAAACATTGGAGTTTCAAAAGACGGTGCCATGCACTGACTAAACAGCTTTAACGCTAACAACACAACATCAGCATGAGACAGTAATTTGCTTTTATCTTCGCAGCAGCAGAGATACGCCACAGAGTGGTACAGACGCACATAAGGGGCATTTAAAATCTAAACACAGATAACTCCGCCCAAACATCCCCTTGTGTTTGTGTTTGAGGATGTGTGCACTTGTTTGCGCAAATGTGCGTGGAAGTGTGTGTTTGGATGTATAAAGGAGCATCCTTCTGCTTTGGCAGAGGATCACAGAGTGTTAATTCAGTTGTTATCCATGTTTGAAAATGGAGTTGGCTACAGTGTTTGCGTGAGCTGTGGTTGCTGGTGTGTGTGTGTGTGTGTGTGTGCATGAGTGTGCGTGGGTGTTTGGCACCAGACTGGAGGGTTGCTGTGGGTCCACGCTGGCGTAGTTGGGACTGGAATGTGATTGGTGGGGACAGCAGGCCAAAGGCCGCCCAGGCTAGCGACTGCCACTTGGTAGAATGCCCCAGCTAAACAAAAGCCAAATCTGCAGGGATTCACACCGATTTCTCTCTTCTGTGCTGCTACTGTCATATACTACACATTTTGTCTGCTCCTCTTCACTTGTTTTAGACAGAAAGAGAAGACAAAACCTCCATAAATGAGAAGGTTTTTCCACTCAACCCTTTGCCTTTAATTATATTCTTTGTTGTAATTATAATCAGGCAGTATCAGAGGCAGTGTTTCTGCTCTCATCAATAAGAGGCCTACCACTTAAATACTGTAATGTACAATGTACTACCACACAGAAACAGTTGGAAGCTGTTTGATTCTCCTCCTAATTAGATGTTTACTTTTTACCTTGGAGTGCCCTCGTAAACTGGCAGCCTGTTATTTGTGCTTGTTATCCAGCAAGGGGGCGTTAACGGCATCATCTCATCGCCTGGGAGAAACGGTGAAATCTGTGTTATTGAGCTTTGAAAAGAAGAAGGGAAAGGCAGGAGTACAGAAAAGAAACAGAGGACAAGTGAAAACAAAGAGGGACTGCTAGGGAAGAGGAAAAAAACGGAAGAACTAGAGATGATTAATCCAATCAAGCCTCTTAGTGTTTCATCAATAGGCATTGTTCTAAGATGGCTGCCTCTCTCCAGCTCAGGCTGTGGGCTGCAGCTAGGCTAACACACAAGCTAATCCCAGAATAATAAAAAGATGGGGGCAACACTGAGGACGGGGAATGTGCCAGCAGATTAATACTAGAGGAGGATTCACTCACTCGTACACACATACACACACACATAGACACACACCAGACATGTGATGGAGAGACAGACACAGATTGAGTGAGTGAGTGAGGTGCCTATTGGATTGTACGGCTTATAGTTTTATCCCGCGTGAATGTGGGCTGCTGGTGCTGTTGTGGAGGGTCGTAGAGCTGAACGGATTCATAGACTATAGCTGTGTGAAGCTGAAGAGGTCATGCGTGACTATTTGCCTGTGTTCTTTGACATATGTGTGTGCGAGTTTGATACTTTAAACATGAGTGGCTCTTTGTCATTAAAATTGGACCCATTGAGCAGAGGCAGTCTACAAGTAGGGTGTGTTGTCTCCAGCTGTATGAGGCTTTTGGAAGAACAACGGTTTCAAGATGTGCCATTTGAAGACACAACTCATTTGCTCAGGAAGGGCACAGTTGTACATATATTAAAAACACAAAATTATCTTTGCCACATTTTCTATTCCCATCGCTCAACATTTCCCTTTTTATTGTGCTTCCTGTGTTATCTGCCTCCCTCTGTCCCCCTGTCGATCTCCCTCCCTGCCCCCTCCACCCTGCAGCATTTTCTGAGATGACAGAAGGGTGTTTTTCCTTTGTTGGGGAGCTGCTCGCACATTCTCTCCTCTGTTGACAGGTAAAAGACATGAAAGATACTAAAAGACTGAGCACGATGGAATCCTCTGGGGAGGAAGAGGAGGAGGGAGGAGAGGCAGAAGGAAGGGAGGACTGATAGCAAAGTGGGAAAGAGGGAGGGGGAAGTAAAAAGGACTGCTGAAGCTTGGCTAAAGGTAAAGTATTTAGAGAGAGAAAAGGAAGGATTGAGTCAAAGGAGGAAGGGGGGTAAGGGGAGGAGGGTTCGACAGTCTGTGACCCCGGGTAAGTCTCTTCGACTGTGTGCTGATGCGTGAAACCTGAGCACACGCAGTATTAGCACGCCTCACTTACCGAGCACAGCAGAGGTCTGACACAGGGCAAGGCAGCCTCTGTATACACACACCGTTTTCCAACATACAAACACTACAGGCACACATGTTGGCACATCTAATAATGCATTTCCCCAATCATACAATACGCACACACAAAGCTGCAACCTTGTAGCAAGATAGTGTGTTAAATCCGTACACACAGTGGTGAGTGGTGAAGGTCAGTTCAGGCCCTGCAACAGGCCCCGAGGTGCTGGTGCTCCGCTGGCCCTTCAGCTGCTCTCAGCCTCCTGCACTCATGTACAATTTGTGTGTTTGCTTGGCGTCCGGCCAGGCCCGTGTTTGTGGCCTCAGTTGTGTGATTCACAACTCGCCTAAGGCAGGTCAAACTATAGTCCAGCTCTCTCTAGCTTTCTCTCTTTCACGCTCCTCTCCTCCTCCCTGTATGTAAGTTAATGGGTTAACCATCTCTGTCCAATAAACTGGGATAATTGAGACAAACAAGCCAATGAAGAAATGTCACA